>CM035345.1:8224618-8777926 GCA_020226455.1 Prunus salicina | reverse complement strand
CGACATATTGAAACCAAGCCTCTATAATTGATCCTTCGGGCTTCGCCCTATTGCGTACACTTTTTTTCAGCTATCCGAGAAGTCTGCCAAAATAAAACGATATCATACAAATTAGCAAACATGCGATAATGATGCATACAAAACGATAAGGATTATACATACCTTTCTATTGGATACATCCAGCGATAGTTGACAGGACCAACAAGCAATGTCTCTTCTGGCAAATGAACCATCACGTGCATCATACTTGTGAAGAAAGCTGGAGGAAATATCATCTCAAAATTGCATAGGACTTGGACAATGTCATGGCACAACTGAAACATGTCCGTCTTTCGCAATGTTTTTGCCGTCAGTTGGGAAAAAAATCTGGACAACAACCTGATCGGCTTCACTACATCTTCCGGCAATAGGTGTCGAATACCCACAGGAAGTAAGCGTTGCATAAACACATGGCAGTCATAGCTCTTAAGTCCAGTAAATTTACCTCCGTCAACATTCACGCACCGTGCAATATTAGAAGCATACCCATCGGGAAACTTTACAGACGATACAAACTTTAGAAACTCTTTCTTGTCAATCGGTTTCATAGAAAAGAATGCAAGATCCCTTCTAGCTTTATCACTGTCCCTATTCATCCATAAAACCTTCATATGCCCATTCTTTCCAAATCAAGACGAGCTTTGATCGTGTCCTTTGTCTTGCCCTCGATATCTAGAATCGTGCCCACCAATGTGTCGAATACATTTTTCTCAACATGCATCACATCTAGATTGTGCCTTAATTTGAGTTTCGACCAATATGGGAGCTCAAAAAACATAGGCTTGTGCGTCCAGTTCATATGTGTAGAAGGTCTGATCCGACTAATTGTTTTCCCTAACGGAGCAAAATCCAAACGGTTAAGCTGTTCCAAGATCTCATCACCAGACCATTCTCTGGGTTTGAGGCGACGCTCTATGTTCCCGTCGAACTCTTTATCTTTTTCCCTCCACTTGTGGTCCCATGGCAACCATCTCCGATGACTAAGGTAACAAACTTTTCCAGCGTGCCAACAAGAAGTTACATCTTCCTTGCATACCGGACATGCCATATAACCCTTTGTGCTCCACCCAAAAACCATTGCATATGCTGGAAAATCATTCACAGTCCACATAACTGTTGCCCGCAAAGTGAACATCTTCCCAGTTGATTTATCGTACGTGCGAACACGTTTTTCCATAACTCCTTCAGCTCATCAACCAGCGGCCTTAAGTAAACATCAATTGACCTGCCAGGATCCTCAGTTATCAAAACAGTCATCATCATGTATTCTTTTTTCATGCATTTCCAAGGCGGCAAATTATATGGGCATACGAAAATCAGCCAAGTGCTATGATGTTGGTTTAGAACCCCATACGGATTGAATCCATCAGTGGCAAGTCCCAATCTAATATTTCGGGGATCAGCTGCAAACTCGGGGAACGTTCAATCGAACTCTTTCCATGCCTCCCCATCTGCAGGATGCCACATCACATCATCGTCTACCCGTTTTTTTCTTATGCCATCTCATGTCAGTGGTAGTATGCGTCGACATATACAATAGCTGCAACCTAGGTTTCAGGGGCAGATAACGCATGACTTTTTGAGGGATCTTAGTCGTTTTATTCTGAAATGTCATTTTGAACCTCGACTCATTGCATATAGGGCATGTATCCAACGTTTCATGCTCTTTGTAGAATAACATGCAATTGTTTTTGCAAGCGTGGATTTTTTCATAACCCAATCCCAGACCATTCAATACCTTCTGCGCGTGTTTATGGTCTTTCGGCAAACAATTGTCTGTCAGAAGCATTCTCTTGAAAACCCCCAAAAAGTAATCGAAACACAGGTTCGACATACGATACTTTAATTTTCCGTGCATTAGCTCTACAATGGCCGTGAGAATGGAAAAGCCCTCGCACCCCGGGTATAACTCTTGGTTGGCATTTTTTAACAATTTTTCATATTGTTCAAACTCCGCACAGTCTATTGGTGTAGGCACGTCATCTTCCCCTTCCTGATTGATGTTGGTCTATGCAAATGGAAAAGCATCCTGTATAATATCCATGACTTGATCATTAGGATCCACAATAGGTTCAACATTGTTCACTATTGTGGCATTTGAAGATGAAGCATGGTCTAATTGTTCTCCGTGAAGGTTCCAAATGCTATATGTCTCAATCATTCCATTCCTTACTAAATGAAATCCAACATTTTCAATTGTCTCCCACAACGTGTTGTTACACCTCCTACAAGGACAATGGATTCTAGTTGCACCCGGGTTGTGTCTATGTGCAAACTCAATAAAATCCTCGATTCCATCCAAGTATTCGTCTGCGCATCTATTCGGGTTTTGTATCCACCTTTTACTCATAATTCCTAAAACCACAATCACAACACAACAATCACAACAACTTCATACGAAGTTATAATGTCACCTTATGCCTCCGGTAAGGGCCCTATCCCATTCGGGAATGCATAGTCCTACCATGTAACCTACGGCTACATGAGATTAGATTTCGATGTAGATGAATTTCGCCAGCATCTCGATACAGTTCTTGAGGTGGGCATAGGTATAAATACCTACGTACCACCCGAAGAACGTACCGAGATGACACCGAAATCTCCACAATCGAAACCTAATCCTGTAGCCGTAGATTATGTGACAACACTATGCATTACCAAACTGTCCAAATAATGGGACAATTCAAGAATTAATTGGACCGCAGTCATACTTTACGCATCCATGCACGAAATCCAACTAATCTCGAACGGGAAACTAAATGTTACTAAAAAATAATAATAAAAGCACGAAGTTAATTTCAATTAACTTCGTACATCACAACACATTGTGCTACATTACGAACAATTTAACTACATAATATAAATATAATTTCACAACAAAAAATATAAATATAACAAACTAAGTTTAACGTAATGTAATTAATTTAATATAAAATGAATAATATACATTCTCAATCGTTCTCCACAATCGCAAATTACAAATATCTATAATGAGAACAAAATTAATAGCGTTAGTTCAAATTTACATTAATACTTTCAAACAAATGACAAATAATACTTACCCAATGAGTGTATTGAGTTCCTAGCAGAAACAGCAGCGCAGCACAGACAAAGAGAGTTTTAAAAAAAATTTGCATTCTGCCTCTACAATGGTAGAATCCAGATATGTAGAAGAAGGATTTTGCATGATGGAACCACATTTTTGTCTCGCAAAACCGCATTTTTGTCGCATAAAATAACTTTTTTTCGTCGCGCAAGAACCTGTCAGTATTGGATTTTTGCGCGACGAAATGGTACCATTCGTTGCGCAAACCCAAATTTCTGTCGCACGAGAACATGCCGACATCAGACTTTGCGCGACGAACAATATGTTCGTCGTGCAAGTATTTGGCACCAAAAATTGGTATTGCAGTTTTTCTGTCCACTTTTACGTGACGAAATTCTAAACTGTTGCGAGAAGATATCTTTCGCGACGATCTATATCGTCGCACAAATGTTTGGCGCCAAAAAAATAAACCCAGGTTTTTCTTCCCCACTTTGCGCGACGATTGATTTGTTTGTTGTGCTAAGTCTCTTTGCACGACCAAAGTTTTCGTCGCGCAAGATTTCTTATGTTTGTGCGACAAATGATTTTTTTCCGTCGCGAGAGTGTGTTTTGCGCGACGAATATTTGTTCGTTGCGCAAAGTAACTGACAGGACCCACCCCGAATTTTTCACGAAGCCTGAGACGAATCCTGCGGAGACCCCGGCATCACACCCATGCCGGGTTCACTCCTTAAAAAGTAACCTCCTTCTTCAAAAGGAGTAAGGGCACGAGACTTTCTGCCGAAAATTCGGCAGAGTCTCCCCTGTAATTTGAACATTTCCCAAAATTTCCACATGCATAAAACGCATTTAATAACCACAACTGGCAGCATGCACAATGTAATAACATGTAATTCACAATAATGGCCTCCGGCCCTCTGATAATACAAAGCAAACTACCAACCACGCGAGGTTTCAACCTCCTATCACTATCACAATTAACTTGGGGCCTCAGCCTAATCATACAACACCCCAAACGAGTCTTGCCCCTAATTCAACCACAACACTCTAATACCACCCTCCCGTAGTCAAATGGGAGTATGAACCATTATCTAATCACATCTCGGTTTCATCCGAGTTTCAGGACCAAAGACAAGGTCAGCACCACTCAACAAAGTGCCTAACTAAATCTAATCTGTTCACTTAGTCCACCGAACAAGCCTCAATTCAACCAAGTTTCAGGACCAACAACGAGGTCCGAACCAACCTCACTAACACAACCTAAGTGAGGTTTAACCCGCGGCTGCACCCAGGCGTCACCCTAGGCTGCCTACGTACCCTCAACCAGGGATCAAGCCACACGTAGTTCTTTCCTCAACGGTCACAACTCCGATAATATACAATATTTTTCTTTTTTAAATAACACTAACGAATAACTTTAGATTTCTTAATATACCAATTTCAACAAGGCAACCCCTTAACACTTTGTCATTTCCTTTCTTTTATCAATTCTTTCCACGCAACCATACCCTTTTCCGAGGCATATGTTGCCAAACTTCACTCCCCAATCCGGGACTCAGACATTTATACCAGTGCAGGGTAATCACAAAGCACCACCTCACGGATCTCAATCCAGAAACAAATCCACATATATACATATATAAATAACCACACCCACCTCTCACCATCATCATGTACCAGGGGAAAACAATCCAACTGGGTATCGTTTGACTAGACCAAATGGAGGAATCCTCAACAACCATGTGGCTAGGGAACGAGCCGTCCAACCGGGGGACTAACTCTCAGCCAGCACGTACAGACGAAGAATCAAGACCCATACGTCTGAAAACAGTCCTACGCGCGCAGACTACCCAGTCAAGGGTTTACAGTAACACCCCGTTAAGGTATGCCCGGGTATCAATACATCCACGTATCCATAACCATTTCCATGTATCAGTATCCAAAGGGAGGTACATGTGATGTTTCACATCATGTACTGGGGAAACAATCCAACAGGGGATTGTTGACTAGCTCACAATTATCCGGCCCTCAAACGTCCATGTGGCTAGGGAACAAGCCGTCCAACTGGGGGACTAACTCTCAGCCAGCAAGTACAGCCGATAAAATCAAAGCTTGTACGTCTGAAAACCAGTCATACGCAAGCAGACTACCACTCCTCAGAGCCCACGACAACATCTCCTTAAGGATGCCCCGTATTTCAATAATACCACCCTGCAGGGTCCACGGCAACATCTCCGTAAGGATGCCTCGTATTTCAATAATACCACCCCTCAGGGTCCACGGCAACCTCTCCTTAAGGATGCCCCGTATTTCAATAATACCACCCCTCAGGGTCCACGGCAACATCTCCTTAAGGATGCCCCGTATTTCAATAATACCACTCCTCAGGGTCCATAGCAACATCTCCTTAAGGATGCTTCGTATTTCAATATATCCAAACCATATCATAATATTCCCGGCATCCCACAATTCCAGGATCCGTAACCAAGAAAGCCCACACGCCCGAAACACGGCACGTGTGTGAATAGTAACCAGGGAAGGTACGTATGATGGTTGAGTTCTTAACCTTTATAACCATATTTCCAAAAGATACTCCCTCACAATTTATATATATATGACTCAAGAAACTCGAAATATGAACAATAATAGGATTACTCACAAAGTAGCAACTACTTATAAATATAAATATAAATCTCACAACAAACCATTAAAACAATCTGCATAAACTTTCAATCACAAAATCAAAACAATAATCTCATAGACCCACAAACTCAACATCAATCAAAACCCGTCACTATGGTCATTTTAATCTTCCTAGGAAGGTAACACTACCTAGGAAGTGTCACAGTCAATCTCGGGGTCAAACAACCCAACCTTGGTCAAATGGGCCCACGGGACCCCACGACCTCCAAATTCTGATCCGACAGTTTCTATGAGTTCTACAAGGTCTAGGACACACGTCCTGCAAGTTTGATCCGGATCGGACGGTTAGATCGCTCACAATCGGACGATCGGACGATTACTAAAACCTTAACCCTAAGGTTGGCCTTTCCGGAGTATCCGGGACTCCGTTTTACTATCCGTCGAATCCTATACGATCCTAGTAATACCTAGATCAGCATATTATAACCTCAGGACCATCCAACTATCCAAACCTAGTGAACCCAGAAAATACGCAATATGCGATATCCGTTCGGAACCCTAACGGTATCCAAATTGAAATCTGAGCACACCTACGCGCTCGTGACATCGAGAGGATCACATTGGGACAAAAATACCCCTCAGCTACAGTGCCCATGTGCCGCCACACGCGCCGGCAGCGCGTGGGTGTCCAAAGCGATATCGCATCGCCAGAAAATCTTAGAATCTAGAGCCAAGACTGCTACTCTAGGTAATACACCTACTTTGGAGTCACTTTTGTTCTTCGACATACCCCAAAAACTGACCGGAAGTGGCCGGAATCGCGATCTCAAAACCGGCCGAAATCCAATTCGTAGATCGAGCTACTTAGCCTCAAAATTAGCTAGATCATGCAGAAAGGATGAATTTCCATACCTTGATCGCCAAAAATGGCTGCCGGACGACAGAGAACGAAGCCGGCAAAAATCGGGCGAAAACCGGCCTGAAAATCGCCTTTTTCCGGCTACTGGAGTGGCGGCCGACATCAGGGAAGGGCTGGGTCATGACGCCGGGGCTGAGCCGGTCATTTTGGTACCGGTACCGTCCGCATCCGTGGCCGGTGGCCGGAATTGTGAGGGAGGAGGGCGATGGCTGTCGCGCGGAGGAGAGATAGAGCACGCGGGGGGTGAGAGAGAGAGAGAGAGAGTTTTCAAATTTTATTAAAAATCCCTTTCGAAATGTTTACGATTATGCCACTGAGGGTATTTTGATCGTATCTCTCTCATTACAACTCCGATTCAAGCCCACTATGTGTCTACGGACTCATCTCGCCGTGCTCTACGCAACGGTGCAATCGAAATTCCCAATTTCCTTCCTGGTCAAAAATCAACCGTAAACCTAATAAAATATTCTAGGGGCAAAATGGTCCTTTTATCTGGATAAATTAATGTTCACCAATTTATTTGGGACCGGGTCGTTACAGTATCGTCGCACAAATAGTAAAATGTAGTAGTGTCCATATGCATATCGGTGAGAGGACCAGTTGATATCTTTGCATTCTTGCTAACTGGTGATGTCTTTCTATTCATGGAAGTGAGAGAGAGTTGTCAAACGCGAACGGTGGAGAGGAGTCATGGTGGCAGTCGGAGTTGGGTAGGTGGGATGGCTGCTAGGTTTATAATTTTTTCTTTATTGTTCAGTTTAATTTGTTTATTTTAAATTAGAGTTAACAGTGTTGGGGTTAGATTGATTAAATAGATAGGTGTTAAAAGTTAAAAATCGAAGAGTCGTATTTTGGACCATTAGATTATTAGAATGCTCTAAATGTCGCGAAATGCGAGTAGATGTACGGCATCTAAATGTAGAGACTCGGGGATCCAATTAATCGATATGACATGTCATTTTTACAGCTTTAATCGTCTAAAACGAAACAGATTTAAAGAATGAAAATATTAAAAAATTATATTTACAAAATAAAGCATTATAGTTTAAATACTTTTGTTCACGATACACACAAGTCAACCAGTATACGATATAATAACACAACAGACACAATATATTAATAGGAATTGCCATCCCTATTATGCCTACCTTTCTCATGTTTAACAGTTTGCAGTTGGAGTTGGCACTGATCAGTCCCTAGAAGCATAACCGAAAAATTGTATGGAGTCATCACAATGTTTTGCCTTTTGTTTGTATCAATAAAGGAGGGGGTTCAACTTAAAACCTCTTACAATATTGAGTTGGTGGATCACAATGTCTATCCGTACCACTACTACAAAATAGTCAAAGGCCATAGACATAAGGGAATACATACAATATTGTGCCCTCATTTCTAACATCAGACACAAATAAGTTATATTTGTGTTTTTTCTTTTTGGGTATAAAACACAAATATTTGTGATAAATTCAAGCACATAGGGCATGATTTTAAATTGGGCACAAGAATTCATGCCCTATGCATTGTGCCTCTTGTAATTGAGTCTGATTTTCTGTCGGTAGTTCATATGGTTATGTAAAACAGGAGCTTAGCTCTTATAAAACCTACGGGGGGGGGGGGGGGGGGGGGGGGGGGGGGGGGTGAAGTAGGCTTTAGAATAAAACTCACCAATTAAAATTTTACTTAGGAACAACTGACATTAAAACACAAATATTGCTTGTGGTGATCAAGTAACCAAAGTAAATACAATAATGTAATTGACACAGTATTTGTTAACCCAGAAACCCATAAGGGAAAAACTGGGGGACCAAGCCAGGAAAAGATTCAATCCACTCAATTGTAAAGTACAAGAAATATAGGGATGTTAGCTCAACTACACACAATAGGCAGCTAACTATCTAACCTTCTAGCAAAGCACCATTTCTTCACTTCACAGCAACGGATTCTTTTCTTGACTTTGCAACAGTACCATGCACAAGTTGCTCCCGATATGATGTTATGAAGTGAGTTGTGATTTCATAAAATTTATCTATATCAATCATACAAATGATTGAACTAGATAAAAGAAACGTGTACATTTATGAATTAAAACCAAAAGATGTTTGAACTTTGAAACATGGTTTAATCATAAATACAATAATGAAACTGCAGCAGTCATTTGATCAAAGTGAGAATGAACTTGGAGTAAGCTGTTATGTGTATGCAATCATACTCATAACTCTCAAGCATTCAAGATGACTGAAAATAAGTTTTTGAATGTTTTAAAAACTGATATAATTATCTTTCAAAAACATAAACATGGAAGCATAATAATAGCTGAAGTTCAAAACGTAATGACAAATGCTCAATAATGCTTGCCTCTTCATCAAAGCTAAGTTCAGTATTTATAGAGAAATGAAGAGCAAGTTTCAATAAAGAGGAGTTTAAATAACAAGAACCAGGTTCAGTCAGGAACCTGGTTTCAAGAAGAATAATTTCCAGTTTTGAAAAAACAATAGTTCCAATGAAGTGGAACTATCTTAAAACTATTGATTCCATGATGAACAATAGTTTCAAGAAGCATATGTCTGAAAGAGCAGAGAATGAAGATGCAGAGGATAATTGTTTTTTAATCATTTTCAGAAACCAAGTGCAGAGAAGATATTTCTAATAAACTATCAGTTGATTTCTGCGATAAAATGGATTAAAACATATATAAGATGGATTGATACAAAATGAAAGAAAACGATTTTAAAGTTGTATCAATCCAAGTGTAACAATCCTAGTGAATGTATGCAAAATGTTCTTACCTGTTCTTCATCAAGGAGATCTTTGGAACCCATCGACCACTTAATCTAACCTAGAAACTATCTCAAATGTCAAAGGAGATTACAATGGTTTTGTTCCATAAAAAGAGAAGAGCCAAACAAAGCAATAATTACAATCCTTACAATCTCCCCCTTTGGCCTTTTCTTAAACAAAACCATATTTTGAACAATTTCATATGACTTTAAAACTAACTATGTGAACCATCAGATAATGCCTGCACAAGTCTCACAAAAGATGATTAAAGACTTTCAAGTAATCTTTAACAACAGGATTCCCAGAAGGTAATTAACAACACACATAGTTAAAAGAGATTTTAAAGTAATATAAACCATAACATTTAAACCAAGGAAAACAACTGAGTTTAATTTACAACATGCTTAAGTATTTTCCAGATTGTTCATTTTCTCCCCCTTTTTGTCTTTAGAAAAGACAAAGGGATCACAGACCAAAAGAGAACTAATCAAAAGACATACAAAGCAAAAGAAAGAAACAAAGGAGACAGAGTCTCCCCCTCAAAAACAGCCTGCCAACTTAGTTCTTCCTCCTAGGAGCATTAGATTTCCTCTGGGCTGGAGAAGAGACAGCATTAGTTTGGTCATGGCTTGGAGTCTTACGTTTGCCCTTGTTCATGCGAGAACTAATGGGTTCATCTTCCATCCAAGTATCTTCAGGATCAGTAAGTACATTATCTCCAACAGTCTCATTGTTAAGTGAGATAAGAGGAGAGGAATGTGGAGAAGTATCAGTATTGAGACCATGGTCGACAAGAAGATTCTGAATGGCAATGATGGAGGATTGATTTGCTGCAACCTCAGACACCAGATTCTGAGTGATACCAGAGAGGGTTTGAAGAAGGGCAGAGATAGCATCTAGTTTAGCATGAAGAGTTTGATCTGATGAGGGATGGCTTGGTATTGCATCATGTTTCTTGCGAGATGAGGCAGCATCACTTTTTTTAAAAGTGGTGGTGTTCACAATGAGTGGAGAAATGTGGATGTCAGAGTCAAAGACAGAACACCTTTCTCGGTTTGCAAGGGCAGTGAGAAGGGAAGGAAACACAAGTTTCTTGGATTTGTCATCAAAGTTGTAGACACCGGCATGGAGAATACTGTAAAAGATCCACCTAGCTACAGGCAAAGGCTCAGAAGCAGTAATAAGTAAGTAAGCCATACCAACAAGAGCCTTTGGCAACCTGGATTTGTTTGTGGGAGGAAACACATTGGATTTTAACAGATAGCAGACACAGCGACCAAGTGGAGTCATATTAGCAATGTAAAACAAGCATTTAGGTTTCACAGGTTTGTCAGGCCTGAATAACACAGCATTAATGTCAGAAAGAGGAACAGACTCTCCCTGTTTCCAGAGCAAATCAGCTTGTTCTTGAGTGGAAGGAGGGAGCTCAAAGAAATTTTCTATAACAGCAACATTTAGAGAGATTGTTTTGCCACGACATAACACAGAGAGGGTTTGGCTTTCATTTTCAGGATTCACACGTCTGGTGGGAAAATTTGCATAAAACTCTTTGACAAGGTGAGAATTGTATGGCAATTTGTGTGTGCACAGTAATTCAAGGTGATGCTTATGAATAAGAACTAGAAATTCCTCAGGCATGGATTTAAGGTCGAAAACACATTCACCAAGAATAGGGCGAAAGAGAGTAACAGTAGTGAAGAGTTTTTGACTTGAGAGAGAAAACCTTTTGACAAGAGCAGATTTTTCCATGGTTGGAGCCGGAGGGGTAGTGTGACCATCGAGAGGAGATGACGGCGCATCGAGAGGGGACGACGGCGCATCAGAGGAGGTTGCGGTTGTGACCTTGGAGGAGGCAGGTCCATTTGTTCCCACCATGATGAAGTGAAGACGAGATCTGAAAAAAAAACTTGAGAGAGAAATTTTTTTGGAAGAAACTGATTTTGGGTGAATGACTCTGACTAGGGTTTTCGAAAGGGGGTTAAACAAGGAAGAGAGAATATTTCAGGAATATTCGGAAAAAAAAAAATTAAAATAAAAAAATAAAAAAAATAAAAATAATAAAAAATAATAAACTAATAAAAAAAACTTTCGAAAGAGAGTAAGGGTGGATTGATACATATGTGCCATTCCTTGAAACTGTATTGATACAATTAATTTTTGTATCAAACCAATAAATGCTAAGGAATGAACTTCTCTTTTTTTTCAATGATTTCCCAAACACAATCGTAAGAAACAGAATACCCTGGTCATTGACTAAAGAAGTAACACTGCATCTTTGTAAGAAAAATGATAATCATGCAGACACACAGTATATGAGTTAGCTATGAATCAGAAGAGTTTCAAGAGAAGGATTTTGAAGAACTGAAATGAAATAACAAAGTTGTAATCTAGAGATCAAAAACTCTTATCACACCATGTTAACAAGAAAGCTCTTTTTATTTCCCAGAAACTGATGAAGATGTTCAGGTAAATCCGTTTTGACCTTAACAAAGAAATATCCAGAGAACTTTTCGTTTTTCTTTTCTCCTTTTTTTTTGTATTTTTTGTTTTTTTTTTGTTTTTTTTTTTTTGTTTTTGAGGAACATATGCACACTAGACATTGCTAGAAAGGCAGCAATTTCCAAGCAAAACTAGTATATTCACCTTGTTCTGTTGGGTGCTACACCTATGCATAAATGTATTTTTCTTTTCTTTTCTTTTCTTCCTCCTTTTTTTTTTTTTTTTTTTTTTTTAAATATAAATTTGAAAAGTTCAACAAATTGACTGAAAAAATTCATAAGACATCTTGTACTTAAAGATTTTTCCTGAAAACATGTTGTTTGTTAGGAGAGAGAGACCTTCAATAGACTGCAACTAGAAATCAAAGAAGTTCCAGAGAACCTTTTTATTGAAACTCGACAGATGCATAGTAGACAAAAAGTAAAGAGCAAGCAAGTGACAGAGACTGAAGAAGAGATGCAGCATTAATCCTTTGGGCCAATGCCAAGGGATTTTCTTAAGAACTCAAATCTAGGAAAGTCAAGAGGTTTAGTTAAAAGGTCTGCTAGTTGATGTTCAGTGGGACAGTAGACAAGTTTTAAAACTTTTTCTTCCACAAGTTCCCTAATGAAATGATGCCTGATATCTATGTGCTTGGTACGAGTGTGTTGAATTGGATTTTTGGCAAGACATAAAGCAGAGATATTATCACAATAAACAATGAATGTATCCTCAATGATTCCATAATCTCTCAACATTTGTTTCATCCATATCAATTGAGTGCAACAATTTCCAGCAGCAATATATTCAGATTCAGTGGAAGAAAGAGCTACACTAGTTTGTTTCTTACTCAACCAAGAGACCAAGTTCTGACCAACAAAGAAGCAACCACCAGAGGTGCTCTTTCTATCATCTACACAGCCAGCATAATCTGAATCACAATACCCTAAGAGAGCAGTATTATCTTGCTTAGAATACCAAAGACCGAAGTCAGTGGTAGAATTGACATACTTGATGATCCTTTTCACAGCTTTGTGATGGGATTCTTTAGGATTAGCCTGAAATCTTGCACAAATTCCAACATTAAAGGCAATGTCGGGTCTGCTGGCAGTTAAATAAAGCAAGCTTCCTATCATACTCCTATATGATTTTTGATCAACAGAGTCTCCATCTAGATCAGCACAGATTTTGACTTTACTACACATAGGAGTTCTAGCTTTCTTAGATGTATCTAGACCAAATTTTTTCACAAGGTCTTTTGCATATTTGGATTGGCAAATGAAAATTCCATCATCACTTTGGTTCACCTGTAAACCAAGGAAATATGTGAGTTCCCCAACCATGGACATCTCAAACTCACTTTCCATGAGTTTAGTAAACTCATGAATCAATTTTTCTGAAGTTGCACCAAAAACTATGTCATCAACATAGACCTGTGCAATAATTCTGTCTGATAAGCAAGTTTTTACAAACAATGTTTTATCAGCAGATCCTCTAATGAAACCTTCAGACAAAAGAAAATTAGAAAGCCTCTCATACCAGGCTCTAGGAGCTTGTTTAAGACCATAGAGGGCCTTTTTCAATTTGTAAACATGATCAGAATGATCAATGTCTTCAAAACCCTTTGGTTGCTCACAATAAACTTCTTCATTTATGATTCCATTCAAGAAAGCTGTTTTAACATCCATTTGATATAATTTAAAGTTCATGTAACAAGAAACAGCAAGCAAAAGTCTAATGGATTCCAATCTAGCAACAGGGGCATAAGTTTCCTCAAAATCTATACCTTCAACTTGAGAGTAGCCTTGAGCTACAAGTCTAGCTTTATTTCTCACAACCTTTCCTTCATCATTTGATTTATTTTTGAAAATCCATTTTGTTCCAATAACATTCACTCCTCTAGGTCTCTCAACTAAATCCCAAACATTATGTCTCTTGAACTGATTAAGCTCTTCTTGCATAGCTAAAATCCAATCATCATGACATAGAGCATCCTTGATGTTCTTTGGTTCAATTTGAGACATGAAACACAGAAAATTGATTTCTTCAAGAAGTTGGCTTCTTGTTTTAACTCCGACAGATGGGTCACCTAAGATAACATTATTGGGATGATTTCTTTGAACCCAAGGAGCAGGACTAGGTTCCACAGGTTCTGTATGAACAGACACAGATGAGAAGGGATCCTCATCTTTACTTGGTATTTGTTCAGTGACAACTGACTCGGGGGTACCTTTTTCTTTATCAAAAACATCAAGATCGACACACACTTTGTCAGGTTTATCCAGAGAGTCATCAATGACAACATTACTGGATTCCATCATAGTTTTCGTTCTGTTGTTGAAGACTCGGAAAGCTCTACTATTTAGTGAATAACCTAGGAAAATTCCTTCATCACTCTTGGAGTCAAATTTTGCTAAGTGTTCCCTATCCCTTAGAATGTAACACAAACTGCCAAATACTCTAAAGTATTTTAGATTTGGTTTCTTAGCTTTCCATAACTCATATGGAGTTTTGTCAGAGTTGGGCCTTGTGTAAACTCTATTTATCACATAACAGGAGGTGTTCACTGCTTCTGCCCAAAAGAACTTGGGCAAACTTTTGCTAGAGAGCATTACTCTAGCCATTTCAATTAAAACTCTATTCTTTCTTTCAACCACACCATTTTGTTGGGGTGTGATAGGAGAGGAGAACTCATGTCTAATTCCTAATTCATCACAGTATTCAATGAAAGATGAGTTATCAAATTCAGTTCCATGATCACTCCTCATTCTAGACAGAGAGTTAACTGTTTTGTCTTTCTCATTTTGAATTTTGTTGACAATGGACTTGAAATGTATGAAGGTTTCTCCTTTGTCTTTGAGAAAGGCAACCCAAGTAAATCTAGAGTAGTCATCAACAACAACCAAAATGTACTTTTTCCCTCCAAGACTGATGGTTTGAATGGGACCAATTAAGTCCATATGAATAAGTTCAAGAGGTCTGGTGGTGGTCATGGAATTCACAATCCCATGACCAGTTCTGGTTTGTTTTCCTAGTTGGCAGCCACTGCACACAAATTTTGTGGTATTTCCAAACTTGGGAATGCCTCTTACAATTTCTTTCTTGGATAAATTCTCAAGGTCTTTGAGATTCACATGACCCAATCTTTGATGCCATAGCACCAAGGAGTTGTCAATTGCTAAGTTGCAAGCCACACGAGGGGAAAGTGCTTTAGAAACCACACAGAGTAGCAGTTATCACTTGACCTTAAACCACTCAAGACAATTTTTCCATCTTTGTTTAAGACATTGCATCTATCCTTTGTGAAACTGACATTGTACATGTCTTGATCACAAAGCTGACTTATGCTAATCAAATTTGATGTAAGGTTTTCAACATACATAACATTTTCTAGCTTGTCAATCCCTGGGGCAGAAATGGTTCCCTTACCAAGGATTCTTGATTTTCCACCATCACCAAAGGTAACACTACCAAGCTCAGACATGAGAGAGAGATTTAAAAACAGATTTTTGTCTCCAGTCATGTGCCTAGAGCAACCACTATCAAAGTACCAAGTATTTGAATTTCTAACAGACAAGGCATTCAAGACAACAAGACATGACTCTTTTTCCTTTTTTTAACCAAACCCTTTTTGGAGGTTCAATTTTAGGTTTCAGCAAACCTAGGATTATTTCAACTTCTCTTGATAAGTTTTCCACTTGTCTTTGCAGATTTGTGGAATTTATCCTTTCTTTTAGTTTGAAACAATAAGGTCTTATATGCCCCTTTTCATTGCAGAAGTGACAAACAGGAATAAAATTCTTGGTGTTTGCAGTATTTCTAACAGGTTCAAAAGTGGATTGATACGAATTTTCAGTGTTTATTAATCTGGATTGATCCAAATCAATAATTTTCTTATCCACGTTATCTGCAGATTCCAAAGCTTTCACAAACCTTATGTTAACACCAGAATTTTTCTTTGTTTCAGAAGTGAAACCAAGTCCAGTCTTATCTCCATAATTCTTTCCTGAGTTTAACATTTTGTCAACTTTTTCAGCACCTATTGTGAAATCAATTTCTCTTTTCTTTATCAAGTCTAATTCAAATTTCAATTCCTCATTTTCTTTCCTTAGTTGACTCATATGTTTTGACATATTGATGTTTTCCTTTTTAAGCATGACAACCTTATCAGAGAGAAAAACACTTTGCTTTTTTATTTTGTAGGACACATCAACAAGTTTCTCATATTTTTCAATTAGTTCTTCCTCACTTTCAATTTCCTCAACTTCATTTTCTATTTCAATGTGATCAGTGGATTTTGCTGTGAAAGCAACAATGTTTTCATCATTTTCAGAGTCAATTGTTGACTCATCCTCACTGTCACTCCAAGTGGTTTTTAGTGCCTTTTCTTTTGATTGATTTTTCTTTTTCAAAGTGTTTGCACATTCAGGAGCAATGTGACCATTTCCACCACACTCATAACATCTAATGGAATTACTATTTCTCTTTTCCCTAGGTTCTGTTTGTTGAGTATTCCTTTCATTTTTAAAACCAGTGTTTGATTGAAAATTATTTCTGTTTCCTCCTGGTTTTCTAAACTTAAGAATTTTCCTGAATTGCCTAGTGAAGAGAGCCATGTCCTCATCAGTTACAGGTTTTTCAAGTGAGGAACAACCTTCTTCCTCATTGACAGATTTTAAGGCAATAGTTTTGCCTTTCCTGGGAGTATTTAAGTTCATTTCCATTTCATAGGTTCTAAAAGACCCTACAATTTCATGAAGTTTCACAGTTTGGAAATCTCTAACTTCAGAGAATGCGGTTCTCTTGGCATCAAATCTGGGAGGCAAGGATCTAAGGAACTTTTTTACCAATTTTATTTCTGGAATCTGTTCTCCTAGATTATGTGAGGAGTTAGCTAGAGAACTGAATCTAGCATAAAATTCTTGAATGGTTTCTGAATCTTGCATTCTGAGATTTTCAAACTCAGCACTTACCATGTCTAGTCTAGCTTCTTTTACTTTTGCATTTCCTTCATGAGTAAGCCTAAGAATATCCCAGGCTTCTTTGGATGTTTCACAGTTTTCAATGTAGGCAAACTGTTCGGAACTAACAGCAACAAACAAAGCATTCAAGGCCTTTCTATTAGAGTTAGCAAGGGACTGTTCTTCAACAGTCCAATCATCCTCCTCTTTTGGTTCAAGTGTTCCAAAAGGATTAACTGTGGTTGGAGGATTCCAACCATCAATTGTCAAGTAAGAATGCACGCATCTTGTGTTTCCAAGCAGAGTAGTATTCACCATTAAATAATGGTGGATGAGCTACAGAGCTAGAAGCTCTATCTCTATCCATAGAGAAGATTTAGAGTAGGATCTACACTAATTAAAATGTAGTGCCCGCTCTGATACCAATTGTAAAACAGGAGCTTAGCTCTTATAAAACCTACGGGGGGGGGGGGGGGTGAAGTAGGCTTTAGAATAAAACTCACCAATTAAAATTTTACTTAGGAACAACTGACATTAAAACACAAATATTGCTTGTGGTGATCAAGTAACCAAAGTAAATACAATAATGTAATTGACACAGTATTTGTTAACCCAGAAACCCATAAGGGAAAAACTAGGGGACCAAGCCAGGAAAAGATTCAATCCACTCAATTGTAAAGTACAAGAAATATAGGGATGTTAGCTCAACTACACACAATAGGCAGCTAACTATCTAACCTTCTAGCAAAGCACCATTTCTTCACTTCACAGCAACGGATTCTTTTCTTGACTTTGCAACAGTACCATGCACAAGTTGCTCCCGATATGATGTTATGAAGTGAGTTGTGATTTCATAAAATTTATCTATATCAATCATACAAATGATTGAACTAGATAAAAGAAACCGTGTACATTTATGAATTAAAACCAAAAGATGTTTGAACTTTGAAACATGGTTTAATCATAAATACAATAATGAAACTGCAGCAGTCATTTGATCAAAGTGAGAATGAACTTGGAGTAAGCTGTTATGTGTATGCAATCATACTCATAACTCTCAAGCATTCAAGATGACTGAAAATAAGTTTTTGAATGTTTTAAAAACTGATATAATTATCTTTCAAAAACATAAACATGGAAGCATAATAATAGCTGAAGTTCAAAACGTAATGACAAATGCTCAATAATGCTTGCCTCTTCATCAAAGCTAAGTTCAGTATTTATAGAGAAATGAAGAGCAAGTTTCAATAAAGAGGAGTTTAAATAACAAGAACCAGGTTCAGTCAGGAACCTGGTTTCAAGAAGAATAATTTCCAGTTTTGAAAAAACAATAGTTCCAATGAAGTGGAACTATCTTAAAACTATTGATTCCATGATGAACAATAGTTTCAAGAAGCATATGTCTGAAAGAGCAGAGAATGAAGATGCAGAGGATAATTGTTTTTTAATCATTTTCAGAAACCAAGTGCAGAGAAGATATTTCTAATAAACTATCAGTTGATTTCTGCGATAAAATGGATTAAAACATATATAAGATGGATTGATACAAAATGAAACAGAAAACGATTTTAAAGTTGTATCAATCCAAGTGTAACAATCCTAGTGAATGTATGCAAAGATGTTCTTACCTGTTCTTCATCAAGGAGATCTTTGGAACCCATCGACCACTTAATCTAACCTAGAAACTATCTCAAATGTCAAAGGAGATTACAATGGTTTTGTTCCATAAAAAGAGAAGAGCCAAACAAAGCAATAATTACAATCCTTACAGGTTAACCGTGATGAGGAGTGTCTTGCTGCTGAGGGTGCTTTGGTGGAAGGGGTACATCGTCTTCTTGTCAATCATAGTCATCTATTGTTAGGCATATCCCTTGTCATGCGAATGAGGCTACCCATGGCGTTGCCCGTTTTAGTCTCCGTGATCAAGGTCTGTCATGTTGGATGGATGCGTTAAAGAACAATAAGGAACCGGACAAATAGTAGGCAATACTTGATTGAATAAATTTCACTCAGTGTAGATAACAATACAAAATCGTCTAGTAAACAATTACACAACTTGTAGAACAATTACAAAACTTTCAATACAAGAATCAAAGGGGTAACAGAAATCAGGAAACTGACTTGATCGGAGATTGAGGCTAGCGTATCGCTATGTCCTATAGCAGAATTTCGCCCCTACTCGTTGATGTAGTTCGTTGAGCGTCTGCCACCAGGATTCAACAATCTATAACCAAGAACCTAGCACTCGGTTTCTTGGTTCTGGCGAATGTACTTGATGGATTTTCTTTCAGAACGTTTTTTCAGAATTTGAAGGCGGAGAGGGAGAACCGGATACTCTTACTTTGGCGTTGGTGTCTGATTTATAGGAGTGTAGACGCCTCTTCTGATAAGACGTAACAGTTAGTAGAAGTTGTGTTGATCAGACACAACTTCTTACCAAACGACGTCACTTTTGCCAAAAACGTAAAACAAAAACTGGGCTACAAAGAGGCACTTTCGGATCAAATGAGACCCCAAGAGCCCCAAGGCCCAAGGTCAATCTTTGACTTTATATATATATATATATATATATATAGCCCAAGCCCATCACATACACTTTTGATATGTTTTCTTGTGCATAACCTTATAAACCCAACTTCTACTTCTCTTCCCTCCAATGTGGGATTCTTTCCACTCTTATTTCTATACAAACTCCATCAATACCCCACATTTGTATAGCAAATAGAGTTAGAACAGTGTTTGTACTGATCTGGAGAAAAACTTAGGTTTAATATGCATCAGGGGAGGTGTCTTTTGGACTTGAACCTTCCTTAGTGAATACTCATCGGATTTACCAGTGAATCAGTGTGTATAGGAGACATTGAACTATCCACTATGTTCGGCAAACCGAGACAATGAGTATCACACATATTGAACCTTGACACCTTTCAATTCATGCGGTTGTGTTCATTTTGATCTTGAACTATCCCGGATTCGTGGAAGCTTTAGAGAATTTAGCCATATCATTCTCACGAATGCGACCCTACATTACTTCCATATAGGTGACACTATGAATATGGATAACCTGCGGTATTCCTTTATCTTTTGTTAGTGTCATTAAGAATGATTAAACATTCACCCTTAACATCATAGGTAACATACTTTCCTTATCATAGGAATAAGCGGTTTTGTATGCTCTATTCTTTGAGTTTCACCCAACTAGTTTTCCTTATTGAACCTAGGCTTGGAATCCCAAGTCGCTAGGTTAGGTTTACATCCATTTGATGTATTTCCAAATTGTATATAGCCGCAATAGCAATTAGCATCCTTATAGATGTAATTCTAGTGACAGGTGAGTATGTATCAAAGAAATCCAGCCCTTGTTTTTGACGATAACCTTTCGCTACTAGGCGAGCTTTGTACTTATCAATTGTACCGTCAGGTTTCAATTTCTTCTTGAAAATCCATTTGTAACCAATCGGTTTGCTCCCAGGTGGTAAGTCCACCAGTTCCCACGTATGGTTTTGTAAAATGGATTCAACTTCGCTATTTATTGCTTCTTTCCAATACATAGATTCGGATGAAGTAATAGCCTCTTTATATGTTTGTGGCTCGGCTTCGGTAAGGAAGGTTAAGAAATCAGGTCCAAAGTCTTTTGTGACCTTGAGTCTCTTTCCTCTCCTAGGTTGTATTTCTTTTTCTTGGACGGTTGGCGTAGCTTCACTTGGTTCCAAGTCCTTGTCTTGAACACCAGATGATGAAGCTCCATCACTATCTCTTACATGACTATCATTATGTGCCTTTCTCTTATTTCCGTTGTGTCTATCCTTGTAAGGGAATATATGCTCGAACCATTCAGCATCATTAGACTCAATGATGGTATTCACTTGGATATCCGAAATTCCAGATTGGGATATTTGTTGAAATGTCACCTGAACTTATACATTAGTTTCAATTTGTCACCTGAAAAAAAAATTTAAGTGAAATGTCACCTGAATTTTTCAAAATCCATAATTTGTCACCTGAGTTTAACATCATCCAATTTTCCATATATTTTCAAGGATATTTTAGTCTTTTCATTTTCAAGGATATTTTAAAAATGGAAAAAATTATTATTGAAAAAATAAAGCTTAAATGTAAAAATGGTTAGGGGTTAAATGTGAAAGATATATAATTTTTATAATTTGCAAGGGTCTTTTCATAATTTTTTTATAATGATATTTCCATTTTTAAAATACTCTTTAAAATAAAAAGACTAAAATACCCTTGAAAATAGTTGGAAAATTGGATGATGTTAAAGTCAGGTGACAAATCATGGATTTTGAAAAATTCAGGTGACATTTCTCTTAAAAAAAAAATTCAAGTGACAAATTGAAACTAAGGTATAAGTTCAGGTGACATTTCAATGAATATACCTTCTAGATTTAATAAATAGAAATTGGTATGCTGCACTATTATTGGCATATCCAATAAACACTCAATCAATAGTTTTCGGTCCAAGTTTAACTCTCTTTGGTAAAGGTACTTGAACCTTTGCTAGGCAACCCCACACTTTTAAGATTTTGTAGGCTGGTTGTCTCTTGTTCCATTTCTCAAATGGAGACTGATCACTCTTCTTTGGTGGAATTCTATTCAAGATAGTGTTGGCAGTAAGTAAGGCTTCACCCCACATGTTAGGCGGTAAACCGGAATTGTTAAGCATGGAATTCATCATGTTCTTTAACGTTCTATTCTTACGCTCAGCCACTCCATTTTGTTGAGGAGTGTAAGGTGTTGTCGTTTGATGTATAATTCCATGAGAAGCACAAAATTCTGCGAAGGCGTTTGACTCATATTCGCCTCCTCTATCAGAACGCAGAACTTTAATCTTCTTGTCTAACTGGTTTTCCACTTCGGCTTTATATGTCTTAAACATATTCAAAGCTTCATCTTTGCTATGTAACAAATGCACATAACAATATTTATTGCTGTCATCTATGAAAGTAATATAATAATTCTTTCCACCACGACTTGGATTTGATTTGAAATCACCCAAATCTGTATGAATTAATCCCAACAATTCGTTTGATCTTTCAATCACAGAATTATAAGTCTTGCTAGCAAATTTTGATTCAACACACGTTTCACATTTATGTGCATTATCCAATGTACAACTAGGCAGCAAACCAAGATTAACCATTCTATGCAAAGATTTAAAGTTAACATGTCCTAATCTAGCATGCCATAAAGTAGAAGACTCAAGCAAGTAAACGGAAGCATTCATATTATTAATAGCATCAACAGAAAGTAAATTGAGTTTAAAGAGCCCTTCAGCCAAGTAGCCCTTTCCTACGAATGTTCCCCCCTTAGTGAGAACAAACTTATCATATTCAAATACAAGTTTAAAGCCTTTCTTGTTAAGCATAGGGCCAGAAACAAGGTTCTTAGTAATAGATGGAACATGCAGCACATCCATAAGAGCAAGGTCTTTTCCAGAAGTGAATTTCAGCACCACTTTCCCTTTTCCAGCAACGTTGGCAGCAGATGCATTTCCCATGAAAAGCTTCTCATCTCCATTGGTCGGAGTGTAGGTGGTGAACATGTTTCTGTTTCCGCAGATGTGCCTTGTTGCACCGGTATCCATCCACCAATCATTGCTATCAGTCGCCATATTTGCTTCATAAACAACACCAACGAAATCTTCTGCAACATTGGCTTGGTTGTTGTTGTTTGGAGTAGGGTTTGCCTTCTTGTGGCGGCAGTCTTGTGCCTTGTGTCCAACTTTTCCACACACCCAGCAAGCGCCCTTAATTGCCTTGAAATTCTTCCCTTTTGGAGCATGAGCATTCGGACCTTTGCCTTTTGCTTTGTTCCCCTTGTTCTTCTGGGATTTTGGTTTAGGCTTGGACGTCTCTCCACCCTCAACGATGTTGGCCTTGGCATCGAACTCGGAAGCATTCAGTCCCTCACTCTTGCGGTGATCTTCCTGCACCCTTAGTTTAAGAACGAGATCCTCCATTGACATATCATTCTTCTTGTGCTTGAGATGTATCTTGAAATCATTCCAAGATGGAGGCAGCTTCTCTATCACAGATCCGACAGAGAATTCGAAGGGCAAGGCCATTCCTTCTGCAGCAAGTTCATGGATGATAATCTGCAGTTCTTCAACTTGATTGACAACAGTTTTCGACTCCACCATTTGGTACTTCAGAAATTTCCCAATGATGAACTTCTTTGAACCAGCATCTTCGATCTTATACTTCTTCTCCAGCGATTCCCAGAGATCCTTTGCAGTTTTATAAGATCTATACACATCATAGAGCGTATCATCAAGGCTATTAAGAATGTAATTCCTACATAAAAACTCACTGTGTTTCCATGCATCAATAGCACTTAGTTTTTCTGCAGGAATGTCATCACCCTCAGCCACAGGGCATTCTTCCTTGATGACATGAGCAAGGTTCAGAGTTGTTAGATAGAACAACATCTTCTGTTGCCATCTCTTGAAGTCTAGACCCTTGAACTTGTCAGGCTTCTCAACGTGAGGCTTCACAGTATTCCCAGATTGTTCCATACTTCTGCTATAGTTTGTTAAAGAACAATAAGGAACCGGACAAATAGTAGGCAATACTTGATTGAATAAATTTCACTCAGTGTAGATAACAATACAAAATCGTCTAGTAAACAATTACACAACTTGTAGAACAATCACAAAACTTTCAATACAAGAATCAAAGGGGTAACAGAAATCAGGAAACTGATTTGATCGGAGATTGAGGCTAGCGTATCGCTATGTCCTATAGCAGAATTTCGCCCCTACTCGTTGCTGTAGTTCGTTGAGCGTCTGCCACTAGGATTCAACAATCTATAACCAAGAACCTAGCACTCGGTTTCTTGGTTTTGGCGAATGTACTTGATGGATTTTCTCTCAGAACGATTTTTCAAAATTTGAAGGCGGAGAGGGAGAATCGGATACTCTTACTTTGGCGTTGGTGTCTGATTTATAGGAGTGTAGACGCCTCTTCTGATAAGACATAACAGTTAGTAGAAGTTGTGTTTATCAGACACAACTTCTTACCAAACGACGTCACTTTTGCCATAAACGTAAAACAAAAACTGGGCTACAAAGAGGCACTTTCGGATCAAATGAGACCCCATCTTTGACTTTATATATATATATATATATATATATATATATATATATAGCCCAAGCCCATCACATACACTTTTGATATGTTTTCTTGTGCATAACCTTATAAACCCAACTTCTACTTCTCTTCCCTCCAATGTGGGATTCTTTCCACTCTTATTTCTATACAAACTCCATCAGGATGTGGGTCATTTGTGGCTCATATGGAAAAGTACCCACATCCATGACCCGTTCTTCAGAAAAAGTAAGTGAATTATCTGGAGAGACACAAAACATTTGTGTCTTTATCTCTGACCGATGTGTCTATCTACACACAAAAACTATTTTATTCCCAGTACTTTATTATAATTTAGATGTGAAGTGATTTTTTATTTTCAAACTTTTTTTTTTCTACTATACACAAAAACCATTTTGTGCCCTTTTTTTTTCTTTTCAAACTCTGTTTAATATTTCACGGCTTCCACTTAAAGTTTCTTCTTTTTCTTTTGTTTTGTTCTTTTTTGGGCAACCCTTCACCTAAAGTTTAAGTTTAAAACTGTAGACCCTAGAAAATATCTCACCCATCACCCTACTTTTTTGAAGCCCTTTTTCTCTCCCCCTCTCCCTTCTCTCTGTGTCTGCTGCACCCATTTACTGAATTTCTTTGTTGATTCTATAGTTTGAGCTTGATATAGTTAGTCACTGTTGTAACTTTTGCTTGAGTAATGTTGCTACTATCTCATTCTAGCTTCTGACTGATTTTTTTTGTGCGTGATAGAGGAGGACAAGTGTTGCTGTTGGTGCTTGCTTTGATTATCATCCACAACAAAAGGAGCCTAAAAGAGAAGGAAAGAGAAAAGGAAAAGCGGCTCTTCCCAAAGGGAGTTCTTTTTTAAAGCAAAATTGTGTTTTCTGTTTTGCATGTTGTTATTAGCATTGCAATGCCTCAATTGAATGATATGCTGTTTTTAATGTTCGAAAATTTTAGGAAAAGTACAAATTTGAAGAGGAGAAGGCTTACTTTCAAGAGGTTGATGCCTTTGAGTTGTTGGAAGAGAGAGGAGGTGATGGTGGTTGAGAAACAGAGAGAGGGAGAATATAGGCGGCTGTGGTGGAGGGATAGAAAATAGGTGGTTTTAGGTGTTTTTTTTTTGTTGTATTTTTTGTATTATAAATAAATATATTGGACACAAATGAATAATTTATGTGCAAAAGTCTATTTAGATGAACAAAGCCACATAATGCCACACACGTGCCCAAAAGTATTGAATTTTAGGGCACGAAAAAGAAAAATCAAGCTTTTTGAGCAATGGGAACTAATCCTATAAAGGAAACTGACTAATTTATTGTGATTACACTGTGGCAATTACCATAGAGCACGAATAATTATGCCTTTTTGGGCTAAAGAGCACAAACAATATTGGTGGCTAAAATCAGATATTGTAGTACTGTATGATCAGAAAAACACTTCATCAATACCACAAATTACACAAAATATAAGGACAAATGATCACTATTAGGAGCTTTTATTTTATATATAATATAAAATTATATTACGATACCGGAGGATATCAAATATTTTATTCAAAGAAAAGAAATTACATGACTAACAATACTCAATAATGATTTGTCATTTAAACAGCATAAGGCTCACAATGCTGCTAATTTTGGTTTGGGAGGATCAACCAAGCAAATGTCAAGGAAGCTATCAATGGAAGTGTACTTGTAATCCGGATATAACTTGGAGGCCTCTAGGTTGTTTTCTGTGAATTCATAAACTTGACCTACGACGAATATATCGTGGGCAATGGACGCACGTACATTGTCAGCGTGAGGGAGTGCTGCAAGGAAGAAAGAAAGCAAAAGAGGAAAAAAAAACATCATTACCACAAATACATAATATTTCTTCCTTCCATATTTAGATAACTAAGCAGATTATAGCACTCAAGCGCTACCCGATTAGTAAGTTAAATACGGTGTTTGATAAGTTGTAGATGAGAATTCTCACTCTTTGAGTATTCGATCAGTTGTTGTGCGGAGACATAAACCCTTTTAAGAGTGCGTCCTGTCTTCTTCTCCCAAAGAGAAATTAAATCCAACTGAGATATAATGTTTCCTTGTGGTCTACAAGTGATGGTATTGTTGGCTGCCCTTGGATCTGTTGCTGCTTTTATTGTGTAGGCTGCTATGTCCTGCTCGTAATTCATCACGGCTAGACATGTACATAAAAAACAAAACAAAACAAATATCATATTTTATCGCAAGCATATACTTCTGATTATTCATTTCAATTGACAGTTTTATTCAAGAATAAAATTTTGTATAGCCAAGGTGACTTGAGGGGCAAAACTTCCATTTGATCGTTGGTGAGGTTGCTTTATTTTTATTTATTTTTACGTAAATAAAACCACTTAGAAATAGAAAATTATTTCATTGTGCATCAGAATGAAAAAAAAAAAAAAGAAGATTAAATCATATATATATAGTATGACTGTCAAGCTTATACCCTTGGCTTCACCAGTGCCATAAACAACGACTTCGTCTCTTTCGTCGTGAGGATTAAGCAAATAACTAACAAAATAGGATCCAAATGTGTTTCCACACACATAAGTGTGGGGAATTTCTGCTGCTTCTGTAGCCCTTCTAATCTTCCTTCTATCCTCATGGATAGCCTCAAAAGGCGCCAGCGTACTTTCTCTTGCTGGATCATTTCCAAACTCTGATGGGATAAATCTCTGTATTTTACAATTACAACAAATATAATAGTTAGGCTTAAGTGCACATACTCAAGTAGGCGATATAGTTTCACGAGCACGGGTAATATTGTCTTATCAGACTTATGATTATATTACGAGACTCTGTGAATGTCATCCACACATTCAGATAAGAATCAGTGGTTCATATTCACAGCCCGACCGCAATGTAGCATTTATCGTCTTTTCACCTTTATATTGCCTGCATCTTTGATGGCATTGATAATTTTGAACTGCTCAAGAAGTTGAGGGATAGGCAGCGTGGATATTACAACATCAACTTGTTTTAAAGCCGCGACTAGCTTTTCATGCTCATCCAGTTCACCCTGTTGAATTGGCAGTAAAAAGCAGACTATAATTAGTAGAGTTTGGCCAATTTAATTAAGAAAATGAGAGATTAACATTAATTTTATTACTTGGAAGATGGTGAGCCCCATGGCTTCAAATTCTTTGAGCAGCTCAAGCCTGGAAGAGTCGTTGCTGGGTTTGATTGGCCGAACGTAGGCATAGGTTGGATGGGCCAAAGAAAGGCTTGCCTTCACCATGAATTTGCCAAGATACCCTGTGGCTCCAATTATCAGTATCTTACTCTTCTCGTCCGAACCCATGGCTTCTTCTTCAGTAGTACTTTTCTGATTAGCAGCTTATTTTGAAATCTGGAAACCGATTAAACATCCTTATATAAGAAAATGATGGCATGGCCTGACATGGTTTGGTCCAAGGACGGACCGTCCCTATGACTAACCCGGGCTGTACCCCAGGCAAATTTTATTTTATTTTATTTCTAGTCTAAAATAGCAAACCCAGCACACCTCCCCCAAGTTCCAATCAACCCATGTAAATGGACCCCAACTGACAGATTTAGTACATTGACTTGGTGGAGTTGCGTGGCTTGGTTGGCATGGAGCCACGTGGTTCTGTAAACCACAGGACAGACTAACTTTAATTTTTGGAGACAGGTATGCATCCAAGCCACGTCATTCTGAAACCACAAGACAGAGTAACTTAAATCATTACGGACCGGAATGTACAATTCCAGACCAAATAATGGCCCGTTTGGCTATGTAATAATTTGGATTTGAATTAAGAAAGTTTACTTTTGGTCCTTGTAGATTGTCAGCTTTACCACTTTAGTCTTCATAGTTTCAATTTTGTCAATTTTATCCTTTTAGTTTTAATTTAGAGCAATACAAGGAACGTTTTAATTTCTGTCAAATTCCCCCAAATTCCATTAACTTTTGACAACGTGGAGAGGTATTTCAGTTTACTAGAGGCATCTAATGGTAAAATACAAGCTGGAACTCTTCTCATTCACTTTAGGCGAGATTTTTGGGTGTAGGGCTTCAAATTTTTTTGCATATATGGATTAAAATTTGGATGAATAGGAGAAATTTGGCTCGACTGGATCAAAACACTCCTCTAACCCTCTAAGTGAAGGGCACGTGATCAGAACTTAATGGAATTGAGAGGAATTTTGACAAAAATTGAAACGTACCCTTAAAGTTCTTTGAACTGAAAAGTACAAGAATAAAATTGACAAAACTGATAAATTGCAATGATAAAATTGACAAAATTTAGACTACGGAGACAAAAATAATAAAATTGGTAAACTACAAGGATCAAAAATAACTTTTACCCTTGAAGATTTGAGATTCAAACCTAGATTGGAATCACTGGAATTCGTTTAATTGTTGTGTTATATTGCTCCATTTTTTAATCCTCGTGCTCCCTTAAAGAATGAAATCATATTTTTATACGTTAGTTTTTGACTTTAATAGAATTCGTTTAGTACTTGTTATATTGCTTCATTTTTGCAATCCTCGTGTTAATAGTATTACATTGTTTAAGGAAACACGTGTTAATCACCACCTTTATCGTAAGTGCTACATCACCACAATACTTGTGCCACATCAGTTGACCATGATTAACTTCTTATAATAAGTACCTTAATCAAACAATACTCCAAATATTTTCACAGTTCATCCCCTCACTAACATATCTAAGAATTTTTCAGGGGAGGTGAAATGTTTTGGCTAGTGTGTATAGTCATGTTTAAAAACGTATAGTTCACTCAAATAAAGCTAAACACGATTTTCCTTGATTGTGCTGACTCATAATGAATATTCTTCTTCATTCAAAATTAATATTCAATTATACATGTATTGAAAAAATTAATATTCAATTTCCCATGTCAATTCTCCATGGGGTCCAAATGTTGCATAATCTTCTTGAGTTCATATGGATGCACTCCACCACTCAAAACATCTCTTGATTAATTCATATGGGAGCCAATTGAAATTTTAAATTTTAGGTTATTAACAAATATAGATGGATAGAGAAAGGGAACAAATTAATGAATTGTGGTGGGTTATTATCTTTAAAGAAGGAATTTTTGCGGTTTGTGCCGGTGGCGTACAGTGGTGGAGTGACATGAAAGTGACCCCACAGGGAAAACAGGCCCATCAACGGCCCCATAGAAAACCACAACCCTTGTTCTTCTTCTTTGTCTTTTTTTTCCCTACAGATGTGCGCTGCGCTCAGCAAAGAACAAAAAAGAATAGGTTGCTCAGTCATTGAATCAAACACTTGGTTGGTAGGCAACTTCAAGACAGACCAAAGGGGCAACTTCCAGTAAAAGGAGATGTAGTTGCATGCAAAAGAGTGGCCTCGCTAAAACATTCTAAAAGAAAATCCCGTGAGACAAAACTTAGGAAAGAGTAGCTAGTGCACACGTAACAAAATACAGCTCAAAACAAAGAAAATTAAAACCTACACGCGATTCTTCTAGAGCATGATGAATGATGGTAGGTGGATTCCCCTACCATTCATTTCACATGCATTATTTGTACTCAAAGAAAAATGAGCTAGCCTATCTGCCATTCCATTGGCCTCTCTACGAACGTGATTAACAATGACATGGTTTTTCCTCTGCTAATATGTTGAACAACCACTATGGGCCAACTAATGTAAATGCACGCAAATGCACACAGTGGCTGATTAAGCAGCAGTTCATACCTTCAAGTGGCTGATTGGGTCTCCTTTGTCGCGACCTCTCTCTCCACGTGTGACAATTATTATGGTATTTGGTGGTCCAATATGGGAGGCCCGCAATTCAATTAATTTGGAGTAACTAGAGAGAGGCCTGATGTTGTTGCTCAAAAGGCCATGGCCATGCAAAAATTATCAACATTTATGCAAGTTTGCTCCTAGGATGCCATTCAACGAAGGTGGGAGTTAATAGGAGAGGCAATTCTCAAACACAAAAGATTTGATGAGGAAGCAGTGGGTATTGTGGCACGTGATTCTAGTGGGAATTTTATTGCTGGGAGAGCCAAGAGATTTGATAATATTTTCTCAGCTTTACACTGTCGCTTTTGACAAATGGAGGGTGTAGCTTTGGCAATGGAAAGGGGTTTCACAAATGTTTGTTTTGAAAGTGATGCGCTCCATATCGTGGCACGCTTAAAAGTCCATCATTTGATTGATTCTAAATTGGTCCACTGGTGGAGGACATTAAGTTTATGCTTTTACAGGTCAATGGAGTATGTTTCATCTATATTCATTGCACAACTAATAGAGTAGTTCGTAAAATTGCAAAATGCTCTAAATATTGGCAATTTTTGAACTTGGTTTGAAGAAATTCCTCATTTTATTATTGATTTCCTTTTTGAGGATTGTAATATATATAACTTTTTGTGACTTTGGCTTTAGGGGGACTTGGAGGTACCCTATCAGAGGTAAGGTTCTTTCTAATTGCTATGCAGAAGGAGGGTAACTACTTGATGTTGGCGTGACTTGTGGACTATTGACTTACTTTCCTTACACACCAAGAATTCCTATTATAATTGTAATTGATTTATTTTAATTCCCGATTTCCTATTGTAAATAGAAATATGAATTTATTATTTACTTGCCCATTAAAGTTCCGTTGTATTATAAATATGACTTCCTACAAGGAGAAGAATACACAGAAAATTCCCACAACCAAATATTCTCTCATAGTTCTCATATTTTAGCATGGTATCAGAGCAGCGATCTTGGGATTGCTGACTCTACTTTCGAAACCCTAGCTGCCACCATGGGGGAGGATGACTCTCCTAATCCTCGTGGCAGTAGCATCACTACTTCCTCATTTCCTTCTTAACCAACCATAGCCGAGTTGAGTGCCCAGGTGGCTCAACTAATGAAGATGCAGACTCAGACCTTGAACCCGATCCTAAATTAGGATCCTAACCAGATGACCTCGTACTCGACTCAGATGACGACCCCGAATTCGAATTAGATGATGACCTCAAACTCGAATTAGATGACGATTCTGACGATGATTACCTATGAAGCTTCCGCTGCACAGATTGACATAAAGTTGGATGGCACCAACTATGCCCTATGGTCCCAAGTTTTCGAGATGTATATCTTTAGCAAAGACAAATTGGGATAGATTAATGACGATCATCCACAACCTCCTCCCACCGCTCTAATATTTCCCCACTGGCGCACCGAGAACTTCATCATGAAGGTATGGCTCATCAATTCTCTGGAGCAGAGCTTGATTGGCAATTTCATTCGCTTTCTAATGGCAAAAGCAGTGTGGGACAATTACTACGACCTACTATAATGGCACTGACACCTCTCCGGTTTATGATATGAAACGATGAGTCTCCCGTATGCGACAAGCTGACGGCTCCATAGAAACCTATTACAATACTCTCCAAACTTTATGGAGAGAGATTGATTTCTGTCTTCCAAATATGATGAAGTATGAAAGTGATTTCAAGCGCTATAATGATATTCTGTAGAAAGATCGAGTTTACATATTTTTGGATGGCCTTGACGATCGTCTTGATAAGACTCGAAGTGATGTTCTTCACATGACTCTGTTCCTTACAGTGGACCAAGCTTATGCCTATGTCTGACGTGAAGATGTTCAACAAGCTGTGATGACGTGTTCATCCACACCCACTGGCGCTGGCTTAGTGGCTAAGAGTGCACCTCGATCAGGCCCCCTACTCCCGCCGGACAGCCTTAGAATTCCTCTATTGCAGCCCATCATCAGATCTAGTCATATGCTACTGTTGCTGGCGCGCCACCTTCTAAAACCATCCCACCTTCCCGTCTTAAGGCTTCGACTGATGGAAGTGGTTGCATGCTCTGTGGTAACCCCAAACATACCCGCGACACCTGTTTTAAGTTGAATTGTTATCCTGACTGGTGGGAGGACCTCCATGCTCGCAAGCTTAGAGAAACTGCTAGTAGTTCCGGCCGTGCTACTCTTGTCTCTACCAAACCCCAATTAGCCTTGTTTCCACAGGCTACTAATAGTCTCGAGCCTCCGGATGACTTAGGTAACTGCGGTTATGTATTTCATACTTTTGATCTACGAGATACAACTGGTTTGATCTGAATGATTTTTTGCACACCACTACACCCTACTGCACAAGTATTGCCAATGCGAACGGAGTTACCTATCCTATGACAAAGGCCAACATTGTCGCCTTTTCACCTTCTTTATCCCTTTCCAATACTCTACTTGTTCCATCTTTGTCCAATAAATTAATGTTTGTGAGCCAGGCAACTGAGCAACCAAATTTTTGTGCATTGATTTATCCTACTTTTTGTTTAGGACAAACTACAGTAAACCCCCCAATCTATAGGGTCATTTACGAGTTCATACCCGATTTTGGGGATATTTTTGGGTACATACACAACCTCGCAAAAAATTACAGATCGACCCCTTCGTTAGCGAATCCGTCAGGAAATCTGTTATTTGCTTACGTGGCATTTGTGGGACCCATTTTTAATTGACGTGGAGGTCCACGTGGACAAAAAAATAATAAAAAATTTATTTTTTAAATTATTTTAATAAATTAAACATATTAAATTAAAATAAAAATGCAAAAAAAAAAAAAAAACAAACAAACAAACCCAGACACCATCTTCAACCTGCACCATCTCCAACCTGTACTAGCGCCACCCACCCCCTGGCATCTCTCTCTGGAACTTCTACCATTGCCTGACGACCCACCAGCCGCCTCCCATCATCCCACCCAGCCAACCCCTATCCTCCCTTCCTCCGACTTAACCCTTCGTCGATCCACCCCGAACCCACTGCCAATGTCGTTCTCTCAATCTTTCTCTCTCTCTCTCTCTCTCTCTCTCTCTCTCTCTCTCTCTCTCTCTCTCTCTCCAATACACCCAAACTCCACCTCCCTTTGCTTTCCACGAGTTGCCACTTCCATTTTTAATTTACCCAAGCTTAGTATGGATGAAATTTAGGCAGCAAATATTACAAAAAAAAAAAAATAAACTGGGCAGCAACATCACCTTTCAAGATGCCAAAATGGAGATTTCAGAATGAAAATTTCAAAACAAATGTCTAGTATTATCAAACCAAATAGCTCGAATTTGAAATTTTATTCAATCTAATGGCCTCGAATTCAAATTTCAATTCAAATTTCATTTTAAAGAAATATCAAATCTAGACATCCAACCACCGCCTTTCATCTCCTTTCCATCTCCAATGCCAGAATCAGATCTGGATTTTGTGTGCACTCAGAATCAGATCTGATTACTTTCGAGACATTAATGATGATGCAGGTCTCTATTGTGTACTTGGGATCACTTCCTCATGGAGTGTACTTTCAAGATCAGTCATCCGAGCAAACAAACACGCCATCAATCAGACAGGCAGCTGCCCAAGGGCTCTGGCGGTATCTACAGTCTTCTTTTTGGGTTTTAGTACTTTTAGCCAAGATCAGTCATCCGAAAAAATAAAAATAATGATCTTTCTAGATCCCCAGATGAAGAAAAATTCAACGCCCATCACAAGCTTTCACAAACAGACCCAGCCTTTTTCTTTGGACACCCATCAAGAATCTCACCCAACAGACCCATCAAGAATCGCGCCGAAAATGCCGTCGTTCGGAGACTTGGAAATTCCTCGATTGGGGTTGGAGTTTTCCTTACCAGCAGTTTTTGGGTCTCTAAAGTTGAAGGCTTTGGGCGGCGGGAGCGGCGAGAATCGAAAGCTATCAGCGTCGAGGCCGGCCATGAGCTCCCATGAGTTGATAACCTCCGAGGAGGATGAATGCGTTTGGGTGGTGGTTTGTGTGGCTGGGGGCTAGGAGGAAGGGAGATCAGGAGAGAGAGAGAGAGAGAATCTAGATGAGGGTTGGGGGAAGATGGTGGGTGCGAGGTGGGCATATGCTGGAGAGGAGAGGAGAGTTCTGGGTTGGGGTGGGTCGAAGAGGAGGGAGAGAGAGAGAGAGAGAGAGAGAGTTGTTTAGGTTTTTATTTTTTTATAATCAATTTTAAAATAATTTTAATAATTTAAAACTAGTTTTGAAAAATATATAATTTTTTATTAATTTTTAGTCCACGTGGAAGTCCACCTTATTAAAAAATGGAGCCCACATTTGCCACGTAGGCAGATAACGGATTTCCTGACGGATTCGCTAACGGAGGGGGGGGGGGCGATCTGTAATTTTTTGCGAGGTTGTGTATGTACCCATAAATGTCCCCAAAATCGGGTATGAACTCATAAATGACCCTATAAGTTTGGGGGTTTACTGTAGTTTGTCCTTTTGTTTACTATAGGATATTCTCACCAAAGAGATTATTGGGCGTGGTACTAAAAGTGGAGGGGGGTGGGGGGTTGACACTTATTACACAAGTTATTTTCTATATTTAAGGACTCATATTTTAAATGTGACACTTTTTTAGCCAAGAGTCACAGAGCATCCTATCCTTTAAGTATGAATAAAAGTAATGTTCCTTTTGCTATGATTCATTTTGATGTTTTGAGATCTTCACCTATTTCTACTCATTCCGGTTTTCGTTGGTTTGTCACATTCTTAGATGATTGTACACGGATGACATGGCTTTATATGATGAAAAATAAGAATGAAGTGTTTTCCCTGTTCCCATTCTTTCACAAACAGATGGAAACACAGTTCAATGCTCGAATACAGATTCTTCACCCTGACAACAGTGGAGAAATTGTTAATCATGACTTTCAGATTTACTTCCAGACACATGGAATTATTCATGAGACAACTTGCCCCCAGACACCACAACAAAATGGTGTTGCTGAAAGGAAGAATCGTCATCTCCTTGAAACAGCCCATGCTCGTCTCATTGGTGACCATGTTTCTCATCATCATTGGGATGATGTTGTAGCCATTGCCATCCACTTTATCAACTGCATGCCTTATGGGGTCCTGAATTTCAAAACTCCACTACAAGTGCTCGCGCAACATGGGTCTCTGCCCTCTGTTTTGGTGCTTACCCCTCGCATTTTGGCTGTGTGGCCTTCGTTCATCTCCACAAAAATCAACGAAGCAAACTTGACCCATGTGCGCTTTGTTGTGCTTTTTTGGGTTATGCTACTCATCAGAAAGGTTACCGGTGTTATGACCCTCCTACTCGGCGAATCTATGTCACTTTGAATGTCACGGTCCTGGAATAAGAGATGTTCTTTCATGGCCCAGCATCCAATTCTACTCTTCAGGAGGAGATACGTAGTGAAGAGCCTAATTGGAGTAGCTTGGAAAATGAAGATATTCATCTCTGCAAGAAGATTGCTCTCGGCCACGAAACAATCAATCGCCCAGACCCCACGATCGATCATCCCGAGTCTGGCACGCGCAAATGCTCTCTGCCAAACAATGATCAATCGCCTAAGAATGAAGCTGTTTTTTATTCGAGTTATACTCCTACAGACAACTCAGAACAACAAGATAAAGACTCCCCCTCTCACTCAACAGTATGAACGAACCAATCTCCTGAGAATATCTTTGTGGTAACCACTCCTACTAGACTTATGCATTTAGAGGATAAATCTATTGGATATCAATTACCTTTCAAGAGAAATTGTGGGAAGCCACCAAACCATTATTCACATGATATTGGCAAGACATCCAAGTATCCAATTGCAAATCATGTATCCATTGAGAAGCTGTCTGAACCACTCAAGGCTTTTGTGCCTTAGTTGTCCGCTATCCATATTCCAACCAAGGTTTCTGAAGCATTGAAAGATCCTAAAGGGGTCCAAGCTATAAACGAGGAGACGGAAGCACTTGAGAAAAATCAGACTTGGACATTGGAGACTATATTGCGAAGAAAAAAGACTGTCAGATGTAGATGGGTGTTTACTATAAAACACAATGTAGATGGATCTATCGAGCGATATAAGGCAAGACTTGTGGCAAAAAGGTATACATAGACCTATGGTATAAACTATGAAGAAGCCTTTGCACCAATTGCAAAGTTGAACACCGTCAGAGTCTTATTGTCCCTTACAGCTAATTTGGATTGGCCACTACACTGGTTTGATGTAAAGAATGCTTTTTTGCATGGCGAACTTACAGAGGAGTTGTGCATGGACATTCCTCTTGGATATAATACTACTCAGACAGGAACAGTATGCAGATTACGAAAAGCATTGTATGGATTGAAATAGTCACCACGCGCATGGTTTGGATGGTTCACCATGGCAACGAAGAACAATGGTTTCAAACAGGGCAACTCAGATCATACTATGTTATTGAAACATCAGAAAGGGAAGTTAACAACGTTAATAATCTATGTTGATGATATGATTATTACTAGGAATGATAAACATGAAATACCACAGCTATAAGACTATTTGGCTACTGAGTTTGAGATGAAGGATCTAGGTGGACTCAAGTATTTCTTGGGAATTGAGGTGGCTTTATCACAACAAGCCATATTTCTCTCTCAAAGGAAATATGTCTTGGAATTGTTGACAGACATAGGATTGCTAGATTGCAAACTTGCGGACACTCCTATTGTTCATAATCATCATCTTGGAGAATATCCAGATCAAGTTCCAACTAACAAACAAAGATACCAAAGCTTAGTGAGAAGATTGATCTATTTGTCACATACTCGACCAGACATTGATTTGCGGTGAGCGTTGTCAGTCAATTTATGCACTTTCCAAGTGAAGACTAGGGGTGGGCATTTGAACCGGAAAACCGGAAGACCGGACCAAACCGAATGGAAAAAACCGGAAAAGAAACCGGTTGACTAAAAAAGTCAACAAATTGACACCGAACCGGACCGGACCGGTTTGAACCGGTTCTAGTTTCGGTTTTACATATTACAGAATCGGATTGGACCGAACCGGACTGGACTGATTATAATAATTATTTATTTATCTATTTTTTTACCTTTCTTTTCTCTTCCCAAAGTGCCTCTCTTCCCAAAGCTTTCTTTTTCTTCGTTACCAGCAATGCATGAGACTTTCTGACTTTGATCCCACTTCCCCATTTCTTTTCTTTCCTCTATTCTTTATTCTCTCTTACTTTTCCCATTTCTTTTTGTCATTCTGATCTCTCTCTCCCCCTTCACCTTTTCTTCATTCCTCCTTCTCTCTTTTTTTCCCGTTTCTTTTTCTTTCTTCCTCTCCCCTTTTTTTTATTTTTTATTTCTTCTTCTTCTTCTTCTCTGCGACCTCTCTCTCTCTCTCTCTCTCTCTCTCTCTCTCTCTCTCTCCTCCCGCCCCCCTCTTTTCCTTTTCTTTCCTTTCTTCCGTTCCCTTTTCTTCTCTTCTTTTTTCTTCCTCTTCTCTGCGACTTCACTCTCCCTCTACCCTTTTTTTCTTCTCTGCAACTTCACTCTCTATATCTGTGTGATCTAATGAAGAGGATGAAAGGAGTTCTTGCTATGGAGCCTTCTTCATATGCTGGTAACGAACATCCTAGGACTCGATTCAAGCATCAAAGTCTCATGCAAGGAGAAATCTGGTGTTGTATTCTTTTTTTGTTTTGTTTGTGGTTTCATTAGATCTGGTGTTGTAATTTTTTTTTTTGGTGGTTTCTTTAGATCTGGTGTTGTATTCATTTTTGTGTGTGAGTTTCATTAGATCTGGTGTTTATGATTTCTGGTCTACTTGGTATTAGATTGTTTAGGGTTATTTTTTATGTCGGCTATATGAGAAAATGAAAGGAAAAATCGAATATTTTCATGTTTTTTTTTCCCTTGTTGTCCACTGTGTATATATGGCTTGCTAGAGAACCGGTTCAAACCGGAAAATCGGAAAACCGGACCGGAAATTACCAGTTCGGCTTGATCCGGTTTCTCTCCTATTTTTTTCAAAAACCGGACCGGACCGGACCGGATGAACAGTACCGGTTCCGATTCCGGTGTGAGCTGTGAACCGGGCCGAACCGGACCGCGCCCACCCCTAGTGAAGACCACATGAATGCAGTTCTTTGGATACTTAGATACTTGAAGTCTGCATTTGGAAAAAGACTTATGTTATCAAAGCATGGTCATTTGAATATTGATGGTTATTCAGATGCAGATTGGGCAGGTAGTGTAATGATAGAAAATCCACATCAAGTTACTTCACATTCTTAAGAGGTAATTTGGTGATATGGAGGAGCAAGACATAGAATGTAGTAGCTTTATCTAGTGTAGAACCCGAGTTCAGAGGCATGACTAAAGAGATTTGTGAACTTATTTGGTTAAGAAAGTTACTTACTGAACTTGGGTATAAACCTACATCCTCCACAATGAATCTCTTTTGTGACAACAAGGCTGTTATAGCTATTGCACAGAATACGATTCAACATGATCACACTAAACAGGTTGAGGTGGATTGACACTTCACCAAACAAAAGCTTGAGACTAAAATGTTTCAGTTTCCTTTTGTGAAATCAGAGGATCAATTGGTAGATATTTTGACAAAGGCGATTTCTAGTAAAGCATTCCACAATTCACTGGATCAGTTAAGCATTGGCGACATCTATGCACCAACGTGAGGGGGAGTGTTGGCGTGACTTGTGGACTATTGACTTACTTTCCTTACACACCAAGAATTCCTATTATAATTGTAATTGATTTACTTTAATTCCTGATTTTCTATTGTAAATAGAAATATGAATTTATTATTTACTTGCCTATTAAAGTTCCGTTGTATTATAAATATGACCTCCTATAAGGAGAAGAATACACAAAAAATTTCTACAAACAAATATTCTCTCATAGTTCTAATATTTTAGCACTTGATGCTATTCTCTTCACAAAAAAAAATTAAAAATTAAAAATTAAAAAAAAAATTAAAAAAATTAAAAAAGATAAAAAGAAAAAGAAAGTTCTCAGACTTCAACCAAATTCTTTCCCCTAATAATACTAAACTAATAGTATAAAAGTTTGTATGTATGAATTAAAACATATTTTCAATATCTTGTGTGCAAAGATTATATCAACTTCAGATAAGTTGCTGTTGGTTCAATGTACATTCAAATTTTGGCTCCAAAGGAAGACCACTGGCTTTGATTTCTAACAGAAAATGAAGAACAAATTACATCCCAAAATGTGATGGAGACAGGAGTATTGCGACCCAATTGTTGTCAATATGTGAGCAGGTGTTAAGGCCCAAAAAGTCATGAGAAGTCCAAGAGAATTTAAAGCCCAATATGACGTCCAAAATAAAGGGATAAATTGGTTATGTGCTACTTCCAATTATATTTTGGGATTTAATACATCAGGATAAATATATATGCATGGTTTTATACAAATTGTAAGAGTTCCATGCCATGCCAAGTAATGACACCCATGCCAAACCTATTCATTTACATATGATATCTCTAAGGTTGATCACAAGAGGCCTAAGCCATTGCAACACATGCCCAAGCATTCCAAGCACATGCCAAATAACTTCATGCAAGGCTAATACATTTTTCTTATGACAATCACCTATCAAGTTCACATGAACCCAAGTCATGTGGTTTAGAGCAAAGCCACTACAAGGGTTTAGCCTAGGAAGGAAGAGGCCCTAGGCTAGGAATGAAGCTCCAACATGGAAGACCCAGCCTGAGCAAGCCCACGAGGAGATCTGGCCCTTCCTATTGCCTTCGAGCTGCTGACGTCAGCACTGCTAGAAACCAACAGCTACAAGCCACGTGGCGTCTCTTGTAGACTTCGATCCGAAAATCTCCTCCAATCCAACGACTGCCCATTTTTTGGCTAAAAAAAATTGAAATTTTTTTGTAAAACATATAAAAAAATTATGGAATTTTTTTCTATGAATACCTACCAATATTATTCACTTCCCACACCAAATCTTCATACAAATTCTTCTCATTCCAATATTTTTCACTTTTGTTTGGGGCTGGTAGAAACCCACCTAATCCGGGCACGGGATATTGGCCGGGCACGAGAAGAATGCGGCCGGGCTGAACAGTTCTCTAAGATTGCAACTGGGTTTTGTTCGAAAAGGGGCTGGAGACTGAGGTTGCGGCCAGGGTTTTTTCGCTGGGCACGGCCGGAAAAAGCTGGGCATACGAGATGCGGCCGAACAGCTCAAATTGAGTTGGAAATCTCGGCCGAAATTGGAGAAGTTCGCAACCGAGATGTTGAAGCTTGGCGGCCGCAATAATTCGAGCTGAGTAAAGTTGCGGTAGGAGATGCACAAGCGGGATTGTTTCGGGTGGATAAATATGCGGCCGAGTTTTTGGTTTTGAGCAGATGCGGCTAGGATATTTAATCTCTTTGCAAATTGGGCTGAAAAGTCTTTGTTTTATTATATATGCATATATATATATATATATATAATAGGGAGAGTACATATCACACATGCGGCCGAAATTGAGAGTCCTGTGCAAACTGGCTGAAAGTTTTTTTCTTACTTTATATATATATATATATATATATATATATATATATATACTTGGATGAATGAAAGTTGCGGCTGGGTCCTTTTGCTGGTCTCCAAAGTTGATACTTTAGGAACTTTGGCACAATGGGCAAACTGTTTTGGAGTATATGGGCAAGCTGTTTTGGGCTGTTTTAAAATGGGCTGCTTTAGAAACTACATATATATGCAAGTATATATATATATATATATATATATATATATATAGTTGAGTGAATGTGCATGCATGCAGACTGGGAGACTTGTGCTTATATATATATATATATTGAATATATATGAAATCTTATATCATATGGATGGCAATGTAAGAGAAATCGGATGCCCAAGTTTAAGCCGATGATTATTGCCCAAATTTTCGGAGGATTACGTGCACGTGACAAAGGGCCTCACAAGGAAAGAAATCAAGGGAGTTTTTATAATAACTACGAGTGTTCCAAAACAATGAAGAATCAAGCATGTTAGAATATCTAGGGCTGGGCATTTAAACCGAAAACCCGACCGAACCGCCCGAACCGGACCGATTTTGGTGGGTTGGTTCGGTTTTTTAATTAAAATTATTAAATTCGGCATAAACCCGAACCGGACCGGCAATGAACCGGTTTTGAACCGGTTTGAATTTTTTTAAACCGGCGAAACCCGAACCGGACCGATTCCAAGCAAATTGTCTAAAAATTCAGAGTATATGCGCTTATGAGGAATCGAACTCTGGTCAGAGTTTGGGTATAAGGCCCAAATACCACTGGACCGATGCACCTTCTTGTGAAATAATCATACAATTGTAATATTTATTACAATCTAACGGTCCCACAGACTCTCCTTTTCTTTTTCTTTTCTCCCAGCCGTCATCATTTCTTCTTCTCTCCATCTTCTTCCTCTGCTTTTTCTTTCTCTTTTCTTCTTCCGTTCTTTTTCTTTTCTCCCAACCCATCATCATTCCTTTCCTTCTTTCTTCTCTTCTCCCCATCTCTCCATCTTCTTCATCTGCTCTTTCTTCTTTTCTCCCAGCCGTCATTTCTTCTTTCTTCTCTTCTCTCTCCATCTTTTTCTTCTTTCTTCTTCATCCTGTTGGCTGCATCTTCTTCTTCTTTCGTTCTTCTCTCCATCTTCTTCATCGGGCTTCTTCGCCGAACCAAACCAAACCGCACCGACTTCTCGGCGTGCCGATTGTAGTCGGTCTTGCATCTCCTCGGCGCGGCGGCGGTCTCCAAAATGGGTACGCCGATGACCTCCGGTTCGGTGCTCGGCAACTCTTCCAAGCCACGGTTTTCGAACCGTGCCCACCCCTAAGAATATCAATGCAATCCTACGAATTTAGGGGGCCTTGGAAGGAAAGAAGTTTTTAAAGAGTTGACCTTTGGCTATTCAATGGCCAGCCCATGGGCTGACGAGTGCCCTATATAAACCTTGCTCAATGAAGACATCAGACATACAACATCAGACAAACAAACTCATTTTTCATCTCGCACTTTTCTTTTCCTAGACTTAGGATTTGATTTTTCAAGCACCTAGTGTAGTGAGTTCTTCCTTTTTCTAGTGTAAGTTTATATTTTCCTAGTCATTTAAATTCTTGTTCGATTTATATTTCTTGTCATTTCAATTCAAGTTTATTTCGATTCCTTTACATTCAATTGTTATCGCACTTCGATTAAATTTAAGTTCAAGTTTATTTCCTTTTCGTTCTTATCGCTTTTATTTCGTTCTCGCTTTATTTATCGCATTGATTTATTTTATCGCATTTCAATTCTTGTCTTTACGTTTATACACATATTTAGTTTAATTGCATTATTTTTACTTAAAACCATAAAAATCACAAAAAAAACATCCGTACGAAACCTAACCATTCTTGAGCCCGAGAAAGTGAAAGAATCTAGGCCAATAGGAGGTTCCTTGCTTGGTCGATCAATCGCTTGGTTAGAAGTTAGAAGCGCAACACATCCATCTATTCACATTTCATTCAAGCCCAAATTTGGGGCTTGGTGGTGGCACGCCCCGCATCCAAAGAAGAAGGACCAAAAGTTCCTTCTGTCGGCCGCCCTGGCCGAAAAGAGGGAAACAACTTTCTACACCAAATTTTCTACTACTAATTTCACAATGATTTTAGTGAATTAATATGAAAAATGACTCGTTTGCTTGAAGGTGAAACTACCTCATGAGTACATTTAGCTTTCCCATATTTCAACTACTACCATCCCTTATAGAACTCCAGATGGACGCAGAATGCTAAATTGTTAAACATCCAACACTTTCGGCTCTACTTGTGTAAAAATACAAATGGCCTCTTCGATCGATATTGGGACATTGTGAAGAATTGTTCGAGATTCAAAACCATTAGATTGTATTGAAAGAGTTGCCATACGTATTAATTTGTTGTATTGTTTCTCTTTTATTGAATAATGAAAGCATTAAATAATATAGTTATTTATTAAAAACATTTCATACATCAAAACAAACCTTAATTCATTACAAACCACACATAAAACAAAGTATAATTAAAAACAAAGCATAATTAAAAACAAACCATTACTAAAAAGAAAGCATAATTCCAAACAAAGCATTAAACTTGACTTCATCCATCGTGATTGCCTTTCATCGACAATAAGTGCTCGATCAAGTCAACTTGACGTCTTTCGTGAACATAAGAAGATTGCATTTCCATATAACGGTCAATCGTACGGTTGTTATAATGGCCATCCCTAATTAACAGTTCGTGCTCTAGTGGTTGTCCATTTGCTCCCACATGCCGTTCATAAATTCTTGTCAATGATGTGTTCATGGGATCAGGTTCGAGCATCATCATAATGCTTTGAAGCACCTCTTTATCAAACATACGAGCAGCACCCCTAACAATTGCCTAGAACATCCAATCTTGGTTGATGGCAACGGTGAGCTATGGAGATGGCACCTTTACCAAACTTTTCACTCAACCAAGGGTGCAACCAACCAATGGAGTTCACCCAAACCATTACTTATTTTAAAAGTGTTGGCACAATTAGGGCGAGGAATAATTCTCTTAAAATTAAGTGGTCACCAACTTTGTCAACCTAAAGCTTTAGCAAGCTCAACCATTTGCTTCAACTATACTTGTTCAACACTATTATAGGATTCCAAGTCCCATCACCACTAATCCATTACTGATTTCACCAAACACCCCTCTAACAGATAACAGTAGACCTCAAAACACAAGTTCCACAAAGCTTCAAACATAGCACTATAAAACCAACTTCCGTTTAGGTCAAATCTTAATACTACTAGTTTGTTCCTCAAACAAAACCTTAATCTATATAGATGTACAACCTAACCTTCTACAATGTTCTTGGTTGCTTCTAATCTATGTCCTATTAATCTATACGTGTGTTTCCCTCTTTTCGACCGGGTAGCCGATTGAAGGAGTTTTTGGTCCTTCTTTAATTGAGTGCAGGGCGTGCCACCACCAAGCCATGAATTAGGCTTACATGGAATGTGAGTAAATGAAACGTCTAAAATATGACTTTAATCAACTCTCCTCACGGCCTAGGTTCTTTCACTACCTCGGTGTCAAGGCTTTATGTGAGCAACCAAATGATGTGGAGTGGGGGTGGAGATGAAGATTGAAGGTGAAATGTGATAAAACGAAGAACATGTACGTAATGTAAAAGGTGCTTGAATTGAAATATAATTGAAAGATAAGTACGGAAAGCAAAGTGCATAAGAAATACAATTGCCCAGACCCAAAACTATTTAGTGAAGCCCAAAAACTTGTTGTGAAATTATTGCAAGCGCACAATCCGTACAAGTAATATAGAAATAAGTAGAGTGTCGTTCCCACGAAGACTGTAATTTCCTATTAACTACCAATTATGATTAATTCAGAAGTTTATTTGAATAGATGATTAAGATGATTGATTGATTTAAGTAAACTAAAACAATTATGAAAAATAGCAATTTAATTAATGATGGAAAATTAAGATGATGAGGCACTAGAGCATCCGATTTCACCATAACCAATTCTACTTAATTCTTATAGCCAATTAACCCTAATTACTATCCATGTTGACAGTTGGTTTCTCCTAATTCATTCGATATCCCCTCTCGGGCTCAACCAAAAGTATTCTCAATTAACAACCCATTCTCTCTTGAGCAACGGATTTAGAAAACCAAGAACCCATTAAGTGCTATGAGAACCTACAAGAAAACTGCATGAGTCATGTTAGTCCCTCTCGGGCACTCATTCAAGTCATGGTTTTTGTTACAAGAAGCAAACACCAAACATCTCCTCTCGGTCTCCGTTTGGATCATCAATTAAATATTAGCTAGATATTTAAATCATTAAGAACGGTAACAAATACTCAACATGGGATAATAATCAGAAATTAATATAACTATAAAAATTAAGTATTCATGGTTAGGCTACATCGTAGCCCTAGCAAGGGAAATTAGTTCATGACAGAAGAAAATATAAACAAGAGAATTATTGTCATAAAACCAATTTGGCCGATGGACTTGATCTTCAGAATCTTCACAGGAACACCTTCGAAAGCTCCTCAAATAATGCAGCAGCAAATTCTTGGCTCTCTCTGATATTTCTCTGGTTGTATGAAAGTATGAAAGTTGGTGGAAAAAATATGGTAGAGAAGATGATCCTAGCGTGACCTTATATAGTATAAAACAACTAAACCCTACTTCAAAAAGGTCTAGAAAAAAACTCTCCTAAAGCAAAACAAAATCTTAAACAATTAAGGAAACAAACTAGGAAAGAATCCTTCTTTGACTTGGAAACACGTCAGCCAACTTGCACGTACGTTTTGGGGTCGTTCCACTTTCTAGAAAATTCTAGAAAAATATGGGAAACGTAGCTTTATCTCTAAGCTTTCCAAGCATATATTACAAGCCACCAGGAAAAATGGGAAAGCTATTCAAATCTTCAATCTTCCACAGCAGTGCAGTTCTGACGGGATTTCAACTTAGGCTGTCTTGACTTGCAGGTCTGGAGCATTTGGCTTGGTAGAAAATTATGAAACTTTGGTACAATGATCTTCAATGTCTTACCTTTCCTCTACAATTGGCCTTGCACTAAAATGCATTCGAAAAGTCAATTTTCAGTTGAAATCCTTCCAAGAGTGCAGAATAGCTGAAAAATAAGGAAAGTAAAGTAATCATACTCTTTTTAATTAACTTTCCCTACAAAACCTATACATAAAAGGTATAAAAATATAGGAAAGAATACACTTATCAAACTACCTCAAACCTATCTTTTGCTAGTCCTCGAGCAAAATTAGAAATTAAAACAAACACAAAATAAAAACTAACTAAACCACTTTCGCAGGTAAATTCGATGGCACTTAGCATGTGCCACAAGCCGTTAAACCTCTAGGTGTTCCTAGTAGGAGGAGTTGTGTCTCCTGAGGGTTTACCAGTCACAATACCCACAAACGTTTACTACAAAACAAAGTCGTTAAAGACACCACTTTAACAGGCTAATAAAAATCAATGCATGCCAATCACATTTGCATCACTAAAGATATGCCACTTTGAGTAAATTGCATCATAGTGTAATGTGTAATACCAAAACTCATAACATCAAAGCTTAAAGACAACCACACTCGAATACCATGGAATTATTTCGCCTTGACTCTAATCCTCACCGGATATCACTCTATAATTTTTCTCTCAGAATCCTAGGCTTACACTCAAATGTCACATATGTGTATGAAGATATGTAATGGAAATCAAATATTAACACATATGCTTAGCTTGAAGAATGGCAATTTTTGAAAATAATGTCTCATGAAAAGAATTGAATACTAAGAACTAGAGTACATACCTCTCCTCCAAGCAAGATTTCCCAATAGATCAGTTAGGTCTTTTACTTCGGTTGTAATGAAAGGATAGGTTCGGGTTAAGAAAGAAAGGAAAGGATTAACAAAAAACTTAGGACATACCAAAGCATTATTCATGATCACATACACGGACAGCTCCTTTTTGAACTTTTTGTAATACTCAGCGTCCAGGGATTGTGCATATTTCCTACTCCATTTGGAGTGATTTTGAACTTTTATTCTTTTGATTTGCAAAATATTTTCTTTTCTTTCTTTCTTTTGGATATTGCAATTTTGCACAAACACCTCGGTACACGCCAATTCTTTGGTGTAGAGCTCAACCTTCTTATTTCCATCACTTTGGCACATCCTAAGCTATAAGGTATGGCTTAGAAACGGGTTATATAGGTTAAAAGATAGTAGGGGTGATGAAAGAAGGGCTAAGTGTTTGGTTACAAAGGGGTTAATGACGCACACAAAGAGGTAGGATGAAAAGTCTTTTAGAGGGTGAAAACATGCATAGCCTAACATCATCTCTTATGGTCCATCCAACTTGGAAGCGACATACCTACAAAAATAAGAAAATTCTTTAGTATCCAATACAAACCTAATGAGAGCAATCTAATTAAGAATAAAATCGAAGAGTGTTTAAGAGTAGAAACAATAAAACCCCTCTCAAAGAAAATGGCTTTTGGCTCAATTATCTCACAAAGGTAGTCTCCACTAATATTCCATAGCCATTCGAGCATAGCAACCTTGTCCACCAAAACATTACGAGTATGGTATTGTGAAGTGCAAAGATTATAATGCAATAACCCTTTATGACAACACTTTAGTAAAGCATTCATGATCAAAACATGGCATATACATCTCTATTAGCAAGAAAAAGTAATAGCTTTAACTAGAATTTACATTTCGGAAAAACTGCTTCTTTTCAATTTCGACCTCAGATCAGTTTTCAACAATTATCACTGCATGGATTTTGACAAGCCTTATATGCTCAGAAAATAGACAAAGAAACGCACAACTTTTCTTTAGACAAATATCAGAAAAACAGATTAGAACTTCATGAAAACTGACGTTAAATACAGAACACAGTACAGAATCGCAGAAATATTCCAGTTCCAGACCCCTGTTCAGAAAAACAGCTATAACTTTCAAACGAAAAGTCAGAAAATTACGAGCCTTATATGGCTGGATTCAGCACGAAAAACTGAAGAAGGCAGCGCGGGCCAAATCTTCAATTCTATCACATATTAAAACAGTATTATCGAAACATAAACACCAATGTTTTGCATGACTCGAAAAAAGACTAAAAACGAAAAAATTAAAAAAAATAAAACGAATGTTACCCACCTCAAACCTAAATGAAACATTGTCCTCAATGTTTAAAACAAAGGAAAAAAATAAGTCATGCAAATTCATTTAAAAAGAGAGAGAGAGAGAGGGTGTGAGAACTTCCCTGGTTTGTGTAGATGTATGGATGAGCAAAGCGTAGAATATGTCAAAGTGAGAGTGGATCGACAATGCAACGAACTTAAACACCCACAACTTGCTTCTTGGAATGTCAACAGACCCTTAGTAGCTCCTATAAGTCTTGGAACGTGATGAAATTGGAACGAAATTGAGCTGGATATGTAATCATAAAAATCTGGAAATCCAACTTTTAGCGACGAAAAATCTGATGAACACCGCTGCTAAAACTTCTTTAGTGACGAAAAATTCGATGAACACCGTCGCTAAAAACTATTTGGTGACGAAAAAGCTTCAACTTCTGGGCAAGACAGCAGCTGCCCTTTTTTGTGTTTTAGGTCCTTTTTTGAGCTTCAAATCGTCCTAAAACATAATGTAGGCCACCGGAGACCCCCAAACCAAGTCCAAAACATCATAATAACCATTCTAAACACGTCGGTGGCTTCAAATTGACCTGAAAAACAACAATGACCAAAACAACTACTGTAACACATCTGAAACGTGCTGCAAACATCCTAGGGCTAGAAAAATGCGAAAATTTTTCTTTGGAGCATAAAATCCATTGTTTGATGACTCAAAACTTAACAAAAACAAAAACATGAATAATGTAAGAGAAATCACACAGAAACTAAGGACCAAAAAACAAAAATAAAAGGTAAGAATGCTTGGGTTGCCTCCCAAGAAGCGCTTAGTTTAGAGTCAATAGCCCGACTTTTGGATGCGTTTACTTGGGGTCATCAAGTAGGACGGTGCTCTCCTCCTCACGGTAGAAGGAGGTGGCAGCTTTTCTATGGTCTCAATTTTTGCACGATCAACCTCAATACCTCTTGCTGAAATTTTATGCCCCAACACAATTCCTTCTTGTACCATAAAATGGCATTTTTCCCAATTGAGAACTAAATTGGTTTCTTCACATCTTGCCAACACCAATGCCAAATTATCCAAACAAGAATCAAAAGATGAACCGAAAACAGAGAAGTCATCCATAAATACCTCAATAAATCGCTCCACCATGTCAGAGAAGATGCTTATCATGCAACGCTGAAAAGTGGCAGGAGCGTTACATAACCCAAAAGGCATACGACGATAGGCAAAAGTGCCAAATGGACATGTGAAGGTCGTTTTTTCTCGGTCTTCAGGCGCGATAGGGATTTGATTATATCCTGAGTATCCATCTAGGAAACAGTAATAGGCATGCCCAGCAAGTCTTTCTAGCATCTGATCAATAAAAGGCAGCGGGAAGTGATCTTTTCTGGTTGCAGAATTCAATTTCCTGTAATCTATGCAGACTCTCCATCCTGTAACAGTTCTTGTTGGGACTAACTCATTATTTTCATTCTTCACAACAGTCATCCCTCCTTTCTTTGGCACAACCTGTGTAGGACTTACCCAACTACTATCAGATATAGGGTAAATAATACCTGCATCAAGCAATTTTAATACCTCTGCACGAACCACTTCTTTCATGTTGGGGTTCAATCGGCGTTGATGCTCCACGGATGGCTATATGGGTAGAATATTTTTCAGATATATTTCATTCTCCGAAAGGAGGTATTTATAATACAAGGTTACAAACCCTAGTAGGGTTATACTAGGAAATAAGAAAAGTCCTAATTACATAATATCTATACAAAAAGGAAATAAATAAAATCCTAATAGAATAAGAAAGAAATATCCTAATAAGACTAGGATCTCGCTAATACTCCCCCTCAAGTTGGGGCAAAGATGTCACGCATGCCCAACTTGTCAAGCGAGTTGAGAAAGACCATAGTAGACACAGCTTTTGTAAGAACATCTGCCAGTTGGTACTCGGATGATATAAACGGAAAAGAAATAATTTCAGTATCTAACTTCTCTTTAACAAAATGTCGATCAACCTCCACGTGCTTTGTACGATCATGTTGCACAGGGTTATGCGCAATTGCAATTGCAGCTTTATTATCACAATACAGATCCATGGGCTTCTGGGGTCCAAACCCAAGATCTCTCAACAATCTTCTCAACCATAGTAACTCGCACACACCTTGAGCCATCCCACGGTACTCGGCCTCGGCACTAGATCTAGACACCACTTTTTGCTTTTTACTCCTCAAAGTAACAAGATTACCACCAACAAATGTGAAATACCCAGACGTAGAACGTCTATCAGTGACTGAACCAGCCCAATCAGCATCCGTATACCCTTCCACATCTGTATGGCCATACTTGCAAAACATTAACCTCTTTCCAGGAGTTACTTTCAGATACCTCAAGATGCGCATTACAGCACCCATATGATCTTCACTAGGAGAATGCATAAACTGACTCACTACACTTACTGCATATGCAATATCAGGACGTGTATGAGATAAATAAATCAATTTCCCCACAAGTCGTTGATAACGCTCTTTATCTGTAGGGACTTGATCAGGATACAACCCCAACTTATGATTCTGTTCACTAGGGGTATCAATTGGTTTACAATATAACATTCCAGTCTCTGCAAGTAAATACAAAATATATTTTCTTTGAGACAGAAAAATACCATGTTTAGATCTAGCAACTTCAATCCCAAGAAAGTACTTCAAATCACCCAATGACTTCATCTCAAACTCGGAAGCCAGATACTTCTGAAGATTTTGCATTTCTGCCTGATCATCTCCAGTCACAATCATATCATCAACATAAATAATTAAAGCTGTCAATTTACCTTTATGACGCTTTAGAAACAAAGTATGGTCTGAGTTACTCTGTACATACCCAAATTTCTTCATAGATGCTGCAAATCTCCCAAACCACGCTCTTGGGGACTACTTTAGTCCATATAAAGACTTCCGCAGCTTACACACAACACCCTCCTTAGAGGTTACAAGAATACCAGGAGGGAGATCCATGTAAATCTCCTATTTGAGGTCACCATGTAGAAATGCATTTTTGACATCGAATTGTAATAAGGGCCAGTCGCGGTTAGCAGCCAAGGACAATAGTACACGCACAGTATTGAGCTTTGCCACTGGAGCAAATTTCTCCAAATAATCCACTCCATAGGTCTGAGTATAACCCTTTGCTACCAATCTAGCCTTGTAACGGTCAATGGAACCATCAGCTTTATGCTTCAAAGTAAACACCCATCTGCATCCAACAGCTTTCTTCCCTCGTGGCAAAGGAACTAAATCCCATGTTTTATTCTTGTTCAAGGCATCCATTTCAACATTCATGGCATCCATCCATTTTGGGTTAGATAAAGCATCCTGCAGCTTAGTTGGCACACATACACTAGATAATTGACACAAATATGATGCATATGACTTAGACAAACGATGAGTTGACACAAAATGGCTAATGGGATACTTAGACTTGGCATGTATATCAGGAGAATATTGTACTTAAGGTTTCCCACGAGTGGTTCGTGGGGGTAACTGATAAGTTGACACAGGTAGATCATTAGAAATTACCTCACTTGATTCACTATCATGAGTAGATTGGGGCAATGGCAGGGCAGAGGGGGGTATTACATCGAACTCATCCATACAAGAATCACTGTCATTATTTTCAGATACAGGCAACTGGTCACTTGCTTCAGTGACACCGAGAGCACCTGCTTCATCTCTAGATATGGGCGACTGATCGAGTTCCAAAGGGCGATCAGTAGTTTCTTCACAGGGACCACAAGTTTCATCTTCAGATATGGGTGACCGGTCACTTGCTTCAGTGCGACAGGTCGTTTCTTTCCCAAGAGCAGCATCTTCAAACACATCATTCTCTAATCCAAGACTCTCCAATTCACTCCCCCTCTCCCCCTGAATTGGAGAGGAGGGAGATACATAATAGGGCACTTCTTCATGGAAAGTCACGTCCAAAGTAACATGCACCTTCTGGGTAGGTGGATGATAGCACTTATAACCTTTCTGAGTAGACGAGTAACCAATAAAAACACATCGCAGAGCACAAGGATCAAGTTTACTCCGTTGATGAGAGTAGACATGAACATAGGCAACACACCCAAAGACTTTAGGGGGCAACTTGGAGACTGAGACAGGGGAAACATGGTCACCAAACACATCATGTGGAGTCTTGAAATCAAGAACCCGGCTAGGAGTACGATTAATCAAATAAGCAGCAGATAAAACAGCATGCCCCCAAAGATGATGGGGAACAGACATGTCCAACATAAGGGAGCGGGCAACTTCAAGTAACTGACGATTCTTGCGTTCAGACACACCATTCTGCTGAGGAGTAAATGGGGTTGTCGTTTGGTGAATAATACCTTGAGCACGGAAGAAAGATGCCAAAGTGTTATTCACATATTCGCCTCCGTTATCAGTCCGGAATACTTTGACCTGAGCATGAAACTGAGTAGACACCATAGTACAGAACTCTGGAAGGATGGAAGCAACATCATGTTTATTTTTCAGCAAGAAAACCCAAGTGAGTCGGGTACAATCATCAATAAATGTGACGAACCAACGAAATCCGTTCGAAGTAACGCGAGCTGGACCCCACACATCAAAATGCACTAAAACAAAAGGCTTTGCAGCTTTACTGCCACTCAAAGGAAACACAGTGCGATGACTCTTGGCCAAAATACATGTCTCACACTTAAAACTTGACTCATCACAAGAGCGGAATAAAGATGGAAACAGACGCTTAAGGTAGCCAAATGATGGGTGTCCCAAGCGACGATGCCATAACCAAATTTGTTGTTTGCCTTTGACACTGCAACTTTGAACAATATTAACGACACGATCACGAACTGGTGCAGAAGGCAATGTCAAATAATATAACCCCCCTATCCGTTTACCATGCCCAATCGTCTCGTGAGTCTTGAGATCCTGAAAAGAGCAATGCGTAGGATAGAAAGTAGCAGAAGCATTAAGTGTATCAAGTAATCGACCCACAGATAACAAGTTACAATGGATATTGGGAACTAGTAACGCACGAGACAAGGACAGAGTAGGAGTGAGAGAGATTGTGCCCTCACCAGTAATTGGAGAGGGCAAGCCATTAGCACTAGTTATGTATGGGTCATGGGTGTTACTAGACAACTCATCAAAAAATTTAGCATCATAAGTCATATGATCAGAAGCACCAGTGTCAATTATCCAAGTATTGGAGCCAGTACCTGGAATAGAATCAGAGACACACAAATTTGTAGAGGCAGCAGCAACAGCACCAACAATGGAGTTATCACCCATGATTGCAGCAGAAATTCAACAGATTACGGCAGAGTATACGGCAGAACACAGCAGAGGCACAAATATGGCAGATGCACGAAGACAGGCACGAACACAGCAAAGTACACAGCGGAACGCAGCAAAGGCACAAATACGGCAGATGCACGAAGACAGGAATGACACGAACACAGTAGATGCACGAACACTACAACACGACACGCAAACCCAGGAGGGCACACACGGCACAGGCAGAGAAAAAAATATGGGGATAGAACACGGGTGGGCACAACACACAGGTCACCAGAAAACTAGGCTCTGATGCCAAGTCAAACAATATGGGTAGAATATTTTTCAGATATATTTCATTCTCCGAAAGGAGGTATTTATAATACAAGGTTACAAACCCTAGTAGGGTTATACTAGGAAATAAGAAAAGTCCTAATTACATAATATCTATACAAAAAGGAAATAAATAAAATCCTAATAGAATAAGAAAGAAATATCCTAATAAGACTAGGATCTCGCTAACAAAGCCCATGCTGAGATGGCAGAGCCCATGTGCATGAGAAAAACACTGAGACCGAAGGACCATTTGAGTAATTTACCCTAATGAAATAAAACTAGCAAAACTAACTCAATTGCTCCATGAGAATTCCAATAATCACTTAAAGAACGTTAGAGCCTTAGGTTAGTTCATTGTTTTTTGGTGGTGGCTTTTATTCTTGGAAAATTGACATTGCAGGCCAAGGAAAAATTATTCGTTGATTTGGCACTTCATGTCATGTCATCGCACCCAAAGTTAGTGCCTATATGACCTGGCTTTGGTGGTCACCTTTCACTCGTACAAAATTGGTAGGTCATTATAATGCAGAAAATAATAATGTGCAGGCCATAATGAATTTCAACAATATAGTGCTGTACTGATTCATCACATTATATTTGATCTATCACTAAGGTCTATTACCAAAAAGGACAAAAGAAGGAAAAAGGAAGCCAGTACATTGAATTTCAGCGTTTAAAGTTTTTAGAATATTTTGGGAAACTTTTATTCTTTTTCTTTTTCTTTTTCTTTTTTAATTAGCATTCTTTGCAAGTTTAGGGTTTCTCATTAGCTTTCCAAGTAAGTCTAGGGTTTCTCTTATTTAAAAGGAATGCATGGATCTCCCTATCCCTTCAATAAGTAAGTGGTCAGGTAGCTTCATAGTTCAAGATCAGTGACATTTTGGTCATGTAGCTTCATGCGGTATCACTCTGGCATCTATGTAATCAAAAAATTGACCCACCAGATACCACATCTAAAAAAGAAGTTATTAGACAGACGAATAAACTAATGGTATATCAATTTGTAATTTTATAGTGTTTTTTTTTTAAATTTAAATGATAGAGACAGCAAACTTCAAGGGATCTTGGTAATTTTACCTCTACATGTTGAAATCAGATGAAAGATGTGAACCATGGAGGAGGAATGACACACGTAACGGATTTTAATTTTAGTTTGTTCTATTCTCATTGTTTTCTCCTCACCTTTCCTCCCAAAAAAACAACAACAAAATCTTTATCTTAATTCTAAAACAAATTCATAATTATTCATAGATCTTACAAACTGTCAAGACGAGAAGGAGAGCAGCTGTGCCGAATGCACAAGCAACTAGAGCTGTAATTGGATAACGTTGTCTCAAATGTGACATGTTTTTCTCACCTAAAAAAGAACACATAGGACTTAACTTTTTATAGGCCCAAATATCACATTTTTGTCATGCATCTCACATGTCATAATTTCATCCATTAAAAGTGGGTTTGTTAAACTCAAGCTTACGTATACAAACACAAGACTTTGTACTCAACTTCTCAAAACCGAAGGACGTACTTTGTGGGCCCAAATATCACGTTGTCTCTCCAAATTCAAGCTAGAGGAATCTTTATCACCTAAAAAAGAACACATACGACTAAACTTTGTAGGCCCAAATATGTCATGGATGGATGCATATTGCCACATGTCATAATTTCATCTATTATTGGCAAAAAAAAAAAAAAATTCATCCATTAATTTGACCAAGTATAATGTATTCGATTAGGTATTTATATTTATTTGGAATATTTTCTTTAATTAGGTACTAAGATTTAGGTTACAATTGTTCATTTTTTACCACACATTTCTATGTTAAAGAAAATAGCCATAGTTAAGTCTTATTATTTAATGTTTTTATGCAGAGGAAAAAAAAATTGGCATATTTCTTAGCAGATTTTATTATTTAATTGTTTTTATGGAGAAAAACAATTCCTTAAGGAAGGTAAACTACTTTTTGGATTTCTTGAGTTTTAAATAAATTATAAATATTTACTTTGATTAGAGACTTCATCATACCTAATGGGGTCGGTTTACCATCTATTCCACTGAAATAGGGTCTTAACTTGCAGAACAATGGTCTTAGGTTCAGACTTCATTGACACCTTGATCAATGTTTTGCGTATTAATTTACACTCCACCATCAAGTAAACCAAATAATCCCTTAAAAACGTTGACGTGACCCATGTATTTTGTGGCTCAATTGTTTTAATGCCACGAAAGTATAGTCAAATCTCACATTGTCCCCTTACATGGTGTTTTGTGTCTCAATTTTCCATTCACTGGCAAGTTTGTCACAATATTCGTTAAAAACACTGACATTTTATGAATGGAACCCAAGGTTCACTAAAATGTATGTCATATAAGTGCCATGTGTGAAAAAAATTATTTTCAATAATAAAAAAAAAAAGAAGAAGTTAACTTGACTATTAAAAATAAGATTTTAAAATGTGCAATTTAGGTGGTGGGGAGAAGAGGGAAAGGGATGAGGTTGTTTATTATTTATTTTAAATTGTAAATTAATATTTTTTATGCACATATGGCGCTTATGTGGCATATATTTTAACATAACAGTGGGTTCCCTTTATGACTCATCAACGCTTTTAAAGGCAATAACATACTAAACTCATGCACACAACATGGATACTAGGACTCGAATCTAGGACCTTTCCTTGGGAGAGCATTTGCTTCAAACCACTGCACTCGTGGGTCCTTTGCATTGATTAAACTTCTTAATCAATCATTTGAATAGATTGAATGATTAATCAAAATTGGTAGTTAATAGGACAATATGGTCTCTGTGGGAACGATAATCTATGTTAAGGCAAGATTTATGTGTTGGCATGTTCCTAGCCCAAAAGCCATGTTATGTAATCTTTATAGGATAGATTGAGTAAGGTTCAAGTGATGAAGATTGATGAAGAGGAACAAAGGTTTTGAAGCTCTAAAGCACAAGGTTGTCTCAACTCATGATTAGGAAAGGTAAGTTTGACTTATTGACCATGAATGCATTCATAGGTGGTTAGACGTTTTATTTATGCATCACTCAACTTGAATTGATGACCATGCTGCTAAAATTGCATACAGCATGGTCATCCAGATGTTATGTTTCTTGTATAAAAGTTTCAAGGCGAAGTCCCATTTTTGGAAAAGGCGTGCTCAAGCGGCAGACTCGAATTTTAATTAGTTTTCTTTTTCAGTTTTGGAGAGTTTTAAATTATTATTTTTTTCCTAATCTTTTTGGGACTCCTTCCTACAGTTGGTATGAGTTTCCTAGAAACTCTACACATATTTTGTTTTAGGAATTTTGTTCCTAGTCCTATTGGGTATTTTTACATGTTCCTAGTTTGATTCTAAAACAAGTTTTAAGTATATCAATACTTGGATTTTGTAATAGTAAAAAGACACAACTCACACACAATATCTTTGTGCTTCAAACGTCGTTTCTTGAGTGAGTTCATTGTGCATATATGTATAGTTCAAGTAGATTGTTCCTTGTTGAATCTACTTGAATTATAATCTTCATTCACACATATATCTTGGAGTTGGTGACTTGTGCCTTGTGTGTTGTGTCAAGAAGACAAGTCTTAATGGGTTGGTACCTCAAGGTGATTGACGAACGACGGACACTTGTGCCGTGCTTGAGAAGATGAACGGAAATCAATTCTCGAGATTGGGGAAGTAGCAAGAGACGTGAGGTTTGGTTGCCTTATACAAGAGTCAAGTAAGTTGAGTCGAGTCGAGTCTTTTCTGTACTTCTTGTTATTCTTAGTGGATTGTTTTCTACTGGCAAAATGCCCGTGATTTTTCAATCTCGTCTTGGAGTTTTTACAAGTTCAAATTCATTGCGTACTTTATTGCTTGTTTATTTGATTGTTTTTCGAACTGGATTTAATTGATTTAATTTTCAATTTGATAATATTGAAATTGAACTTAAAATATGATAAAAGCCTATTCACCCTTTCTAAGCTATTGGGTGGTTTACCCACGCAATTTCAATTGGTATCAAAGCAGGTCACTAGATATACTTATTGAGATCTTAGGCTAGATCACTTTGGTATGAATTGGGTTGCCGATTCTGTTACTCACCCACACTACTTTGATGGGAGCAACTATGCTTCATGGAAAGTGAAGATGAGAGCTTTCCTTTCGGCCCTTGATGATTGAGTGTGGTATACTATTGAGAATGGTTGGACTGAACCAACCAAAACTGTGGAAGATGAGGTTGTACTGACATGGTATGAATGGTGTGGGAACCGAATTAAATCAAAACCTTAGGTCAAATAATTCCTTCCATTTGGGGATTATTTGACCTAATTGGGAATTATTCAACCTAATTGGGAGTTACTCAATTTAATTGGGGATTATCCAATTAAATTGAATGTTACCTAATTAGGTTGAGAATTGATTTGATAACTACCACAATTCCCAATTAAATGAGGAGTTACCTAATTAAATTAGGAATTGATTTGATACCTACCACAAGCTAATAAATCAAATCCCAAATTAATCAAATCAATTCCAAATCGGGGAGGAATAATTCCTTTCCATCTACAAAATTATTCCTCTGAAACCCTAGCCTCCGAGACCACTATAAAAAGATGGCCATCCACAAGGGTTGAGGTATGTCTAAATTCCTACTAAAACTCTGCAGAAATCATTTCTCCAAAACCCTAGCCACCATATTCTTTCTCTCTCTCACATAAGGCTCCGGCCACCACACACGGCTCCGACCACCCAATTTTCATTGAAACACCCAACCTAACTTAGGCATAAGAGGGTCTTTGGCCAACACTCCTCGGATGTGGTCCTTTTACTCTGGACTGTTTTGCAGGGAGAAAGAGAAGCGGAGAAGACGAAGGAATCTTGGGCGAATATTCTAGTGGGATGAAAATCGCTCCCACAAATGGTTCACTAGCAAGTTTGTCACAATATCCATCGAAAATATTGACATGGTATCACTACTACAATTGACCCTTTGCACGACCAAGACATATTCGTCGCGCAAAATGCACTTCAGAGACGATAAAAAAATTTCGTCGCGCAAAAAACTATAAACTTACGCGACGAATATGGCAGTCGCGCAAACATTTTTAGCGCGACGAAAATTTTATTCGTCGCGCAAAGGGGGCAAAAAAAGCGCGGGTGTTTGGTTTTGGCGCCAAGCCTTTGCACGACGACAGAGTTCGTCGCACAAAGACCATTTGCGCTACAGATTTTTTTCCTCGTCGCGCAAAGCATGGAACGGAAAACAAGGTTGACTTTTTTCCGTCAAATATTTGCGCGACGAGGTACGTCGTCGCGCAAGATATCTTTGCGCGACGAAAATTTGATTCGTGGCGCAAAGAAGCATAGAAAATGGCGCTAAATACTTGCGCGACGGAACTTTGATGCGTCGTGCGTGGTTCGATGTCGGCACGATCTTGTGCGACGGAAAGTTTCTCTTGCGCGACAGGTTTCCGAGTTTGCGCGACGAAGCTTTGCGCGATGACACTTTGTTTCGTCGCGCAAAAACCCAATTTCTTGTGCGACGAAAATGTTATTCGTCGCGCAAAATCCTTCTTCTTCATATCTGCTATCCGCCATTGTAGAGGCAGATTGCTCCATTTTTCTGCCATTTCGATTTTTCCTCTGTCTATGCTGCTGCTTCTGCTGAGAATTCAATACGGTCATTAGGTAAGTATTATTTGTCATTTGTTTAAAAGTATTAATGTAAATTCATACTAACGGTATTTTTTTTTTGTTATAGATATTTGTAAATTGCGATTGTGGAGAACGCTTGAGAAGGTATATTATTCATTGTATATTAAATTCATTACATTATGTTGAACTTAGTTTGTTATTTTTATATATTTTGTTGTTTAATTATATTTATATTATGTTGTTAACTTGTGCGTGACGTAGCACAATGTGTTGTGATGTACGAAGTTAATTGAAATTAACTTCGTACTTTTATTATAATTTTTTCGTAACACTTAGTTTCCCGTTCGAGATTAGTTGGATTTCGTGCATGGATGCGTAATGCATGACTGCGGTCCAATTAATTCTTGAATTGTCCCATTATTTGGACAGTTTGGTAATGCATAGTGTTGTCATGTAATCTGCGACTACAGGATTAGATTTCGATTGTGGAGATTTCGGTGTCATCTCGGTACGTTCTTCGGGTGGTTCGTAGGTATTTATACATATGGCCACCTCAAGAACTGTATCGAGATGCTGCCGAAATTTATCCACGTCGAAATCTAATCTCATGTAGGTGTAGGTTACTTGACAGGACTATGCATTCCCGAATGGGATAGGGCCCTTACCGGAGGCATAAGGTGACATTATAACTTCGTATGAAGTTGTTGTGATACAATGGTGTGATTGTGGTTTCATGAATCATGAGCAGAAGGTGGATACAGAACCCGAATAGATGCGCAGACGAATACTTGGATGAAATTGAGGATTTTATTGAGTTTGCACGTAGACACAACCCCGGTGCAACTAGAATCTGGTGTCCTTGTAGAAGGTGTAATAACACATTGTGGGAGACAATTGAAAATGTTGGCTTTCATTTAGTAAGGAATGGAATGGTTGAGACATATAGCATTTGGAACCTTCATGGGGAACAATTAGACAATGCTTCATCTTCAAATGCCACAAGGGTAGACAATATTGAACCTATTGTGGATCCTAATGAACAAGTCATGGATATTATAAATGATGCTTTTCCATTTGCATCGACCAACATCAATCAGGAAGGGGAAGATGACATGCCTACCCCAATGGACAGTGCAGAGTTCGAACAATATGAACAACTGTTAAAAAGTGCCAACCAAGAGTTATACCCAGGGTGCGAGAGCTTTTCCGTTCTTACGGCCATTGTGGAGCTAATGCACGAAAAATAAAGTATCGTATGTCGAACCTGTGTTTCGATTACTTTTTGGGCGTTTTCAAGAGAATGCTTCCCACGGACAATTGGTTGCCCAAAGACCATAGACAAGCGCAAAAGGTGTTGAATGGTCTTGGATTGGGTTATGAAAAAATTCATGCTTGCAAAAACAATTGCATGTTATTTTACAAAGAGTATGAGACATTGGATACATGCCCTATATGCAAAGAGTCGAGGTTCAAGATGACATCTCAGAATAAGACGACTAAGATCCCACAGAAAGTCATGCGTTATCTGCCCTTGAAACCTAGGCTACAGCGATTGTATATGTCGACTCATACTTCCACAGACATGAGATGGCATAAGGAGAAACGGGTAGATGACGATGTGATGCGGCATCCTGCAGATGGGGAAGCATGGAAAGAGTTCGATCGAACGTTCCCTGACTTTGCTGCTGATCCTCGAAATGTTAGATTGGGACTTGCCACTGACGGATTCAATCCGTACGGGGTTCTAAACCAACACCACAGCACTTGGCCGATTTTCGTATTTCCATATAATTTGCCGCCTTGGAAATGCATGAAAAAAGAGTACATGATGATGACTGTTTTGATAACCGAGGATCCTGGTCGGTCAATTGATGTGTACTTACGGCCGTTGGTTGATGAGCTCAAGGATTTATGGACAAACGGTGTGCGCACGTACGATAAAGCCACTGGGAAGATGTTCACTTTGCGGGCAGCAGTGATGTGGACTGTAAATGATTTTCCCGCATATGCAATGGTTTCTGGGTGGAGCACAAAGGGTTATATGGCATGCCCTGTAAGCAAGGAAAATTTAACTTCTGGTTGGCACGCGGGAAAAGTTTGTTATCTTGGTCATCGAAGATGGTTGTCATGGGACCACGAGTGGCGGGAAAAGGATAAAGAGTTTGACGGGAACACAGAGCATCGCCTCAGACCTAGAGAATGGTCCGGTGACGAGATCTTGGAACAGCTAAACCGTTTGGATTTTTCTCCGTTCGGGAAAACAGTTACTCGGACGAGACCTGCTACACATTTTAACTGGACGCACAAGTCTATGTTTTTTGAGCTCCCATATTGGTCGAAACTAAAATTGAGGCACAATCTCGACGTTATGCATGTGGAGAAAAATGTCTTTGACACATTGGTGGGCACGATTCTAGATATCGAGGGTAAGACAAAGGACACGATCAAAGCTCGTCTTGATTTGGAAAGAATGGGCATACGAAGAGGTTTATGGATGAACAGGGACGGTGATAAAGCTAGAAGGGATCTGGCATTTTTTGCCATGAAACCGAATGACAAAATAGATTTTCTACAGTTTGTATCGTCGGTCAAGTTTCCCGATGGATATGCTTCTAATATCGCGCGTTGCGTGAATGTTGACGGGGGTAAATTTACTGGACTGAAAAGCCATGACTGCCATGTGTTTATGCAACGCCTACTTCCTGTGGGTATTCGACACCTTTTGCCAGAAGATGTGGTGAAACCAATCATGTTGTTGTCCAGATTTTTTGCCCAACTGACGGCAAAAACATTGCGAAAGACAGACATTAATCAGTTGCGCCATGACATTGTCCAAGTCCTATGCAAGTTCGAGATGATATTCCCTCCAGCTTTCTTCACAAGTATGATCCACGTGATGGTTCATTTGCCAGAAGAGGCATTGCTCGCTGGTCCTGTCAACTATCGTTGGATGTATCCAATAGAAAGGTATATAATCCTCATAATTTGTTTCTGCTTCTAATATCTCACGGTCGCTAATTTGTATCATTTGTTTTTATTTTGCCAGGCTTCTCGGAGATTTGAAAAAAACTGTACGCAACAGGGCGAAACCCGAAGGATCAATTATAGAGGCTTGGGTTCAATATGAGTCGCTCACTTTCTGTGGAATGTATTTAAAAGATGTGGACACGGCTTTCAATCGTCCTCAGCGCAATAATGACGGAGGTCTGAGAAATGAGACACTTTCTGTTTTCGCCCAAAGCGCACGACCCTTTAGAGATCCGGTACGAGGAGAGTCGTTTTCCAGAAATGACATGGAGGTAGCGCATTGGTTCGTGCTTAACAATTGTGCTGAGATTATGTCATACTTAGATGAGCATGAAGAGATGATGAAGCGAGAACATTCATCACATTTGTATGCCAAGAAACACCGTGAATTGTTTCCAAAATGGTTTTTGGAATATGTAAGTTATAAGTGTTTTGTATTTGTTATATATATATATTGTGTATTATTTAATGTTATCAAACTAACATGTGAATTCATTTGTATAATATTAGGTGAATAAGTTGAAATCATCGAATTCACCCTCTTACAGTGAAGAGTTATATAACTTGGCATTCGGCCCGATTCGTGCTGAATTATTCTCGGGTTGCCATGTTAATGGCGTCAAGTTTTTGGGGACTGCACGAGATGACAATTTGTGTACGCAAAACAGCAGTGTCCATGTCCCAGGTGGTGGCGAAAGTACTGACGTTGATTTCTATGGCAAACTCACAACTGTCGTGCAATTGCTTTACAAAGACCGATACCAAGTGATCATGTTTAAGTGTCGATGGTTTGATACAAACCCAAATAGGCAGGGAAGTGTTAAAATAGACCATGGCTTACTATCAGTGAACATTAACAGAACTTGGTATGATGACGACCCGTACATTTTGGCAAACATGGCAAGACAGATTGTGTATCTAGATGACCCTAAAGCCGGAAGCGGTTGGAAGGTTGCTCAGCAGATGGATCAGAGGAACGTGTATGCTATACCAGAACTAGACCCAACTGACAACGACATCGACAACGTCACTGACCAGCGGTTGGACTCTTCCATGGAAACTGATGCAAAACACTTCGAGATACAGATGTTATACAAGAACCGTTTCAGCTTCAAGGAGTATCTTCAATCGAAATACCGATTCAGTCAATTACAATTGACCTCGGTGATCTTCCGCGATATGAAGTTCCAGTGGGCCCGAACAATGAAAGTGATGAGGAGGAGGATTGGGAGACCGAAAGTGATGATAGCGAGGATAACGAAAGTTATTATAGTTCAGATGATGAATAATGCAATTCATTAGCGACTGCCCATGTAAAACATAGTAAATGAAATTTGTTGTAATTTAATTATGGTAGTGTAAATATGGCAATCACAAATTAAAATGAAGTTGCACACAAAATTTGCAATCACAAATTAAATGACAACATATAATATATAAATTAAAATTTATATATATACCAAAATTTGAAAACATATTTGAATATACCTATATTTGAATCTATCTATATTTGATTGTCAATTGCCATTTACGAATATAAGAATTACGGTTTTCTCTTTTTTGTGTTTTAAATCTTCAAATTGAATGAATACAACATGTAGATGATTTTTTAATGGTTTTGTTAGAAGGATATTATAGTATTAAACAGTATTGTTATAAATTTATTGTAGGGTATATATATACATATAATTTTTAATCACATAAATTATGTTACATTTATTTGAAAATTAAGTTAATTTAATGACATATATATATATACATATAATTTAACACCTATAACCAAAAAATAAAGTAATTATTGAAAATTTTCGGAAATTTTAGAATTTCTGGCGGTATGAAAATCTTGCGCGACGAAACAAAATTGTGGTCGTTCGATTATACAATGCATGTGATAAACAATGACATGAATCGTTTGATTATACAATGAATGTGATAAATGTATTTATATACGGGTTGTGACATTACATGTTTATATGTGAATGATATGCTCATAATACGAAGTTGGAACACAAAAAAATGTGATAAGTCCCATAAATGATATGTTGAATTTCAATTATTATAATTTTATTACGATTTATTATTATTTAATTGTCATGTCATAGTTGTGTCCGTGTCGTAGTTTTTTGAGATTTTTCATGTTGCCGTGTTGCCTTATCGAGTCTCCGTGTCCATGTTAGTGCAACATAGCTCTCCTATCCCCAACCCGCCATCTTTCCCACCTTCCATCTTTCTTTGTTTCTTTTTCTTTTAGGTTGTTCATGTTTACTCTCAAATCAAATTTGAAATATTTTAACCGATTGAATTCTTTTAATTCTTCAAAGTGTTTTTAATAAAATTAATTGTATAAATAATTTGAATTTTTTATTAACTTTACAAAAAATATATCCAATTTATGTAACATAAATGAGAATAGTAGAGCCAATTTTATTTAAATAAAGACAATATTATAAACTCCCATCTCTCCATGTATGCCTCCGTTCATCACCCTCCCCCACCCCTGCAATGGTCAACCCCTTTTCCCACTACTCCACTCGTTAAGCAGCCCTTCCCCTCCCTGGACTACTCCTCCATTTTTTCAAGTTTTTTTTTTTTTTCTAATGTTATGTTAGTTTAATTGAAGTTTTAATATATTTTTAAATCAATTCAACTTGTTTTTAATTTAAAAAATATTTATAGGTTTTCAAAAGAAAGGAAAAAAGAAAAAAAAGAATATCATGTTCATATTTAATAACAATTTTGACATTTATGCCTATCCCTTTTAAAAATGCAATTTTGATAAATTAAATTTTGAAGACCTTGCGCGACGAAGGACACAATCCGTCGCGCAAGGTTGTTATGCCGCCAGAAATTTGAGGGTTTATTGAAAGGTCTGACAACCTTGCGCGACGGATTGTGTCCTTCGTCGCGCAAGGTCTTCAAAATTTAATTAAAATTTGGGCGGAAAACAACCTTGCGCGACGCATTATATCCTTCGTCGCGCAAAATCCGAAATATTTCAGAAAAATCGCGACAGACTCTTCTTCTTCCTCACTTCCTCTCTCTGCCCTAAACACCCTCTCTCTCCGCCGTCACCATAGCCCAGTGCTCCGCCGGCAAAAGGACTGCACCGCCACCACAGTCGAAGCCCAGAGGTTGCGCAGCCGTCACCGTCGAAGAATCCGCCGGAAAAAGCTTCGTTTGTCAGATTCTGCGCCGCCCGTTTTCTCTCTCCTCGAGCAGCCAATTCCGACGCCTGAGGTATGGTTTCTGGACTACTTGTTGTGCTCTAGCTGACTGTTGATTAGGATTTGGATAATTTTGTGAATAGGTGTCTCAATTTAAAACCCTAGGTTTTGGCCGGTTTTTGAATTTAAATTCCGGCCATTTCCGGCCATTTTTTAGGGTAGGTCCGAGAACAAAAGTCCCTGTAAATGGTGTTTTGAACCTAGGGTAGGAACCTTGGCCCTTAGATTTTAGAAATTTCCAGTGATGGTTATCGCTTTTGACACCGGCCGCTGCCGGCGCGTGTGGTGGCGCGTGGGGACTATGGCAGTGGGGCATTAGGTCCCAGAGCAATCTCCTTTTTGTCACGAGCACGTAGGTGTGCTCGGATTTTAATTTGGTTACCGTTTCTGTCTCGAACGGATATCGCATGTTGTCCGCTTTCTAGGTTTGATATGTTCGGACCGTTGGATCGAACTCAAACTCACGTATGTTTTACCTTGGATTTCTAGGATCGTGTAGGATTCGACGGATTGTGGATCGGAGTCCCGGATACTCCGAAATCGCAAACCCTAGGTTATTCTTGTAATTAATTATTTAAAATTGGGTTATGAAAATTTATAACTTATATATTATAAATTCTATAAATGTGTGTGTGTACCATTTGGAAAATGTGCAGATGTCAGATTTGATTAGACGTCGTAGGTCGGTGACGACTACACCGAGTCCGGAGCCCCCGGCTCGGTCAGCATCGGCTGCCACTGCTCCAGCACTGATGGTCGAACTCCCAGGGGTGTCCCAGACGCCAGCGTCATCAGCTTCATCAGTGGCGCATCCTGTTAGCGCTAGGCGGCGGCACCGGCCCGCAAGCACCACCGACACGACGTCGACCGATGGTACTGTGGCCTCGGGGTCACAGCCAGGTATACATTTCCTTTCAACATGTGTTCTTTTTTCATTTTTTTATATTCTGATTTTATAGTTACATTTGTTATTTATTGAACAACCATGCATATCTCATTGCAGCCAAGAAGAACACCCGAGGGCCGTGTCCGCAGCTGAAGACGGCGAAGGTCACCCGGATGACCAACAGTCGTATTAGCATCGGATACGACGAGCGCCATCGGGCTGCACCGACAGCGGAGTTGCATAGCTCCTTGGCCCACGACGTTGGTCACGTCGTTCGGACCCATTGCCCGATGCGCTGGAAGTCTTGGAAGGTCATGCCTGACGAGATCAAGATGGGGGTTCGCGGCCAGTTGTCGGTATGTATTCTACCTTGTACTTATTTTTCTTTCAAATTTTAAATATTTATACTACTTAAATGTATGTAATTAATTTTTTGCAGACGAACTATAACTTGGAGGACCTCAACGAGGAGTCGTTGGCGTACGTCAACAGACTCTTCGGTGAGAGGTACAAGCAGTGGAAGAGCGACTTGCACCACCATTTCCAGGCGTATGATGATCCGGAAGTCGCTCTTCGGGAGGGTTGCCCGAAGGAGCTTGAGGGGCGGGACGATAGTTGGGCATGGCTCTGCACTCATTTTCAGGCGCCTGATTTTGTGGTATTTGTTTAACTATTTCATATTTTTTATTAATGTTTATTTCATTTTTTAAATTTCATTATTATTTAATTTTTTTAATATTTAAACTAATATGTTTTATTTTTTGTATAACAGAATAAAACCCAAGTGAATAAGGGCAATAGGAAGAAGAAGACTCTTCTCCACCATTCCGGCTCCAGGCCCTTCTCATATAGGATGGATGCACGGCGGCGGGTAATAATAATATCATTTCTATTTAACTTTTAATATGTCATTATTATTAATTTATTTTGTTCATACTAATATTTTTCTTCTCTTATTCAATTTAGGGGGGGTCGAAATTCCCAGAGATCGACATCTTTGGTGACGTTTATGTTCGACCTGGGAATGAGTTGGCCCAGTCCCTTCATGTAAGTATCTTTTTCATTTTATTTTTATGTTAAGATGTTCAATTTATATGCAATGGTTTGAATTTATATTTAATGTTATGTTAAATAGACGACGATGGTGGAGAGGAGCCAGTTGGTGCTTCAGGAGTCTGCCTCCCAACTTCCTCCCGAGACTCCGATCGAGTCTGTAGATCCTCCACAGGATGCTGGATTTCAGATCTTGACGGAGACGTTGGATCAGACTCTCGGAAGGAGGCCGGGAACATATTGTAGAAGGATGGGGAATGCCCGACAGAGGGAACCTCGACCACGGTCAGCAGCTCAGGCAAACAGTTAGGTGACTGTTTTGACATCGCGGGTTGCCGAGCTTGAGGGTCAGATGTCCGTGATTCTGCAGTCCCTCGCGCGGTCAGGCATTCCGATCCCGAATTATGGTACGTCGACATCCGAGACTAGCCACCCCGAGCATCCCCAGCAGACCACGGCCCCTGTAGAGCCCCAAATCCCTGAGCCGCATATGCCTGACGACCATGTAGATTTTGGAACATTATTTGATTAGTTTATCATTTTCATAATTATTTTTTAAATATTTCCCTTGTAAGCTACATTTATTTTATTTTATATAATAAATGTATTCTTTACAATTCATTATTTGATGGCAATTTCATTTTATTACCCAAAAAAAAAAAAAACACCAAATTTCTTTTTTTACAAAATTTAAAAAAAAATGTAATATATACATTTTGCGCGACGAAACGTCTCTCGTCGCGCAAACACTCTTTAAAAAAAATAACCGTCAAAATATTAATTTATAGGGTTTAATTTATTTTTGCGCGACGAATATTTTCGTCGCGCAATGACTGTTTGCGCGACAGAAACTTTTTCGTCGCGCAAAACCATCGTTGCGCAAGGTGTGAGCGACGAATATTTCTTCGTCGCGCAAAGTAGTGGGATACGCATGTTGCGCGACCATTTTGTCCGTCGCGCAAATATTCGTGCGTCGCACCGTTGTTTCGTCCCTACAACTTTTCTGCAACGAAGGTACTACGTCGCACCGTTTTGCGCGACGAAGTGAATTATTTGGTCACGCAAGGTCTTTCTTCACGATCTTTGCGCGACGGATTACGCGCGACGAATATTTTGTCGCGCATATTTATGTGCGACGAAAAATTACTTTGCGCGACGAGTGTCCCTCCGTCGCGCAAAATGTAAAATGTAGTAGTGTATGAATGGAACCCAAAGTTCGCTGAAATGCATGTCATGGAAGTGCCATGTGTGAAAAAATATTTTCAATTAAAAAAAAAAGTTAACTTGACTATTAATAAGATTTTAAAATGTAAGGGTGAGGACGAGGTAGGTAATGAGGACAGGAAGAGGGAAATTGTTTGTTATTTATTGTAAATTAATATTTTTATTTTTTGTAAGTGACCTGATTGATTCATGCCATTTTCTTGCTAGTTTTCGCATGGAAAATACGGTCTCTGTGGAAACAATAATCTACTTATTTCTATTACTTGTGTGAATTATGTACTTGCAATTATTTCATAACACCATGTCATCCTTTTTAATGGGTGTTTTTTACAAACTTATTGACTGGGGTAAAGTAAGACGCAAAAGTCAATGTAAACGTGACTCACTTTGACTTTCAAGGGCACTAGACCAATTATGATTTTTATTTTCATTCACACTTTTCTGAGTTAGGATATAGATTGTTAGGTCACTAATACAATTATCAAGATCTTTGAAAATGCACTATGGAAATCAGCTAATCAAGGTAAATCATGCATACATCATCATTTACATAATCTAGAATATTGATTTAGTCATATTTATTGTCAAGTTGAAGGTACTTATAGCTTAAATGGTTAAGAGTAGTTACTGTGGCATATGATATCTTAAGTTCAATTCCTGACTCCCCAATATCGCTTGTATAAAACAAAATATTCATTCCCTAGGGTCAAGAAAATAGTCATTCAAGATCCAAAGTCTTAATGAAATAAAACTAGGAAAACTAACTCAACTGCTCCATGAGAATTCCAATAATCACTTAAAGGACGTTAGAGACTTCAGTTAGTTCATTGTTTTTTGGTGGTGCCTTTTAGTATTGGAAAATTGACATTGCAGGCCAAGGAGAAATTATTTGTCGATTTGGCACATCCTATTAGTCATCCCATCGCACCCAAGAATTCGTTGCACGTGCTCACTATATATGACCAAAGTTGGTGGCTATATGACCAGGCTATGGTGGTGACCTTTCACTCGTATAAAATTGATACGTCATTATAATGCAGGAAATAATGTGCAAGCCATAATGAATTTCAACTATATAGTGCTGTACTGATTCATCATTATATATTTGTCTATCACTAAGGTCCACCAAACAGGAAAAAGAAGGAAAAAGGAAGCCAGAACAACCCCTTTGTTGTTCTATAATCGTATTTGATTAGGCACTACTACAAAATAGGTGTATTCGATTAGGTATATATGATTCATGTACATTATACTGGTTAGTAATTATATATGATTTGACAATATGCATCTGGTAGTAAGTGCTCTATAAGCCTCATATCTTGAGTGGTCATGTTGCTTCATAGTTCAAGATCAGTGATATTTTGGTCATGTGGCTTCATGCGGTATCACTCTGGCATCTATGTAAGAAAAAAATTGACTCACCAGATGCCACATCAAAAAAAGAAGTTATTAGACGGACGAATAAACTAATGGTATATCAATTTGTAACTTTAAATTTACAGTGTTTAAAAAAAAATTTAAATGATAGAGACCGCAAACTGCAAGGGATCTTGGTCATTTAACCTCTCCATGTTGGAAATCAGATGAAAGATCTGAACTAAGGAGGAGGAATGACACATGTAACGGATTTTAATTTTAGTTTGTTCTATTCTCATTGTTTTCTCCTCACCTTTCCTGCGAAAAAACAACAACAACAACAGATGCACAAGCAACTAGAGCCATCATTTTCAAACTGTAATTGGATAACGTTGTCTCAAATGTGACATATTTTAATGTTTGACTTTTATTAGGGTTTTGTGAGGTTGGGTTTGGGTTTGGAAGGAATCTTTGAGTTCATGGAAACGAGATGCACGAGACACATAGGAGACAAAACTGGGTTCGTTGAACTCTAGCTTACTTACACAAACACAAGACTTCGGACTCAACTTCTCAATAGTCAAAACCTAATGGGGTACAATTCCAAATTCATGTTCGAGGAATCTTTCTCACCTGAAAAAGAACACATAGGAATAAATTTTGTAGGCCCAAATATCAGATTTTTGTCATGCATCTCACATGTCATGGATGGATGCATATTGCCACATGTCATAATTTCATCCATTAATTTGACCAAGTATAATGTATTCGATTAGGTATTTATACTTATTTGGTATATTTTCTTTAATTAGGTACTAAGATTTAGATTACAATTTTTTATTTTTCACCACACATTTCTATGTTAAAGAAAATAGCCAAGTCTTATTATTTAATGTTTTTATGAAGAGAAAAAAAAAACAATTTGGCATATTACTTAGAAGATTTTATTATTTAATTGTTTTTATGGAGAAAAACAATTCCTTAAGGAAGGTAAACTAATTTTTGGATTTCTTGAGTTTTAAATAAATTATAAATATTTACTTTGATTAGAGACTTCATCATACCCAACGGGGTTGGTCTACCATCTATCCCACTGAAATAGGGCCTTAACTTGCAGACCAATGGTTTTAGATTCAAACCTCAATGACACCTTGATATTGTTTGTGTATGAAAACCCCTCTCATTTGTAGTTTTTTTAAAAGTTTTTTTTAAAAAAAATTTATATTGTATTTGCATTGTGGATAGTAACATATGAATTCTGAAGCAACATCATCTAATGATCACATTATCATATTGCACGGAGATAGTGGCCAACATTGACAAACACAAACAAGAAAGCATAAAATAGTAACAAGGATAGTAGTTTTCCATTTTATCCAAAAAGAAATCAGTCATTCAAATGCTGCTAATTTTGGCTTGGGAGGATCCACCAGGCAAATGTCGAGGAAGCTATCAATGGAAGTGTAGTTGTAATCAGGATATAACTCGGAGGCCTCTAGGTCATTTTCTGTTAGTTCAAAACTCATTTGATCCCCTTTAATGAATATGTTGTGCAGAATTGACACCGCTATGTTGTCCGGGGAAGGGAGGGCTGCAAGAAAGAAGGGCACACAAAAAAAATATCACTACCACATTATCATATTGCTTGCTTCCATTTCCATGTCCAAAGAGACAATGAGAGAGAATTGTTTGGTATCAAATACTTTCGTTGGATATAACTTCTGAACACAAAAAAAAAAAAAAAAAAAAAAAAAAAAAAAAAGATTAATTGCTTACTCTCAGAGAGCTGGAGTATTTCTTCTTCTGGGACATAGCTCCTTGTAAGAGTGCATCCTGTCTTCTTCTCCCAAGAAGAAATCAAATCCAACTGGGACACAATGTTTCCTTGTGGCCTATAAACGATGACACGGTTGGCAACCCTTGGATCTGTTGCTGCTTTTATTGTGTAGGTAGCAACATCTTCCTCATAGTTCAACACGGCTAGACACCAGAATTAGTTCAAACATAATTAGTAAATATATTCAGTTATGTTCAATCTCACTTTGAATAACCATACGGCTAGACACCAGCATTTGTTTATTTATTTATTTGTCAACACATTTATTTATTTAATTTTAACTATACGAGAATCGAAAAGAATATGTCTTGCTGTATGAAATATTAAAAAAAACAAAATTATGAGCAAACTCAACTCACCTTTGGCTTCACCAGTGCCATAAACAGTGACTTGGTGGTTTGTTTTTTCATGAGGATGAAGCAAATAATCAACAAAATATGCACCAAATGAGTTTGCAGACACATAAGTATATGGAATTCCTGCTGCTTCGATCGCCCTTCTGATCTTCCTTTTGTTATCAAGTAAAGCCTCGAAAGGCGGCAGCCCACTTACTCTGTCAACTTCATTTCCAAATTCTGAGGGAATAAATCTCTGATTTTACAATTACATCGGTTAGATAGACATGTATGTAGACATATATAGCTGTAGAAAGGTCTTGATTCAATGAGACATTTATCTATAACTTTGTCTAATGTTTCGCAAGCATTGAATCGGTTAGATAGACATGTGTATGTAGACGTATATATACCTCATGGGACCTACTGCAAATTTCTACTTGACTACCAAAATCATCTATGTTTTAAGTCTTTATTCAATGCTTACAAAACATTAGACGAAATTGTAGTTGTTGTGATCAACAACATCAAAGAACACGGTGTTTCAAAAAACCGTCAAAATGACAACCATTTCATTAAATGGTTAAATGATTTTGAATTTCAGAGATGATTATTGAGAGAAAACCTATAAAAAGAAATAAACGATTCCGATAATTCAAATACAATACAGGCGTGGATAAGGGTGTCCATGAAGCTCTCTGAAAAAACCAATACTCAGTATGATATTAATTATGATCAAGAAGGGAAGATTGCCTTTATATTTCCAGCGTCTTTCATGGCTTTGATTAGTTTCAGCTGTTCAAGATGTTGAGGGACAGCCACCGTGGATATTACAACGTCAACTTGCTCGACTGCTTTGACTAGCTTTTCATGATCATCCAGTTCACCCTGTTATATCATGAAGTTTCAATTTCTTGATGAACTATGAGGAATGATATATGTATAGCCCATATAAATTAAATATGAACAAAAAGTTCACTACAGTTTGGCCAAGAAATGAAGGAATTTTAATTTACTTGGAAGATGGTGGCTCCCATGGCTTCAAATTCTTTGCGCAGAAGAAGCTTGGAAGAATCGGTTTTGGGTTTGATTGGTCGCACATATGCATAGGTTGGATGTCCCAAAGAGACGCTTGCCTTCACCATGTATTTGCCAAGGTAACCTGTGGCTCCGATTATGAGTATCTTGCTCTTTTCACAAGCCATCATCTCCCAGACGACTACTCCTGATTCACTTCTGAGATATTGATGGATATTGATTGTGATGACAAGTTTATTTTGTAATCTCACGTCCTTAAATAGGAAAACGAGTGCATATGTTGAACCTAATATAATTGCTAAATTAATTACAGTTTGAACCCCTAGAGTTTGAGGTCAATAACATATTAGTCCCTACTTTTCAAAAACTTGGCCCAAATTACCCAAAGGTTAGTAGTCCTTAGAATCTTTGCCCCTCTTTGTATAACATATATATTTTTCTATATATATTTTTTTTAATACAAGCGATATTGAAGGAATAGAGAATCAAACTTAAGACCTTAGGTACAAGGCTAAATGGTTTTTATCACTTGATCTACAAGTACCTTGCACGTAATAATTATCTTAATTGATATTTACAACTCAAGACTACACTCACTTTCTCAACTTATCAAGAACACACTTTCTAGAATTCAGAGAAAATTATGATATTGACTATTGTTATGCCTTTTCTAAATGTGTATAAATGTACTGATGCTAAATGTTGAGACTTGAAATCCTCTCATACACACACTACCAAGGTGCCATTAGGGTCCAAACCACACAAATTAAAGCCTTTTTCACTGAACTAGACCCCGTTGACGCTCAATTGCTTTCTAATACAGAGGTGATGACTGTTAATTTTGTTTGCCTCTATGCTTGGCTTAAAAAATACTAATAATAATATGATTAGTAGTAGAGATGTACGTACCTAATGGGTCAGTTTGATCCAACAATAAAGAGATAAGGCGCCGATCTAAAGACGAAGTATAACTGAATAATAAAAAAATAATAAAATAATATCAGACTGGTAATCTTCACTTAATATTCTTTTTCTGGGAGCTGGCTGTTGAACCCAAAAAATTCACACAAAAAAGTCATTTGTTAAATAAATCAAAAAGATGCATGGATTGTCTTTGGTTATGTGCCACGTCTAGCAAGCCTCAAATTGAAGGCAGAGATAAAGCACATGTGAATCACAATTTCCTTAGCTAAATTACAAGTGACTTTTACACATATATCCTGTGGACATTAATATTTCAAATTGCAAGGCCAAAAGGATATTCAATTCAAAAGTGGCGTGCTTCAACAAATCTCCTCACTTCTTTTCTGCTTGGTAATCCATATACAAGAAAAGAGTTCAAAAAAAAGGGGGGGAGTTTGACCAACCAATGAAAACTCTCAAAAGAAGTTGGTGGCTCATATTTTTCTCGAGCTAATTATTCAATATTTGAATAAAGAATCTTTCATTAAAGAGATCTCTCTCACATTTATAGCCCGCAGGCTGCTGAGAGATACAAAAATAAACAACTAGAAGCTGGAAGGCTTGGGAGAGTTGGAGCACAACCATGCCGAAGCAAAAAACACAGAAACAATAATCAAAGATGCATTATGAATATTGATTGTGATGACAAGCTTATTTTGTAATCTCACAACCGATTAAGCATCCTTAAATAGGAAAACGAGTGCACATGTTGAAGCCAAAGGTATAATATAATCGGTATAAATTAATTACAGTTTGAACCCCTGGAGTTTGGAGTCAATAACATATTAGTCCCTACTTTTCAAAAATTGGCAAAAATTACCCGAAGGTTAGGAGTCCTTACCACCTTTGCCCCTCTTTCTATAACATATATCTTTTTCTTTTTTATATAATTTAATTTTTTTTAAATACAAGCGATATTGGAGAAGTAGATAATCAAGCCTAAGACCTTGGTTGCGGAGCTAAATGCTTTTAACCACTTGATACAAGTACCTTGCATGTAACAAATATCTTAATTGATATTTACGACTCAAGACTATGTACACTCACTTTCTCAACTTATCAACAACACATTTTTCGGAATTTGGAGAAAATTGCGATATTTATTATATTGTTATGCCTTTTTTAAATGAGTATAAATGCACTGATGCTAAATGTAGAGACTCGAAATCCTCTTATACATATATTATCAAGGTGTCATGGGGGTCCGAACTTGAGACCATTAGTTTGCGGATTAAGTCCTTTTTCACTGAAGACCCGGTTGGCGCTCAATTGCTTTCTAATACAGAGGTGATTGTTAATTTTTGTTTGCCTCGACGCTTGGTTTAAAAAACTAATAATATCATTTGTTTTTTCTAGGATTAGTAGCAGAGATGTGCCTATCTAATGTATTATTATACAAGAATTTTATAGTGAGGGTCTTATTGTTGGATCAAATTGGTTAGCCATTTAATGAAATTGGTTAGTTTAATCCAACAGTTAAGAGATAGGACCCTCATCTAAAGACCAAATAACCAAAATAAGAATAAAAAATAATAATATCAGAATGGTTCTTCGCTTAATATTCTTTTTCTGCGTGAAGGCCAGTGATGAAGAAAAAACTGAAGGTTCCAAGTTGTGAATATGATCGATGCTTGTATGACAGCCGAATATAAGCTTTTTCAAGTCTTTTCTCAAGTCTTTATATAACACTTGGTTTATGAGTATTTTTCTATAGTGCTTTTGTAGCGAGTATTTAAATCCATTGTTTTATTAAATAATCAAATTTATCCTTGAATTTTATTAGAGTGCTGTTAAACAAACTTTAATATTAATTTAGTACACCCTACTATAAAAGTATTTATTGAATTACTAATTTACTCTAATATAAAATGACCAAAAAGGATATAAGGAATTGTGAAACAAATATGATTTTAATAAGTACACCCTACTCACCATATTCAACCCTAATCAAACGTAGAGAAGTTTTCGTATAATTTTAAGGTCCTTTGATGGCTTCAAAGGCTTAGAGCTTTCAACACAGTGAAAGACAAGTGTTGACGTTTCTCAATGTACTTGATTCTTCGTGATGCAAAAGATAGGCAGCCATATTTGAATGGAAAAGTTTGTTCTAGTTTCACTCTTAGCTCAACATTATGCATACAATAAAGTTGAACTGGATGACTTTAAAATCCCATGGTGTAAACTTTTCTTCTAACTTGGAAGCATCCTGTAGGGGCTTTTTTCCTCCTGCAGCTAATGGACTGGGCTGAGGTAAAAGTAGAATGAGGAAATTATCCCCTTTGCTTGGGTTCAGAAATTAAGCCCAAAAATATCTCGAAAAGTCAGCAAAACCTTAGGAAATATTTTTAATTATCTTCACCAATTGAAAATACAAAGGTTTGAGGCATGCTTACAGGTAGTCCTTTTAGCTTAGCATGAATGGCATGTGGCATGGGAGCAAAACCAACATGAGTTTAGCATTAAGAGAGAGATTAGACTTGGTTTATGAGAAAAGAAAGTGTTTAAGCAAGGAATGGGGTGTTTTGTGAAGAATTTGACTAGGGAAAAAGAAAAGCTGAGTTCTTCTGGCAGCTGCCAGAAAAACAGATTGGAGAAGAAGATGAACAGTGCACGAGTTGGGTTTTTTGCAAGTTAGAGAGAAAGCTTGCTCTCTGAAGGTTGTGGGTTGTTTTTGTTGGGTAGAGGAAGGCTCAATTTATAGTTGCTGGGAATGGGTCTTCTCCAAGAAACCCTAATGGTTTCTTCCTATCTTGGCTAAGTTTTTCCTTCCTTTCTTCTCCTCTTCTCTGATTTTCCGATCTTGGCAAAAATCATCTCTGCCTATTTGCATAAATTCAGGAGGTTTGGAAGCTCAATGTCCTCCTTACCTGCAGCTACACAGTGGGGGCTTCCATTCTTGGTTGCTGCCTTTTCTTCTTTCTTTCCCCCTACTTTAGCTAAGTCTAATGAAAGAAAGGGGCTGGAAATATATGCTGGTCCAAGGGGTGCCTCTGACAGCATGCAGGATAGCATTCGTTGGTTTTTTGGGCGTCTCTGACTTGGAACTTGCTCCCAGCAGCTTTGCTTGCTGGAGCTGCCAACCTTCACGTGTTCCCTATTTTTCAAATGAGCTGAAGCTGTTGTGGCTTTGTTTTGGGGTTTTTCATGGGCTAGGGTAATTTTCTAAGCAAATGGGTATTTATCAAACATTGGGTCTTTTGATTTGGGCTTATTTTGGTTGGATTATTTGGGCTTTTGGGCTACTCTTTCTCCCTTGTGCTTACTCACATATTTGGGCCCGAAAAATGGGCTTGAGTCTCGAGGCTCCCAAGCAACCCGAAACTCTCCATTTCTCGGCTCATCAATGAGCCTCATGTTGATTTATTACCATCCATGCCACAACCCATTCAAGTAAGCCCCAGGTTTTTTGAGTGGCTTGGGCCCACCTAGGCTTGTAGCGTGGTTGGGTGTGAGATAATGTTTTCGTGCTTGGCATGGCATGTTGCTTGGTATATTTTAATTTATTGCCTTTGGGAAATTTTAGCATGGGTTAATCATATTTTTTTATTGCGAATCATAGCACGATAATTTATTTATTTAGCGTGGCATGTGGATTATAACTTGCATGTGATAGACCTATTTTTTCTTTTCCCTTATGAAATATTGTATTGGGCTGATAATTGCTCGGGCCCAAAATTCTCAAGGATTTTGGATTGGTGATGATGCATTTCACTAGTAAATTGACAGTGATGTTTGAGTCCCCAATACATATTTAAAAAAAAATCACAAATATTTACAAGAATCAAACTTTGAATTAAAGGAGCTAGCAAATCTACTCCCACAACAACTTACAAAATTAAAGATTTTGATGCAAACCCAAAATCTGAAAAGATGGCACGAATTCATGTAAAAAGAGAAACTTGGTTTAGGATTGGTATTAGGGCATTGTGTGATAGAGTGTATTAGGGTGCACCATAGGTATTTTTGGTAGTTAAATAAGGTGCACTTAATTAATTTTACATTTTGATTAAAATATTAGGGTGTGGTGTACTTAAATCATAAGGTGTACTTAGTTAATTTTAGAGTTTGTTTAGCAACACTCGTTTTATTAAAATAAGAAATTAATATATTTAAGGTCAAACTAAGAAACTTGAGCCAATGTGAGTGAAATCCAAATTCCTCAATTTAGAATTCTGGCATACAACTTTCAGTTTTATTGCAAGGTACTGACTTGAGCTTTGAAGGGTCTTGGCCAACACCAACACCACACCTATGCTCACTTACTTTCAAGGCTATCTTTTTTGTTTTGTAAGTCTTTCTGGGAATTTCCTAAGCCTTGCGAAATCGTATTCCAACAACATCCACGAACACCTCCACGGTTTTGCCGATTAATTCCTTGAATGCTTTTCCCCATGTTGGAGGTTTAGATCATTGCAATTTGCACCATCTCTCGACCCTTTTTCGTTTACTTTCCAAAAGTCTCTTCACCGAGAAATAAACTAAATAAAAGACAATCCTTCCCCTCCCCTGTTGATAAATAAATAAAAACTAATAAACTTAAGGCTCGTTTGGGACTGCTTCTTTAGGAAGTACTTTTGCTCAAAAGCGCTTTTATTATAAAAATCTTGAATTTTCATAAAAAATTAAAGTGCTTCGTGGAAAAGCACTTGGGAGTGCTTCCTGAAGAAGCACATATCAGGTGCTTCTCCAGGAAGCGCTTCTATGCCCATAAGTGCTTCTAAACTTTTCTGCCAAACGCTGTCAGAAGCGTTTTTAGTTATCAAAAAGCGCTTTTCACCCTTCCAAAAGCACGCCCAAACAGGCCCTTAACAAGTTGATCTCAAGCGCACGTAAGATTTATTTCTCAAACCCCAACTAAAGATTTGTCTTCTTTTCCTTCTTCAACCATTCAACAGGTATATCCCGACGGATTCTAGTAATACAATACAATACTATCCCACATCAAAGACGCACTTTACAGATTGATGAATTTGCGAAAGATACACTTCATCAATGTCAGAAATGAATAGAGCTGCCCCACCAAGCTCACTGCATATCATATAAAAGAATTATCAAGGAGCCCAGGCATTCTCAATCATGACTTAAAGTTAGTAGTCATCCTTGATAGTTGGATCATCCTCCCTTTTACGTTTCGTGGCAATCTTACGTCTACCCTTCTTTGAGTCTCCAATCAAATCCATCAGACTTTTATGTGCTGCGTTCTTGATATCATCAAGTGACTTACTATCTCGAGAATCCATTCGATCTGCGGGAAATGAATCAGCTATATCTGCAATTTCTCTCATAGCAGCAACCTGTAAAAAAGTGTAGTCGCATATACTTCAAATTTATTTTTAATAACTGATAGTGAAAACTTCAATTGACCAATTAAGCATAGGCTTACTATTCTCTGAAACTCGGATTCTAAAGATTCAGGCCTCCCAACAAATTTTCGAGTAATTCTCTCATACCACTCCATGTACTTGATTTCATCCACAACTTCCTCAACTTGTACAATCCGAAGTCGACGCTCCAACCATTCCCTAAGCTCTGCTTGATTTTTTCCTTTAAGCTGCAACTCTGTTTCCTTTGACAAGTCTGAACCCTGATCAAGTGCACGAATCTTCCTCTCCCATCGCAGAACATCCATTGGGACTGGTTGAAGCACGCCAAACTGCCTGAGGCAACGATCAGGGAGGTGTCTCTCAGCCTTGTCAAAACATATTAGCACAGTTTTTGAGGCCCGTAAAATCAAACTCTCTTTTATATCTCCCACTGAAGAAGAAGAGTCCAAATCTTTGTATGGGAGCCACTTAACCTGTATGTCAATACCACACAAATTACTATTATCATCTTCTGATCAATATATGATCATATAAATCGAGCAAAGATCTAAATGACCTACATCTGAAGGTTGAAGGGAATCTAAGGCTTTGCGGTAGGAAACTATATTACTGTTTGATCTTGGTCCACTTGCTCTTCCTTTCCACCGAAGTGCAAATGGAAAGCAACCATCGTTTGGTTCGTCATTGAACTTCGGATTTCCAACATTGAGGCGATAATAACTCCAACACTAAAAAGAATAAGAATCAGAGTCACATTTTAAGTGAAGGCTATTGACATAAAGAGATGCCAGCAGCCCACTGCTACCATCGGATGATGAGAAAAAGGCAAAAATGCATACCTGCAGTAGTGTCAAAGAACCACTTATAGTGCTTTGAGATTTAAGGGAGGCATTACCAAGAGCTCTGTAGAGGAATGCCAAAGCTGCAGCACCCCATGCGAACTTTCCAGCTTCATCGAACTTTTCAAACAATGGAAGATACATTACAGAGACTTTGTTTCCAGTTGTTGTGGAAAATATTGTACAACCAACGAGGTATAGGAGATAAGCACGCGTATGACGCTCAATCTCTTCAACTGGTGCATTTTCAGGACATTTAGAAAAGCACTCTTTCAACCAAGTTAGCTTCACCATTCCACCATTTAGGTCTTCCGGCACTTTCCCTAGTAAATTTTCGCATACTTTTCCGGGTGTCCTTGTTACACCCATAACTGGTTTTCCATCAATTGGTAGCCCAAGTAACAGTGCAACATCTTCAAGTGTTATGGTCATTTCTCCAACAGGCAAATGAAACGTATTTGTTTCTCTCCTCCACCTCTCAACTAGTGCCGAGATAAGTGAATTGTCAAGGCTAATCGTGGGAATTGTTCTGAAGTACCCAAAACCAGCTTTCTCAACCAATTCAATTTGTTTAGCTGTGAGCTTCCATTGTTCAAGCATTGAACTGTGTTCATGGCATCTAAGCACACCACGTTCCTGTAAAGTTCTAGTGGAATCGTTACACACAGAATTATTCAAACCATCGATATGATTTTAACAAATACAAGTAAAAAAATGAAATTAAGGATAAAAGCATTTTGTCTAACCTGTCCATCCCAGATTGCTGAAGAAATATGGTTATCTTGATCGTACAGTACAGAAATATCGATTGGTCCGGGATCTGCAGTTGACCCCATCCTAGCCACTAACAAAAGAAATTTTAAATTACACAGAAAAGAGATTACATTTTGAAACTAGCTCCATAAGTTCCCTAAACAATAATATATTTAAGAGGGTTTAATCATGTACTTATCCATAACTATCAACTGCAGTAACTTCAAATTATATATCTGCAACTCAGTTCAAGGTTGACTTTGGGGTATGAGGTAAAGTTCCTCTCCTGAGGTTCTCCTTTTTTTTGTTAATTTCAAGTATTACCAAATAAATATTAATCCGTGCTCTTCCTAATGTTGGAAAATGTCTTAAGTTCGAATCTCCCCGTCCCATTGATAAAAAACAATTACTCAAAACACACCCATAACACAGACAAAGAAAGTATTTATCAACGTTAAATTAGGATCATTCTCTCATACATCCTTCAATCAAATAAGTTAAACGAAAACCTTTTTTTCTTCAAAAGCAGAAAACTTTAGAACAAATTTCGTTTTTGAATAGTGTGGTTCTTCCAAAACCGAAACAACAAAGACTTTCATGAAAAAAAAAAACAAAACAGAATAGTTCCTACAGCTAATTTGACAAAATTAACCCAAAAAGCCATGCCTTTGACTGAATTACAAATTAAAACAGCTAATTTCACAAAATTAACCCAAAAGGCCAAAGAATTTTTAAGGAAACCCTAAAAACAGGAATTGAATTAAAAGCTTCAATACTATACTGACCTCAAATAGGTTTTGGAGAGTACGAGATGCCTACGACCTTGAAGACGACGGAGAAGCCAAAAACGACGATAGTTCAGGTGTCGTGCGTTCTGGTTCAGCTAACTTCAAAAGGAATTAGAATCTACGAGATTGATATCAAAGTCGTTCGTCTTTTGGCGATGGCCTAAGCGTTAGAGGAACGGCGTCGTATTTGGATATGGATAGATAACGACAACATAATACCGAGTTATGTTTCTGTTAATGGCCAACGGCAAAGAGAAAAGCGTCGGTGGGTGTTTCCGTCTCTGTTTAAAAATGAAAAACGACTGCAACGTATAATTTTCACGACATTGGCAGTCAGGTCAATCCTTTGACCGTGTATTTTTTTATCGCTTGAAACTCTCATCAATATCCACATATGGGACTTGCAAAAAATCCATATAAGGTTTAGGGAAAATAATAAATCAAAAATAAAATAGGGAAAGTAAAAACGGAAACTTTTAATTCAGCCCAAGGAGTATTTATAAAGAAGATCAAAAAATGTAGTATTTTGACAATAATACCCTTATTCATTTGTAGATTGCTTAAGAAGTCCTTTTCTGCTTTTCTTAAGATGCCAAAAGTCTCGCTTCTTGCTGGCCGTATGGAGTCAGAAACTTGGATCACTTCTTGCTTTTTAGGATTGTTGCTAGGATGATTTCTTCACGTGAAATGAGGTTGATATGCTTCTGCTATCATGAGGTCTTCATATGGAATTATGGCTTCATTATGCTTCTATCATGTTGTCTATATTGTGTAGCTCTTTTTCTCTTAAGCTATTCCAGTATGAGTTGTCATTATCTTCTGCTTCAATCTGATTTGCTAATTGGTTGTAGATTTCATCAAAAACTTGTGCTCATGTTTTGCTTATCTTGAATTCATATGTCTCATCTGGTCTCATGGATGTAGTCTCAAAATAGATCTTGATAAAATTGGATTGGTAAATGAGGTTCATATGATCATCATTAAACAATTGTTGCTCAGCTATTGTTGTGCCTCTGTATTTTTGATTATCTTGCTTGGTAGAGATTGCTGTATATATGGATTCTACCGAACTAAGCAGTTCATTATGAAAAATAATAATACTATATTATACTCTATCTAGGTAAATACTATCTGTAAACCACTTTGAAGGTATGATTTTTTTTTGAGAAATGGAATTCATTCATAGAATCAAAGTAGCTTACGTAGAATGACACAAAATAATGGCCTCGTTAAAACCTTCTTGATGAGGGACAAACCTTAGGGTAAGAAAGAGTACCACACATGTCATAGATTAACAAGAGAGTCTGAAATGGTCATGCAAGACCAATGCTAGAGCAAGATAAAATAAAACAGCAAACTGACACATAGACCTTCTACGCAAAGACCTCTGAGGAGAACACTACAACACAATCCAACTGTCAAAAGAGTCCTGCTATGAAATCATAGTACTTTGCGTAGCCACAAGACAATGAGAACATCCTATATAGAACACAATACGCCAAGAAGAAAGAAAACAACCACTAAGCACACCATCTCCAGCCACCTCCAATAGCAATTGGCAATGAAAGAAGAGAAATCTGCAAGGAGCAACACAAAGAAGAGACTAACCACATATAGGCCAGGAAAGAAAATAAATAAAAAAGCCCCCAAGCACGCCGTATCATCTCAACACTAATAAAGAAACCTCATATGAAAATGTAGTCCTTGAGACATGTGGAGAATCAAAGATCAGTTAAGGGGAGAATGAAGAAAACACCACGCAACAATAACAAAACTAGCCTGAGTACTTAACCTGAACACGGGGATCAGGCATAAGAGCATTCGCCGGATGCCAAGCTCATGAATGCTCCAAGAACACAAATTAGGGAAGGCATCCACGATACTCCATTGGGCCAAAGAACACATAGAAGAAATAAGCAAGCATTTCACGAACACATATATCATCAAATTTATAGACATGCTCCTGCAAGCAAACTATCTTTCGTTCCACAGCAAAAAAGTACCACAAGGCTCCAAATAGCTGAAGGATCAACGAGCATATAGTCAATAATCAATAGTTCATCAAAAATTTGAAAAGTACGAAATAATTCCCAGAAAAAAAGGATCTAATATATTAAGGAAAGGACAGTAATTAACAATTAATTCAAATAAACAAAAATTAAGTAAAATTCACTCATATTTTTCTACCACTATTTCTGTTCTTTTCTTTCTCTAATCTTTTGAGCAATAATTGAAAGGGAGGAAAATAATGCTAATGTACGAGTTGATAATTTTTTTCTTCAAATAATGCAGATAATAAGATTGAAACTTATACATGAACAAGAAGGATGAATGGAAGGAAGTCCAAAGCCGCTTTAAGCAATCTTTTTACTGCGATCTCTATGTTAGCATGTCGATAGAGCCATCGGTAGAGGTTATAAGCCCGTAGAATATATTGGATTGGAATTAGATAAAAAAAGATTACTGTTATAAAGGTATGTATATTTTCCAATGAATATGAATGCCTGGACACAATTAAGCCAACTGTTAAAATTTGATTACTGTGTACCAATATTAAATAATTATTAACATATAAAGATAATTTTTTATGTATGTTGCCAAGTCTAGAAAAGATAATATTCCAGCTGTTGACAACATAATATTATTTTCAAGATAAGAGATTTAATTACGTGGAAAAAGGCTAGTTTTCTTAGGTACGAACTTATATACCTGTAGAATGGGAAGAGCAGCACAAATGCGAGGTAGAATGCCTAAGAACCTAAGTGATTTCTGGCCATTCAACACCTTGCAAATTCAGGAATGAGGACCGCCAAAAACTTTATCCAGGAGGCCCCAAATGGCTTGGCATTACCATTCCCGCGACGTCGCTTTATGAAAACCAAAATGTCCATTCCATAGCAAATAGTAGCATGTGCTATCATCGATGATGACGGGAACGTAGCAGCTCAAGGGATCAACAAACACAGCAAATGCAGATGATACTGTAAATATGATATCCCACTTTGGATGGAATAGTTTTGGCTGATGATGATCATACGTTAACAACTTCCTCCACATTTGGCCATTTTGCTGCAGCACTACTTATACTTCTGTGTCCTCCATCTTCTTTGAGCTTGGAAGATTCCCCTTCCTCTAAAATAATATTCCCATCTAGATTACTGAACAAGACACAACAAATTAACAAATATATAATTGCGTCCAAGAGAAAGAAAAATTAAGTATATTGCACTTCTAACATGTATATATAAGTGATGAATATAATATACTTCATTTTAACATTCATGCATACTTTTCGTCATGTATGTATATGTTCTTCATTTTTACCTTTTGATTAGATAGATTATATGTAAATTAATTATGTGCATTATATAAATAAAAAATAAAGCGTTTTTAATTGTATAAAAAAAAACTAAAACATTTTTAATTTGTTTCTTTTATTTACCTTCAAAGGCAAAATAATCATAAAAACTAAGTAATAAATGATAATTGGGTTTTTATTCAATTACTATAATAGGAGGGTTTTTCCCAGCATTTTGGTCATTGACTCGGTCTATATTTAAAGGCTCATATAATTCATCAAGCAATACTATAGAATTTTCCTAACAAATATATATAGTGCTCTTCTATTGAGGGATTCCTCAAACAATTTTATTTGAAGGATACCCTTTAGGGTCCCTTACAGAAAAAAATTTAACAATCCAAACCATCTATTGCTCACATCTTCATGCAAATTGAAAATCATTAAGGCATCGAATTGAGACCAACAAAAGCAATGAACATGGTGCTTTAAGAAAGTATTTGAATTTCAATAATTTAATTAAATGGTCAAATGATATCGGATTCAAGTGATTTTTTTGTAGAAATGATCTTTGTATGAATATCTACAAAATAGATGAATTGGATTAGTGAAATACAATGCTAAGCAAGCTCTACAAGGGTGTCCCACAAATAAGATCCCTCAATGGAAGCTCTCTCTCTCTCTCTCTCTCTCTCTCTCTCTCTCTCTCTCTCTCTATGTGAATACAAATGCCTCGGACAGTGAAACATTCAAAAACCCTTATTATGTCCTTGCATAATAGAAAAGTTAGAACATCATAATCTAATATAACAAGGGTAAAATAGTAAACATTAATTTTCTAAATTATAAAAATAAAAAATAAATTCCAAGTAAATAATTTTATGAAAACAGTCAACCCCCACTCAATCCACATTGCTCACTTTTCAGTTTTCTTTTCAAACTTTTTAATTTAATTTACTAAATTATAAAATAAATAAATAAAAAGGTCAATAGAGTGTATGCTAAGAGACTAGTTTATCTTTAAAGATTATTAGCCTCTTTGCACGTGCTTCCGCGCATGTGAGAGGTTTTTTTTTTTTTTTAAAATAAAAAAATTTAATTTATTTTAGAATTAAAAAAAATAATGAGTAGTTGTGTTTCATAAAAATAGGATCCATGATCTAATTTTTCTTTTAATTTTAATTTTTTTAATATGAAAAAGCGTGAATTTACATATTATCCTTATTTAATTAATAATTTCAATTCTTAATGTTAGCATTAGCCAAGGGCATTGTTCTAGTATTTTATACATATTGATATACTGCCTTGCCCAATTTAGGACATTTTAATGCTCATACATTATTATTATTATTATTTATTGCATAACCATTACAAGTGTACTAACGATTTACAAGTGTACTAGAAAGTCTTAAGGCCAAGGCCGAGGTTGAGAATTTGAGGGCAATGCATATGCATAGCCTAGTGGTATTTTGTGGAATTTTTTTAAAATTAATTGGTCATGAGTTCAGTACTCCTTCGTGTCATTTTATGGAGATTTTTTGTTGTTTTAAAGAATTGAGTGAAAAAAAACCACTAAATCACACTAGTGGGAATCAAACTAGCACCCCTAACAAGTATAAAAGGGTTACAAAACCAACTATGTTAGGTACATAATTATATGAATATTTTTGTTCTCGTCTATTATGTATATATATATGAATATTTTTGTTCTCGCCTATTATGTATATATATGAAAATTCGGGGGCCCACGTGCATACCCTCAGGGCCACCTTTGCTTTAGGCTTTAGGGTTTTAAAGTTCGGGGAAAGTCAATCATCTTGATTTTAAAAATAAAAAATAAAAAACCAAAACACAGTTATAATGAATGGACGTGAAGATCCTAATAAAACATGTTTAAAGCCACTGCAAATGCGAGACCTATTGTTTTTATAAAACATCTACTTAATGAAAAAGAAAATTCTTCTAAAAAAAATATATATGAAAAAGAAAAAGGTCTTAGAGTACATAAAGAAATTAACCTCAACTCAATTGAAACTTCATCAACCAGATTGATCGTGTCTCAAGCTTATTTATGAAGCAATATCCTCTCTGAAGTGTATGAATTATTCACAAACCCAAGTAGCTCGCTCTCGTTAAACCATAGTTAATTAGCACCAAATAATATTGAATACGTACTCCTACGAATAGTAGCCAAATATGGAGGAGTAGAAGTTAGAGAATTATCAAATTAATATCAATCTTGTCTCTGTGTGAAGAGACTAAAGTCCTGGTACTAAAGATATATATATAGGTTCCCTTTGAGTCCGGATTGTAGTCGGCCATAACTCAATTGCTTATTGATGATAGGATGCCCTATGAACTATGAGCAGTCTTCGTGCACTATGCTTTCTGCTTTATTAAGTCAGTCTTCGTCCGCAGTTGAGTTGATTCTTCGTGCTTAGAGGCCTGACCGTACTGGTTGGAAACTGGCCCTCTTGGCTTAATGATTGCCCTGGTTTGAACAGTGATAATTCTGCTTAACCTAGCTTTGGCTAAAAAGATGAAATAATTCTGCTTTATTAAAGTTGAGCAAATCTCTCTTAAAAGCAGATGGGACGTTGATCTTGTCTTTTCCAGGCTCATTTGCATTCATCTTTTCTGATCGGTTTTTTTTATTAAAAAAAAATTAACAATGAGCGGATACGAGGCGACCTCTTAATCTTCTCCTGCGAAATATTTGTTTGAGTGTACGTAATCAACACATGTAGAATGTAAGGTGGTTTTACACATCATCTACCACTTCACATTTATTTATGTTATGACCAATTTTGGACATTAACAGTTTCAATCTACTTTATAAAACGTATGCATTCACATATCAACATGTCATTCATTCATATTAATTATAAAGCGTAAATTAATAATACCATCTGAGAGTGTAATGATCTCTCTAAACAAATTACGCTCATACGCAAGTAAATTTGGTAGTTTTGGATGAGAAAAAAAAAGGGGGGAATAAGAAGAAGCATCTAATCTAATTAGGTAATTTTGACTAGTTTACTGTAAATCTGTTCCATCTCCAATACAAGAAGACATCTTTGATGGTGGACATTCTGCGCTGAAGCTTTTTCATATCAGCTTTAACGCCCCATGCCAAGCAGATCTACTCAGAAGCTTTTTCACGATTAGCCGTCATCCCCTCCTGGGCCTAACCACGCTCGTTTTCATCCACGTTCAGTTGCCATCGTCGCCCTCCTCGACTTGACAGCATTGAGTCACTTTTCTTCCACGTCAAGTCGTTGCTGTTTTTCTTCCATGATGAGTTGCTGTCGTCACTCCTCTCTTCGACTCTGGGGTGTTGGCGTCGTTGTGGGAGCATATATTTTTGTCTCCAATCAGGGCACGCCATGTGGAAAAGAAGATTGTCTCTTAAATTAATTAATTGAACCAGTTTATCTTGCCAATTAATTAATTGGGATAAATATCTTAATTAATGGGATATTATCTTTATTTAATAAGATAATACCATTAATTTAGATATTATCATAATAAAGAGAAGATAATATCATTAATTCAGATATTATCTTCATAAAAAGAGATAATATCATTTAATTTAGATATTATCTTCAATAAAGAGAAGATAATATCATTAAATCAAATATTATCTAAGTTCAACTCGATCCCTACGAATTTGGGTAGAGAATAAACTCAGCATATTCTCTACGAAACCCTAGCCCAGAGGCTCCTATAAATAGATGACTTCATTCATCATTCAAGCTACATCTAAACCTACTCCTAAACCTAAAAAAAATACCTGAAGCTCTCTCTCCCTCTCCACTCTCCATATTTTCTCCACATGGGTCCGGCCACCACACACTGCTCCGACCGTCCGATTCACATCATACATACAATTTCGTACCCTTTGTTTAGCTATAGTTTTTCTACAAACACTCGAACTAACTTAGGCATCGGAGGGCCTTTGGCCAACACCCCCGGGTGTGGTCTATTTACTCCAATATTTTTTTATAGGAATTAAGGAAGTGAGAGAAGGAAGATCGAAGGTTGAAGGATCTAGAAGCGAATATTCTCCCACGAGATTATTTGCACAAACAGTCATTGTCTCTCTCATATCTTGGGCATTGGCTTCATTGTTTTCTTTGTCCTCGATGCGTCGGAGTCTGTAGTGGTTGCCCTGATATGGTGGTTTCAGCCGGTATGATCGTGCTATTGTGCCGACAGTCTCCAAGTCAACAACGGTCATAGTGCAAGCTGCTTCGTTGAAGTTGGCAGTCACGGTGGAGGTGATTTTCCCCACACCCCCTCCGTCGTCCGATTTGCGATCTCAAGCCTTACCTTCAGGAGAAGACGGTTGTTGTCCAGAGATTTGGCGTGGGTGCCTCTTCACCTAGGGTCTACGGCTTTGATCCTTCTTTTCATAGTGTTGGGCCAGGTTTTTGGCAACTAGGGTTGTTGGGTAGCATCATTTTACCCATCTTTACGGGTTTGGCTGGTTACTCTGCAATGGGAACTGCGAATTCGAGTGATATTGGTGTCCTTCCTGACAAACCTATGGAGATTGGCCCAATGGAGTCTCCTAGATGCCTTCCTTAATGTGTTCTTAGAGCATTCATGGGCTTGGCATCCGACGAAGGCTCTTATGCCTGATCCCCATGTTTAGGTTAAGTGGCTAGGCCAGTTTTCTTATTGTTGCGTGGTGTTTTCTTTGTCCTCCCCTTAACTGATCTTTGATTCTCCGCTTGTCTCAAGGACTATGTTCATAGGAGGTTTCTTTGTCAGTGTTGAGATGATACGGCGTGCTTGGGTGATTTTTTATTATTATTTTCTTTCATGGCCTATTTGCGGGGTTAGTCTCTTCTTTGTGTTGTTCCTTGCAAATTTCTCTTTTTTCATTGCCAATTGCTATTGGAGGTGGCTGGAGATAGTATGCTTAGTGGTTGTTTTCTTTCTTCTTAGCATATTGTGTTCTCTGTCAGATGTTTTCATTGTCTTGTGGCTATGCAAAGGACTATAATTTCATAGCATGACTTTTTTGACAATTGAATTGTGTTTTAGTGTTCTCGCTGGAGGTCTTTGCGTCGAAGGTCTAAGTGTCAGTTTGTTGTTTTATTTTATCTTGCTCTAGTATTGGTCCTGCGTGACTATTTCAGACTCTCTTGTTATTTTATGACATGTGTGCATGTGGTACTCTTTATTACCCTGAGGTTTGTCCCTCAGGCCGGTTTTAACGAGGCTACTGTTTCGTGTCATTCTATGTACACTACTTTGATTTTATGAATAAAGTCCATTTTTGAAAAAAGTAAACAAACAAAGAAAACTACATAGAAATTATTCTAAGTCTAGCCAAACGGCTAGTATTAGTAGAGAGGGTATCACAAACACAAGGTGGGGGTAAATCAAAACAATGAAGACCAGGGTCCATATTATGGCTCATGTACGTCTGTTGTCAGTTGCTAATGAAATTTCTTCTTTTTATAAATAAAAAATAAATAAAAAAACCTTCAATTTTTATATTCACCTTTCATGTTGTAATTTTTTGTTCTTATGCTAATTTTAATATGTTTACTAAATTACTTCTTTCTCTATACAACTTACTTCATGTGTTGACTAATGCTACTCACAATACTATGTTTTTTTTTTTTTTTTCAAATCTTCGTAATTGATATAAATTTTTTTTTTTTGGATTTTTCAAAACCTTTTCTAAGAAATTCTTGTGCTTCTTTTTCACTAGGGTATATATCTTCTATTCTAATTATTTCTTTTCCTTTTTTCCTACAGAATTCCATTTACTATTATCAAATGGATTTATTCTACTTTTTCTTATATGAGGATTATTTCCTAAAGTTAAGTTTTCTAATTTACTCATTAATCCTTTAGGTAGTGTGGAAGTAGTATTGTGCACTATTTGATTGATTTATGCTATTTGTTCTTCTAATTGATCTATTTTTCTACTAAATTTAATATTAATTGGATAATTAAATTATTTTTTCCTATAGGGATATTACTACTTACTACATATGTTGCAAATTCTATAAGGCCTACTAGTTCGTTATCTAATTTACCAACCTCTTCTAATGCTTTGATATATTTATTATTGATTTTCGAATATGTCATTAAACTAAAAGTCTATCTATTTTTTTATGTAACTTTTCTACTTGTTCAATTAATGTTTTTTGTACTAATTGTATTTTTTGCACCTCTATTTTTAATTGCTCAATTATCTCTAATGATTGAAGTTCTACTTGTTTTGGCTTACTATCTATATAAGATCTATGAAGTCTTTGATTTATTTCTTGCTAAGAAATCTTTGAATATTTTTATTATTATCTTCTAACTGGGATGTTATATAATCTAAATTTTGTCTAATTGTTTTTAGGGAATTTTTCTGAAAATATTCTAATAACTATTTAATTATTCTATTATGTTTATTATGTACAAATTTTACACTTTCTGCCTTACTAATTAAAAGATCAACTATATTATTTTTTAAGAGATTGTTACTGCTGTGTGATACATATTTGTGTTCTTTTTGTGAAAAATAAAAAACTGATGTATTATTATTATTTAAAGTTAATTTTCACTTTTGTTGTTCACTAATTTCTAAATTAAGATAATGAAGCATATAATTTAAAATCTATCTAAGTCTACCTTTTTCTTTTAGCATGCCTAAATGCTCTTGGAATGCCTTCTATAAATTCTTTACAAAATTCTAAATGATATTGGTTCCTTATTATGCTATTTTGTACGTCTAATTTCCTTATGAGATAATTACTTACTTCTGGTGATCTTATAAATTCTTCTAGATTCCTAATTACTGTTTGGTACGCAACTTTTTGCCTTCTCAATTCTTGTAATCTTTCTTTCATTCTAATAGGTATCCACCAAAGTCCAAACATGCAAAGAGTTCATTGTTCTTAACTGGTGATTATAGTAAATTTAGAAAATTTTAATAGGTTATAACATGTTGGTTTTTATCAATTGTGTTGGGTGACTTATGTTCTCAAGGTACTGTACTGTTATAATTATATTATTAAGGAGCTAAACTAAAGCTTTGATACAAAATCTCAGCGAGGTCTCGGTCAAGGTCTCAAAAGGCCAAAATAACAACCAAATACCATGCCTAGAACAGCTAGAATATGGAACTGCAAAGACGCCAACTTAAAGGGTTTGTTGAGCAGAACTCAGAGGTTCCCTAACAGACATCTAGTTGTTGTTATGACATATATCAAACATGACCAAGTGCTCAAGTAAAGTATTGATCATCAATTTAGCAAGACAATAACATAATTATAAAAGTGTTTCCCTGTTTTGGATAAGAAGTCTACTAAAAAAACCAAAAATAAAAGGAAAAAAAGGCTTACTAAATTGCTTTTATTGCTGAAATTGTTAGCCTTGAGTATTAACAGTACATGTGCAGTCTAAGTATTAATAGTCGTTGGGGTAGTAACGACGTATTAACAGTGGTCGAAGTAAGAGAATGTATGAAGAATATTTGTAATAAGAGAAAGTATATGAACAAAATGAGTTTTATTGATTGAAAGCTGAAGGAGAAAGTACATAGATTTTTATTCTCAGGTATATACTTCTCTCTTCGGAGCTTGGAACTATATACACCATTTACCGAGTTCACTTCTTGGCTAAGGATGAAGCACTCCTCTTCTCTCTATCTCCTTGAACTTACATATCACACTCTTCAAACGCATCTTCACACTTCACATGCTCACTAACAAAAACAAATGAATCTACATACAAACTAAGACAAAAGGCACTAAAAAATATGCACAAACAAACAAAACACTATGGCTAACATTGTTTCTCATTTCAAAATGAGAATAAAGACAAAATATTCACATGCTGTTTTAAGCCTAGGACTTTCGTGTCTCTGGTGTTGAAGATAAGAGGTTTTCTGTCTTTTTGAAAATATTTTGGATTTGTTTAAGAGCAAGCTGCTTCTTTTGGGTTTTTCACTAGATTCCCAAAGTAAAAGCCAAATTATATGTTCAAAAATGAATCTAATAACCTTATCCCGCAATACAATGAAAATCTTTTACTCATAAAGTCATATTTCTAAGCATCATAAGTTCAGAACATAAAAAAAAAAAAAAAAAACATCATGAGTTCTCATGAGAATAAGGTGGATGTTTAGAAATTCTAATAAATAAAACGGGTTAATAAATTTTCATCATTTGATATATATATATTATATACTTTTTGATACAAGTGTTAGTTTAAATTATTTTAATTATATAATTTATGGGGAGATGTATTCAAATTTCGGTGCAAAAGGGTGAATACACTTCCCTAGCAACCTATGTATGCATATCTTTTTAATATTAAAATCGTATCATATTGAGTTTTAACTTTAGTCATTTAATAAGTTTTATTTTTATTTTTAAGGATTAACTACAATTAAACCCCCCAAATTATGTGGGCCATTACAAACTCATACCTAACGTTTATTGATTGGTTCAACCAGTACACAAACTTCACAAAACCTTTCAAAATACACCCTCAGTTAGGTAAACCATTATTAATTCTATTAACTGCTGATGTGGCAAAATAGGGTTCTTGTTTTAAGCTGACGTGACATCCACATAGACTAAAAAATTAGTAAAATATTCCTTTATTGTATAAATTAATTAAAAAATATATTTAAATCAAATGTATATATAAAAAAAAAAAAGTAACCCAAAAAAAAAATCTTAAAGAACAAAATAGCAAAAATTAAAAACAGTAAAAAATAATAATAATAATAAAAAAATTTCAAACCAAGCCTAGAAAACCCCACCCTCATCATTTTCTCCAATCCCGATCTCATCTTCCCCAACAACCATCCCCACCTCCCCCATACCCACCACCTCCATTCAACACCTCCTGCATTCTTCCCCGACACGACGCACCCAGATCCACCCCCCACTCTCTCTCTCTCTCTCTCTCTCTCTCTCTCTCTCTCTCTCTCTCTCTCTTCACCAGATCTAACTAGGAAATGGAGGCGAGGCCAGAAGGGAGGTTGGGTCTGGGATTTGTTTTGGTGATGGGTGTTGGGAGGCTGGGTTCCTTTCTCTCGCGTTAACCCCCCCACCTCGCCTAATTCTCTGCATCCTAGGCCTAGCCCCATGGCTGATACAACACCTTTCCCTTTCTCTCTTCGACGACCATGAACCCCAACTCATCCTTCACCCTTTGCATCTCTATCTCCCTTCCCCCTATGAAGTGAACCCATATATGGGTTTTTGGCAGACTTTTGAGGTGTGCGAGCTCGATGGAGGGCAAGGCCACGGTGGCCGAGTTGAGGCTGTGGTTCAGCTAAACCGCCCAGAGGAGTAGATTGTTGTTCTTGTCTTGATCGGACTTGGTGAGGTGGAGCATCGTGTCCCATAGATGGCTCAGTGGTTGCTGTACGGACACCACCATCATCGTCTTTTAGATTTCGACAGGAGAGGAATTAGGGTTCATTATAGGCACTAGCGGTCGCCGGAAAACTACATTAGAGTTGTTGGAGTTGCACCTTTGCTTCAGACCAGCGACACACACTACATGTTTGACTGGGCGCTGCGCTGCTACCGGTGCACGCAGCGCGCGCTGGTTTTTCTTTAACGAAGCCTGGCCAATACGATGTCGTTTTGGACCAGGGCATTTTAATAGGTGCTGCTTTTTTTTTTAAAAAAAAAAAATTTTAAAAAAAACTGGCCAGGGAAATGAAAACATTGCTACTTTCTTCACAACGGCTAGTAGTGTGGTTAATATTATTGGAGCATCGTGAAAGTCTCGTGATGCACTTGAGAGCAACAACAAAAAGATATTATGAAAGCTCTTGAAATTGATGATCTTGAAACGGGGCGAGGGTTAAATCAAGAAACCACTCTCAAACGTCCTTGTGATACACGTTGGAACTCACATTATGATACTTTACTTAGTATTAATACTATGTTTCATCCCGTGGTGAAGGTGCTTGAATGGATTGTTGATGATGTCAACCAAGATAATTTAGGTGAAGCAAATAGGTTGTTGAAAGAAATACAAACTTTTGACTTTGTGTTTCACCTATATTTGATGAGATTTATATTGGGAATCACAAATGATTTGTCATAGGCATTACAAAAGAAAGACCAAGATATTGTGAATGCGATAATGTTGGTCCAAAGATGTAAGCAAACGCTACAATCCGTGAGGGATGATGACTTTGATGATTTGCTTGGCGAAGTATCAATATTTTGTGGCAACAATGATATTGACTTCCTAACATGGATGATTTATTTGTGCCACAAGGGAGATCAAGACGTAGAGCTCAGAAAATCACAAACTGCCATTATTATCGTGTGGACCTATTTCTTACTACCATTGGTAAGCAGCTAATGGAATTGAATAATCGCTTCACTAAGGTAAGTACTGAATTGCTTATAATTTTGTAGCTTTTGACAAACAAAAAATACTTCGTTTTGCTAAATTTTACCCTCAAGAATTTAATGACCGAGACCTCATGAAGCTTGAAGATCAACTTGGGCTTTATATTGTTGATATGCAGAGCATCACAGAGTTTTCATCATTGAACGGAATTAATGATTTGACAGAAAAATTGGTGAATACAAGAAGGAGTAGAATATACAACTACGTGTATTTACTTCTTACATAGGCTTTAGTTTTACCCGTTACAACTGCTTCGGTTGAGAGAGCTTTTTCAGCTATGAATATTGTGAAAACACCATTGCGTAACAAAATGGGGAATCAATGGTTGAGTGATAACTTGGTTGTTTATATTGAGAAAGATGTTTTTTCTTGTATTAGTAATCCAAATATAATGCGACGTTTTCATGATATGAAACCTCGTAAGCAACAATTGTAGGTTAATTGTAATGTTATTTTTTAAAATTAATTATGAATAACATTAGTATTATTTTTTTTTTTTTTTTTTGTTTTTTGTTGAGCTCTTAGCTTTTAAAAATTGCACCTCCGCTGAAAACTTCTTGGGTCTACCTTTGATTATAGGGAGAGAATCTAAGACTTTTTTTTTCTTTTTCCCTTCCTTTGTTTCCTTGGATTTTGGATTGTGTAATAGTGTTTGGAGACTCAACTGAGAGGAAAGGCTTCAAAGTCAGTTTAGGAGGCGAATATGTTCTCCATTGACTTGAGTGGTTAAAAACATCAAAGGCAGGGTTTACGTTGTTTCTCATGTATCTATTTTTTTGATTGAATTTGGATGGGAAATGCAACTGGAGTCCTGGACCTGATGATGTATTGGATGTCGATGCTTTGGGTTTGATGGACAAGGCGGTGGGTTGTATGGGGTGTGTTGTGGTGGGAAATTTTATTTTATGATTTACAAAAAAACTGGGTTTGGTTGGTTTTTTTTTTTGGGAGGGGGGGGGGGGGGGGGGGGGTGGTGGGGAGTTAGTTTTTCTAATTTTATTTTTTTATACATTTGATTTTAATTTTTTAATTAATTTATTAAAAAAAAGGAATATTTTATTAATTTTTTAGTCTACGTAGATGCCACATCAGCTTAAAATAGGAATCCTATTTTGACACATCAACAGTTAACATAATTTTTAACGGTTTACCTAAAGGAGGGTGTATTTTGAAAGATTTTGTTAAGTTTGTGTACTGGTCAAATTGGTCAATAAACGTTGGGTATGAGTTTGTAATGACCCCCATAGTTTAGGGGTTTACTGTAATTAATCTTTTTTTAAATATATATATATTATATATATATATATATATATATATATACGAAAATAAAGATATGCATTCACATTTGAGGCATATATATTGGGAGATGGATAGAATTTGTCTATACTGAAACTTTTATTGTGTAGAAATTAAAAGATGAATTGTGTTCGTCTCGTTTTGTGTAGCTTTGATTTAGAATTGGCTTTGACGCTCTTATTCAAGCTACCAATTAAATGTTGATATCCTAATTTCAAACTAAAGATGATTAAACACGCAGAAAATTGCGTCTATGTCAAAGTGTGCTTTTTTTTTCACAGCAGAAAACAAGTGACCTTGATTACATCCAAAAAAAACACCTTCATTGAAAACCCCTCCTTCTCCTGAAAAAGAAAGCACAACAAAACAAATACAAAAAAAAAAAAAAAAATACAAAAAAACCAGAGAATCCAAATTAACAAGACGGCAATCGCCAGTTTGTTTCTTGTCTTGAAAACGCGATGCAATTGATGCAGCAGAGAATCCTAATAAAATCTATCATTCTTCTTCTCTTGCTATTATTATTTGAAATTACAATGACAAAACCCTCCTCAACGTCGCCGCCCGACCTTCCATGCAAGGTCCGCCTCTTACTCTCCCTCCTCACCACCGTCCTCAACACCGTCCGCCGCTCCAATGGCACCATCAACCGCCGTCTCATTAGCCTATTCGACCGCAAAGCCTCTCCGTCAAGCAAACCCAACAACCACGTCAAAACCTGTGACGTGATGGTGGACCCCACTCGCAACCTCTGGTTTCGCTTCTACGTTCCCTCCGCCGCCATCACCACCACCACGACCAGCCCCTCCGCCAAGCTCCCGCTCATAATCTACTTTCACGGCGGTGGCTTCGCATTATTTTCCGCTAACTCAAAACCCTACGATGACTTTTGCAAACGGCTCTCCGCAGAGCTCCCCGCCGTGGTCGTCTCCGTCAACTACCGCCTCGCTCCGGAGCATATTTATCCCTCCCAATACGAGGACGGCTTCGACGTGCTGAAATTCATCGACCAAACAACAATTGACGGGTTTGATCTCAACAACGTTGACATCACCCGGTGTTTCCTCGCCGGAGACAGCGCAGGTGGCAACCTGGCCCACCACGTGGCCATCAAGGCGAGCGATCATCATGAGTTTGGCAAGATGAGGGTTGTAGGACTTATAGCGATACAGCCGTTTTTTGGTGGGAAAGAAAGGACTGAATCGGAGACAAGGCTTTCGAAGGGTTTGGTGCTTTCTTTGGGGCAGACTGACTGGTACTGGAAGACATTTTTGCCGGAGGGGTCGGATAGAGACCACGCGGCGGCGAATGTGTTTGGGCCGGAATCAAAGGATGTCTTGGGGGTGAAGTTTCCGGCGACGATTGTTTTCGTGGGAGGGTTTGATCTGTTGCAAGACTGGCAAAGGAGATACTACGAGGGGTTGAAGAAGTCTGGGAAAGAAGCTTACTTGATCGAGTACCCAAATTCGTTTCATGGATTTTACGCTTTTCCTGAGCTCAAGGAGTCCTCTTTTTTTGTTAAGGAGGTGAGGGATTTCATTGAGAAGCTCTGCTATGCTCCCTCTGGCATATCTTTTTAATTTAGATTGCTCAATTTGACCTCTAAACGAACATTATAGCTTAATCATTTTTGTTTTTGGGTGTCAAACTAAGTAAATTTTTCTGTCTCTATGAGTCAGTATTGTTTCATAGTCTGTCTTGTTTGATTCTATGTATTCAGTATTGTTTCATAGCAGTGATAAGGTGTTGATGATATCATTGTCCATAACATGTCGATAAATAAAACATTATCCCATAGTTGTAGGTGTACTGGACAGTGTTGGTTGGGATCGAATTGGACATCGCATAATTGCTCCGCCAAAACGGATAGTATGTAGTGGAGGGTCGAACATTAATTCCTGGGTCCATGAATGATTTCGACAAAACTTATGAATATCTATAGTTGAACTCATTACCTTTTTTTTTTTTTTTTTTTTGGGGTAAAATAAGGGGCAAAGCCCAAACCAAAAAGATTACACAGAAACAAATTTAGGCCTCAAGAGACCATTCTTATCATCATCTAAAATAGATTGCATCTGATCAGGAGGAGAAGAGAGCTCATGATAACCCAAATCCTTATGATGACCTATCTTAGCTAGAAAATCAGCAGCAAAATTGGTCTCCCTTTAGACATGAAGAATGCTGCAATTCCACTGGCTTTTCCAAAGCTCTCTGCACTTGGTAAGCAACACAGACATAGGATGAGAGTCCACCCAATCTCCATTAATCATATCAACAACAAGAGCAGAATCCGAATTAACAATTATCTGATGCAAACCTAGTTGCCAAGCAAGTTTAAGACCATAATATAAGGCCCAAGCTTCAGCCACAAGGACCTCACCATGACCATGATTAGCAGAAAATCCTGCTATCCAGATACCATCATAATTCCTAATTATACCTCTGCAGCAATGCACCCAGAGTAATTCACTCTAGAACCATCAATATTAAGCTTAAAGAAGCCACAACTAGGAGGCTGCCAAGCAAGAAACATATGAGTTTGAGAGGTAGCCTTCTTAAAAAGGTTATTAGCCTTATCCAAGGTCTAAAATATCGATGATATCGGAAATATCGGTTGTCCAAAAACACGGAAATTTCGATGGAAATATTGGGATATTATCGATATCGATAAAAATTGAATAAAAACCACGGAAATTGTAAGAAAAACTTGGAAATTTTTATTGAAACTTTGCAGGATGTTTATTTAGTCAATTATCTATTAGTTTATCATAAAAAATCGGAAAGAAATGCATTGCATGATGGATTTAACTGATTGAAGTTGATTATATAGTGAGCTGGCAAACACTGTAAGTGTAAAAAATATGTAGTAATTAATGAAAGAAGATTAAACACACCATAATCATTTATATATAATGAATTATTACAATATTTTACACTTTATACATTGCATGGTAAGATACATGAGTGACTTAGTACCACATAGAGTTTAAAAGAATTCAAAACAATTTGTTTCTTGCAAAAAGAATTCAAAACAAAACCATGTAAAATAGGAGGGGTTTGAATCCCCTTGGTGTTTTTTTTAATATAGAAATTTATCCTAGATAATAAATATTAGCATGCAGACATTTTAAAGACGTTATAAATATTACACGCCGAAAATATAATCACAACATGCGCAACAGGGAGAATTTTCAGATTAAATTGGAACGAAAATATCGATCCCGAAATATCGGTGATAATATCGAAATTTAATTCCTTTCTTTTAATTTGATTTCTGATGTAACTGATTACTAGTTTAATTTAATAACTAAGTATGTATTATTTACTTGTTCCTTTTACCTGGATATCCCTTTTGGTAATTGTATTTTTTTTTTCTTCTCATATCATTACTTTTCCTCCTACTTTCTAAGGATTGTGCTAGTTGGCCGAGGTATCCCTTAGAGTTGATGACATGCAGCAATCAAATTTGACTCTTTTACACAATCTGGAGATATTTGTCTCTATGATTTTATTTACAATAGAAAAAAGCCATACTTCTTTTTTGGCATCACTGAAGAGATCTTGTAAATGCTGCAATATCTAGCAGGTAATATCATATATATTATTATTATATTTCAAAAACAAAAATAAAGAAAAAGGAATAGAAAAGAATATGGTGGTGCTCTCCACACCCAAACATATCTCACCATCTCAACCCTAATCCCAAATCTCATTTGAGATTTGTTTTTCTGGAACAGAAAAATTGCTCTTTTATCACTCTCTCGACAGCCACCAAAAATCCACCAATCTCAACTGTCAACTCCTCTATTTCTCGACGATGGTGACTGAGTCTTCCTCCCATGTACGAATTGCTTAGCTCTCTTCTCTCTCTCGATGGTGACGACGGCTTGATGCAAACTGTGCGCCCCATCTTCGATCTCATCTCTGCCCACCCATCTTCGATCTCATCTCTGCCCAGGTATGATGTGTTACTGTTGTATATTCAAAGCTTGGACCCCATCTCATCACAGATTTAACATCCACTTAAAGCCTCACCCTCTAGCAACGATCATTTTCCTTGATTTTTTGGGCGGACGGAATTAAGAATGGTGGTGAGTATACAATTTCAGGGGTTTTTTTTCTTTACTTTCTAATAAGTTTGAAGGGGACCTGAATTTTCAGATTGAATTGGAACGAAAATATCGATCCCGATATTTCGGCGATATTATCGAGGATTTTTTCGATAAATTGACGAAATATAAATGGAATGTTGTGAAAATATCGGAACCAAAAAAAACGATATTATCGCCGAAATATCGGCGATAATATCGAAATTTAAGTCCTTGGCCTTATCCCATTCCAGAAGATACTCAACAATATTCTGATTAGGACGACAAGGCATTTGGAAATGAGGCTCAAAGATAGAACAACACCTCCATTTCCAAATGAACCAGCAAGCAACAGCAAAAATATTACAGCACTTCAAATTCCTTATATGCCTAGCATTATAACACAAATTTTCCTTCAAGCAACTATCAAAATCAGAGAAAAAGAAATTGATCAATCCTTCAGGTAAATAGAAGGATCTCCAAAGCGCAAGAACATGAGGACATGAAATAAAGAGATGCTGCAAAGACTCCTCATGATAATGACAGAGTAGACAAGAAGGGTCTCTAGAAAGATGCCTTCTTACTCTCTGCACATTAGTCTATAACAACTGACATCTCCACGCATACATACGTCACGGCAGGTCAAACAAGCGACTTTTAAAAGGATAACCACGTCATTATGTAATAAGAACCGACGTGGTAAGTAATTACAACGTCAAGCAGGTGGATCTCTAGACGTAGTGAAGTAATTAACCACGTCCTTTATTTTAAAGCAACAGACGTTGAATCTATAATCCACGTTGGTTATGTTTCTATCCATGCCTTAAATACTATTTATAACGTCAGCCCTTGACATAAACCGACATGGGGGAGAGTTTTGTATGTTGATATTAAGTAATATTCTATCATTTTAAATATTTTAGACAACGGTTATTTAGAAAAAGTGACGTCTACCCCTGTTAAAGGGCCTTCTTTAATCTATTTAAACAAAAATTCTCGAAAAAAAACAGATGTGTCAACGAGTTAACACGTCAGTTTGTATTATAGTTCACGACGTGGATAAATACATAAGCGTTGGTGATGTTTCTATCCACGCCTTAAATACTATTTATAATGTTAGCCCTTGACATAAACCGACGTGGGGAGAGTTTTGTACGTCGATATTGAGTAATATTCTGTCATTTTAAATATTTTAGACGTCGGTTATTTATAAAAAGTGACGTCTACCTCTGTTAAAGGGCCTTCTTTATTCTATTTAAACGACGATACTCGAAAAAAACAAACGTGTCAACGAGTTAACACGTCGGTTTGTATTATAGTTCACGACGTGGATAAATACATAAGCGTCGGTTATGCTTGGTGCAGGACGTAGTTATTTTATTTTACGGCGGTTATTGAAAGACAAATGACATGTAATACTCTTTAAATGTCTGTTGGTTTGTGTGTACGTTGTTGTTTATGGTTTACATGTCGGTTTTTTTTTTTTTTTTTTTAACACAGTAAATATTAACCATGACGGTTTCTAGATTATCCAAGTCTTTTTCCCTTCATTTAGAGACGTGGATAATTATCTGTACGTCGGTTCTTCTTCGGATCTTGACATGTAACAGTCTTTAGACGTCTCCTTTTTCATAAAACTGTCGCCTAATGTTGTCGGAGATTTCATTTTAGGCTAATTATATAATAATTACACGTCGGTTAGTAATAAATATGGATGTTGAATGCCTTAACAACGTCGGTTATTAACCGTCGTTATTGATAGTACAAAAGATGGCGGTTGATTTCACGACGGTTGGTAAACCTTCTACACGACGGTGGTTTCCCGTCGTCTATTTCGATTTTTGTAGTAGTGAAACATATGTCTGGTGACATGATCGTGTTCTCCTCTCTTACTCCTTTAGATGGTGGTACTGTGACTTTTGGAAGGGGACATTAGTCTGAAGTTATAGGTGAAGGCACTGTGGATATCCTTGGGTTGCCTCAACTCAAGAATGTTAGGTATGTCAAAGGACTTATATCCAATCTAATTAGTGTAAGTCAACTATGTGATGATGCTGCAGTTGAAGTTAGGTTCTCTAAGTCAAGGTGTAAGATCATTGGAGAAGGAGGAAATGATATTGTGGGTTGATCGGTGCATAATTACATATCTTGTTGTACCCTTCTAACTTATGATTTGGTATGTTTTTAAGTAAAACTTGTGCTTTTAACCTATTTTGTGTTTGTCATTCAGTTCATTGAGCTCTAGGTAATACTTGAGACATTTGGAGTAAAATGGTGAAAACGATGTGTAAAAACTGAAGACTGAGTTACAAATTCATTTCGGACTTATCTTTTTCATTTGAACTTGGATTGGCCCATATAACATGTGGTTGGAAAGATGAAAGCCTGAACTTCAAGATGGATAGCTTAATGTCATCAGTTGATCAAGGCAAGCCCAATCCGTGAGCCCATCAAAATACACGTCATGCTGACTTACAGATGAGCTCATTGCTTGCATCATGCTGAGCTAAGGATGAGCTCATTGCTTGCATCATGCTGAGCTAAGGATGAGGTGTGGTTTCTGGTGGGATTGGTTGGTGAAGTGGAGCAGCCAAGAAACTCTTATTCAATTGCAAGTGTTGATGGTGGAGGCTTAAATCAATTCAGATTCCTCTTCTCACTCTCCCTATAAATACCACATCCATCCCATTCCAAAAATCACAACATTTTAGAGATCACACTCCATTCAGCCTAGAATTCTCTTCAGCCATCCTCTAAACACTTCCATCCTTCCCCAAACACTCCATTCTGTCCAAAATCACCAAAACAGCTCCAGCAAACCTCCCTTCCATTTCCCTACGAATTTCCTCTTTCTCTACCATCACCACTCACCCAAACTCATCCCAAATCACCTATTTAGTTGCTATACTCTAGATGTGAGGAAGCTCTTGGAGCAGCATTAGACTTGGAGAAGCACTTGGACACCACAAGTAACTTCAGAAATGGGTTTTTCCATTTTTATTGCATTCATTATGTTTTCTCATTTCTGTTTAAGTTTCATTTCCATTATGAGTAGCTAAATTCATAACTAGGGCTTCGATGTAATCTAACATGAATATTCTGGGTTTATAAGTTGAAGTTTTGAGTTTCAAGTTTGATTCATGATTCATATTCCTATTCTTTATGCTTATCAGTTAATATACTTGTTTGGATGATTGATCACCATTAGAACTTGTTTATTAGCTACCTTTGTTTGAATCAAGAGTAGACACCATGCTTTGATTCGAATTGAACTATGAATAAGAAAAGTATGTATGGACATTCGACAACAGGAATTAGATACATGCTTGGTTGTTTAAATTGTTCTTCTATGCTTAATGGGTTCCTAATGCTTAATTGAGGTTAGACAACAAATAATCAAGTTAGGGAATTAGGAACACAAGGTTAGGACCAAACACCATGGCTTAATCATACTTTAGCAAGAATCAATCTTTGAATCCGAATTAGACTTGTCACTTGACTCCTTATAACCCAGAATTGAATTGTTATGGTGAATCGAATGCCCTAGTCTCTCAATCTATTTTCCAGCCTACAAAAATACTCTTTGTTGCATTTGCTCACTTTGCTTTTGTTTGGAATTTTGTTTTGCCTCATTTGTTCAACACTTACAATCACTCTTGCTTTAAATTCTGTTTTAGACTTAACTTCCTACTTCCTTGAATTTGGTAATCTAAGCACATAACTAGTTTTAACTTCTCAGTCTTCGTGGGTACGACCTCGTACTTGTCTTGCTATACTACTAATTGGTCCGTACAATTGCGAGTTAACATTTTTAACAACAAATTTTGGCGCCGTTGCCGGGGACTGAACGAAAGTTCTTTCCTGGTTATGTGCCCAAGGTTACCCTATTCTTTTTAGTACTAACTAACTCAAGTTATTTTCTGTTTCAGGTAGTTTATGTCTGGAAATCCTTTCCTTGATCAAGTGAGGTCTTCATTCCAACGTTCGAGACCTTTGAACGCAGGGTCATCTTTGCAACCAAACCGGGTGATCTCTGAAATTCAGAATCGTCTAGAAAGAGAGTTGACAACTGCAAAAGAGCAAGCCATTGCCACATTTGAAGGTCTTGCTATCCACACTGACCTCCCAGGTTCTTCACCTTCCAATTCGGAATCAAGTTCAGACCAAGAAGAAGAAGAAGAGATGGCTGCCAATGAGTTCATGGGAGACCTTGATATCCTGACAATTCCAGCATCCCCTTCAAGCATCTTGCTGCCCACTGCAGCTCGAAACTATGAGCTTAAATCTTCTCACCTTAATATGTTGCCTTCCTTTTACGGTTTACCTAATGAAGATCCATTAACCCATATAAAGGATATTTTTAATGCTGTGAGCTCTTTTCCCTTGACAGGTGTGACGGAAGATCAACTTCGAATAAGAGTGTTTCCCTACACTTTGAAAGATAAGGCGAAATATTGGTTGAATTACTTGAAGCCTGGTTCACTCACGACTTGGGGAGCCATTCAAAAGAAGTTCTTGGAGAAATACTTCTCTACGCAAAAAACTGACATGCTTAGGGACAAGATCTTACTATTTGCACAGCAAGATGATGAGTCGTTTTGTGAAGCGTGGGAGAGATTCAATGGGCTGCTCAATCAATGTCCTCATCATGGGATTCCATTGAAGCTTCAGATGCGTATGTTCTATAAAGGACTAACCCCCTCTAGCCATAATATTGTCACTAATTTTGCAGGTGGTTCTTATAAGACTAAGACTCCCGAAGAAACATATGAACTCTTTGAGGCGATAGCAATGGAGACCTAACACACCGATACAAGAGGTAAACGTATTGTTGGTGGTTCTAATGATTCTTCTAGTGTGCAGATTTCTAAATTGGAACAAAAGCTAGATGCCCTCCTTGCATTGAGCTCAAGAAACCCTTCAAAGGAAGTGTGTAGCATCTGTGAAACTCATGATCATCCTACCATTTCTTGTCCCCTTGGGGCTGCATATCCAGAATTTGTGCAAGAGCAAGCTAAGTTGGTAAATTCCTACAACCGAGGTCCAATAAATGATCCATATTCTCAAAGTTATAATCCAGGTTGGAGGAATCATCCAAACTTTTCATGGAGGAATACACAGAATCAAGCAAATCCCCCTTCACTCCAAAGGCCACAACAATCATCATCATTGGAGGATATAGTGAAGCAAATGGTAATCAACCAATCCAATTTCCAGCAAACTACACAAGCTGCCATCTCCAAGTTGGAAGTCCAATTAGGCCAGATAGCTGCTGAAATAGCTCAAAGGGAGCCTGGGAAATGGCCAAGCCAAACCGTGATCAATCCGAAAAACCAAGAAGCCAAGGCCGTTCATGTGCTCAGGTCAGGTAAGATTGTTGGTAACAAAGTTGGTTCTGATCTATCAAATGATGTTGTGGTTGTAGAGAATGAAGATGAAGAGGAAACCACAGCTACGGAAGGAGAACAACCCAAAATGTCCCAATCTGCTCCTAAGGCCAAATCTGATTCTCAGGAACCCAATCCATTCCAATTGCATAAAAGAGATGACAAATTTGTGCCATCACATCTTCATCAAGATAGATACATCCCACCTCCTCCATATATTCCACCGATTCCATTTCCAGGCCGTTTGAAGAAAGCAAATCAAGATAAAGCTTTTAAAGAGATTTATGATATTTTGAGTAAAGTTAATATCAATTTGCCCTTACTTGATGTTGTTAAACAGATTCCTGCATATGGAAAGTTCATCAAGCACTTGATGACTCACAAGCTCAATTTTGCTCCAAGTGAAGAAGTAAAGCTCAACAAGAATGTGAGTGCTGTGTTGCAAAGGAAGCTTCCACCAAAACTAGAAGATCCTGGCAGCTTTGACATTCCCATTAACATCGGAGATAAGAAGGTTGGAAGAGCCATGTTGGACTTGGGAGCAAGCATCAATGTAATGCCATATTCAGTTTATCAGGAGCTTGGCTTAGAAGGGATGAAGAAAACCTCAATTCGTCTTGAACTAGCTGATCATTCTATCAAATATCCAAAAGGTATTGTAGAAGATATTTTAGTTCAAGTTAATACACTCATTCTTCCTGCTGATTTTGTAGTGATGGATATGGAGGATAACCCATATGGAGACCGTGTTGATCCCATTCTCCTCGGACGACCATTCATGGCCACTGCAGACACAATCATCAAAGTGAAAGATGGCACCCTCTCCATGACTGTTTTGGGTGAAACTGTTGAATTTAAAGTGTTTGATGCTCTCTCTCAACCTTCTATCACTCATGATACTTGTTTTTCAATTGATGTTGTGGATCATGAGGTTTCTTCTAAAATTATGCAGAAAAAGTCTAATGATGCTCTAGAAGCGGTCCTAACACAAGAAGAGGACGATCTCTATGAATCAGAGTTCCAAGAAGTGATGGCTGCCTTAGAAGTGTTTCAGCCATACCCACCATCCTTTAGGCCACCACTCGAGCCTCTCGGACCATCCTCCACTAAATTGGAGCCATCCATTATCACCCCACCAAAGCTAGAACTTAAACCTCTACCCAATCATCTTAAGTATACTTATTTGGGTGCTAATGAAACTCTCCCTGTTATAATTGCTGCAGGTCTCACCACACATGAAGAGGACAACTTAATTGAAGTTCTAAAAGAGCATAAAACAGCCCTTGGATGGACCATAGCAGACATCAAAGGAATTAGTCCAAGCATGTGCATGCACCGAATTTTAATGGAAGAAGACAGCAAACCATCTCGTGATGCACAAAGGAGGCTAAATCCCAACATGAAAGAGGTGGTTAGGACTGAAGTTTTAAAGCTACTTGATGTGGGAATCATCTACCCAATTTTAGATTCTAAGTGGGTGAGTCCTGTGCAAGTTGTTCCAAAGAAGTCCGGAATCACCGTTGTAAAGAATGAGAAGAATGAGTTAGTTCCAACACGAACTATCACCGGTTGGAGAGTTTGCATTGATTACAGGAAGTTGAACACATCCACGAGAAAAGATCATTTTCCCTTGCCTTTCATTGATCAAATGCTTGACCGTTTATCTGGCCATGCTTACTACTGTTTTCTTGATGGATTTTCAGGTTATAATCAAATTCCCATTGCTCCGGAAGACCAGGAGAAAACCACATTCACATGCCCATTTGGTACGTTTGCTTATAGAAGGATGCCATTTGGTTTGTGCAATGCTCCAGCAACTTTCCAAAGATGCATGATGGCAATCTTTTCTGATATGGTGGAACGATTCATGGAGGTATTTATGGATGATTTTTCAGTTTTTGGTTCATCTTTTGATGATTGTCTTCACCACTTGTCTCTAGTACTTAAAAGATGTCAGGAAACAAATCTGATTTTGAATTGGGAGAAGTGTCACTTCATGGTAAGACAAGGAATTGTGCTAGGCCATGTTGTTTCAAGCAAGGGAATTGAAGTGGACAAAGCCAAGATAAATATCATCTCAAATCTACCACCCCCTTCCTCTGTTAAAGGAGTTAGAAGCTTTCTGGGCCATGCCGGATTCTATAGAAGGTTCATCAAAAATTTTTCAAGCATCTCAAGACCATTGTGCAATCTCCTTGCTAAGGATGCTGTTTTTGAGTTTGACAAAACTTGCATGGAAGCTTTTACGACCTTGAAGAAAGAGCTAACTTCAGCCCCTATTATCATAGCTCCAGATTGGTCTTTACCATTTGAAATAATGTGTGATGCCTTTGACTTTGCTATTGGTGCAGTTTTAGGTCAAAAGAAGAACAAGCTTCCCCATGTGATTCATTATGCAAGCCGGACCTTGAATGATGCCTAACTCAATTACTCCACAACAGAGAAAGAGTTGCTTGCTGTTGTTTTTGCTTTAGAAAAATTTCGTTCTTACCTTGTTGGTTCTAAAGTAATTGTTTATTCTGACCATGCTGCTCTTAGATACTTGCTCACTAAGAAGGACGCCAAACCACGCTTGATCAGATGGATTCTCTTGCTGCAAGAGTTCGATTTGGAGATTCGAGATAAGAAGGGATATGAAAATGTGGTGGCTGACCATTTGAGCAGAATTGTGGTTGAAGAGCAAGGAGAAGCTGTGCTACCATTGAATGAGACTTTTCCAGATGAACAACTATATGTTGTCCAAGTCAAAGAACCATGGTATGCTGATTTTGTTAATTATCTTGCTTGTGGTGTTCTTAGAAATGATCTAACTTATCAGGACAAAAAGAAGTTCTTTTCCATGGTGAAACATTATGTCTGGGATGAACCTTTCTTATTCAAGCATTGCCCAGATCAACTCATTAGAAGATGTGTTCCAGAAGAAGAACAAGAAAGTATCCTTAGGCATAGCCACGAATTGGCTTGTGGAGGCCACTTTGGAGCTAAGAAAACAGCGCAGGAACGAAATGCCATTGAAGAACATACTCTTTGTGGAACTCTTCGATGTATGGGGTATTGATTTCATGGGACCATTCCCATCTTCCTTTGGTTATACCTACATACTTGTTGCTGTTGATTATGTGTCTAAATGGGTGGAAGCCATAGCCACCAAAACCAATGATCATAAGGTGGTGCTGAAGTTCTTGAGGGACAATATTTTCACAAGGTTTGGTACTCCAAGGGCTGTCATTAGTTATGGAGGCAGCCACTTCTGCAACAAGCCATTTGAAGCACTCATGAAGAAGTACAACATCACCCACCGAGTCTCTACACCATATCATCCTCAAACTTCTGGTCAAGTAGAAATAAGCAACAGAGAAATTAAGCAGATCCTAGAGAAAGTGGTGAATAGTACAAGGAAAGATTGGGCTACCAAGCTCAATGATGCATTATGGGCTTATAGGACTGCATATAAGACTCCCATCGGAATGAGCCCTTATCGTCTTGTGTTTGGGAAAGCCTGTCACTTGCCAATGGAGCTTGAACACAATGCTTTTTGGGCCATCAAGAAGTTGAATTTTGATCTGGACAAAGCCGGCCATGTTAGAAAGTTTTAGCTCAATGAATTGGAAGAAATTAGACATGAGTCCTATGAGAATGCAAGGCTTTACAAAGAACGAACCAAGAGTTACCATGACAGGAACATTCAACGGAAAGAGTTCACCAAAGGTATGTCAGGTCTTTTGTTTAACTCACGTTTGCGTCTCTTTCCAGGAAAATTGAAGTCTAGGTGGCTTGGCCCATTCACCGTGGTCAATGTTTCTCCCTATGGAGCTGTGGAGATTAAAAACCCTAAAGATGGCTCGACTTTCAAAGTAAATGGACAACATTTAAAGCCATTCTATGAGGGAGTGTCAGTTGGAATTCAAACTGGTCATGTGGTGGATCATCTTCCCTTCGTACAATCAAGTTAGCTAAACACATAAAGTCTTGCCAAGACATTAACTAAGGCGCTTCTTGGGAGGCAACCCATGTGTTGAAGAATAAGGTGCTTGGTAGCGGTCGACCTAATCGCATCAAGAGGGAGTTTCTCTAATCCTTTGTCTTATACTTTCCCCTTATTATTTACATGTTCTCACTCATCTTATATGCTTTCACATTGAGGACAATGCTCCATTTAAGTTTGGGGGTAGGGATTGACAATTTTGTTAGGTTTTGTGGTAGAGTTAAGTTGTGTGAGCTTTGTTTTGCTTAGTATAATTTTGTTCAATGTCTTGCAAGCTTATGAAAAAAAAAAAAAAAAAAAAAAAGATTTTTCATATGAGTTGACTTATGGTAACTCAAATGAGCATCTCTGTTAATACAGTGTCTAGGAGTTCTATAGGCGACACCTTGGGTGTCTAAGAAGTTTTGGGTTTTAAGCAGGACCATTGTGACCTCTCCAAACATTCCGGATCCCCTGGCTGTGTTTTTTGAGATTCTTAATTGGTAATCCGTGAGTCACTTGTATATTCGTGTATTTTTAAATTAATTATTTTTTTCTTTCTTTTTCTTATTCGTGTATATCCGTGTATATCCCCTGGCTGTGTTTCTTTTATATGTAAATGTTGACCTAGCCGCTTCCTCTAACCCCTGAACATCTCAACTTCGTCTTCCTCCCGAACCAAACCTTCTCCAAATTGTTGCTTATTGTAGATCTCGCCAATGGAGAAAATCCAAGAGGCCGTCGGTGGAAAGCTCAAAGTGGAGGAGTCCGAATTGAGCATGGTGAAGGTGCCTAGCCCAATGGTTCTGTTGAACTCACTGCCAGCTATCCCACCAGAAGATCTTTTGGGAAAGGACACCATTATGCAACCAGTGTTGGAGGTGATTGAGGTGCTCGTGGTTGTGTTTGCCATGGATCCCACAGAAGTTACCATAGATGCCTTTCTGTTTCATAGAGGTAGGGTGAGAGAGGAAATTGAAGACAGGATTCCAAATTGGGATCTGAATTGTGGATTGGAAGAGATACAGCTTGCAGCGCTGGCACGTTGTCTAGATACTTGGAGGGAATATATGCTAGATAGGAGGTTTGTGGCAAGAACTGTTGTCGTGATCAGTCACATGTATTGTACAGGTAACATTCGAGACGAGTTTGGCATTTACTTAAGTATGCTTGACGAGTTTCACTTCCAATTAGTGTACATGACCACAAGGCTCCGAGACTTCATGGAGCATATGGATGAGTTGATAATAGATGGAGCCCAATATGATTCTTCTGTTTCAGACCCTTCGGAAAGTGAGTCAGAAGAAGAGCCATGGGTGAGCTCAGCCATCGATAGCATTTTGAGAAATGCTATGTTTGAAGGATGAACCGTGCAGTGCCAGGTTACCCTTAACCCCTGTTTTCTGTTTTCTTATATGCTTTCACATTGGGGACAATGTCCAATTTAGGTCTGGGGGTATTAATGGAGGTTTTCAATTTTTTGTTCATTTGTGTTTTCAATTTTCAATTTTTGTTCATTTGATTTGTGTTTTCAATTTTTGGTCATTTGTGTTTCCAATTTTCGTCCACTTGTTACTAATTTTTTTTTTAGAATGTCATACAACCAATGCTATGGAGCTGCCATTGAGATTTTCATATCAAACATTTTACACTTCACAAAGCTTTTGTTCTTAGAATTCTGGTGGCTAAAGTACCATGCTCAGATTCTTGAAGGAGAATAGTGGAGACAACCCTAGTGAGCTATTTCGAGCCTAATTGCCTTCTTGAGAGGGTTTAAAGTGTTTCTATTCCTCATCTCTACTTAATTTCTTCAATTCACTCTAAATGATCTCATTGTTCCATTTTGATTGAATACTAAGGATGATTCTCTTTGCAGATATCAGGTGCATGCTTTCACTCATGAATGAACTCATTGAAGTGATGCTAGGCTATGTGTGTATAACCATTCTTTGTGCTTTCTTTTCACCCTACCCATTTGTGTGTTCCATCAGCTCTGTTGCAGCCAAACACTTCAAGCCATTTTCTTCTATCACCCTCATGATTCCCCTAACTTTGTATCTCAATCTGAGATATTTAAACCTATTATAGCCATACCCTATAGCTTAGAAATATACCAAGGTATGCCAAGATAAAGTTTGAGCAAGGAAGGTGCTGCCCCATGCCTAAATGTAAATTGTTGTGAATCTGTGCAATAAAGTTTAAGAAGAAGTAGATCAAGTCAAAAAAAAAGAAGAAAAAAAAAAAAAAAAAAAAAAAGGAAAGATAAAGAGAAAGTGTTTCGATTTGATCTAACTGTGAAATATAAGGTCTGTGCCAGATGATGCTATGAAGTTGCAGCCATACCATTCTAAATCAATGATAACTTGCAGATCAACGAAGAATGCAACCTTGGTATGTTCTTAAGTTAATCGTGTTCCTTCCAATTCTTCCATTTCCCCTAACCTTAGCCTTTCATTACAACCTTGTGAAAGACCTAGCTGATCTTTGAGGATGTATTCATGGGTGCTGGTATGTATGAGTGTATCTGTATTCTTAGTATTTGATTCCCTTCTTGAGATCTAACCAAATATTGTGCTTCTATTTCATATACTCATTATGCTTGTTTGAGAGAATAAAGCCATAGGTTCTGAGTGATTGAGTGCTATATGTGAGAATTAGAGTTGAAGCATGTTCTTCCTTCAAGATTTGAGTATGTGTACTTTGAAGCCGTGTGCCTTTGAGCTATAGCTTCCACTTTACACACTTATTGATCATCTATCTTGGCAATTCTATGGTGTTGGAGGTATGATTAAAATTTTCTTTTTTTAGTTGTTTTCAAAGTTAGTTTTCTAACCTTTTGTTTTGTAGAGTCAGTAAAGCGTTTGTGGGTATCGTTTCTGTTAAACCCTCAGGAGACACAACTCCTCCTACTAGGGATGCCTAGAGGTTTAAAGGCTTGTTGCATGCGCTCAATGCAATCGAGTTACCTACGAAAGTGGTCTAATAAATTTCTCGTTTTGTTTTTATCTTTGTTTTCCTTTTGTTTTACTCGAGGACTAGTAAAATCTAGGTTTGGGGGTATTTGATCGGTGCATAATTACATATCTTGTTGTACCCTTCTAACTTATGATTTGGTATGTTTTTAAGTAAAACTTGTGCTTTTAACCTATTTTGTGTTTGTCATTCAGTTCATTGAGCTCTAGGTAATACTTGAGACATTTGGAGTAAAATGGTGAAAACGATGTGTAAAAACTGAAGACTGAGTTACAAATTCATTTCGGACTTATCTTTTTCATTTGAACTTGGATTGGCCCATATAACATGTGGTTGGAAAGATGAAAGCCTGAACTTCAAGATGGATAGCTTAATGTCATCAGTTGATCAAGGCAAGCCCAATCCGTGAGCCCATCAAAATACACGTCATGCTGACTTACAGATGAGCTCATTGCTTGCATCATGCTGAGCTAAGGATGAGCTCATTGCTTGCATCATGCTGAGCTAAGGATGAGGTGTGGTTTCTGGTGGGATTGGTTGGTGAAGTGGAGCAGCCAAGAAACTCTTATTCAATTGCAAGTGTTGATGGTGGAGGCTTAAATCAATTCAGATTCCTCTTCTCACTCTCCCTATAAATACCACATCCATCCCATTCCAAAAATCACAACATTTTAGAGATCACACTCCATTCAGCCTAGAATTCTCTTCAGCCATCCTCTAAACACTTCCATCCTTCCCCAAACACTCCATTCTGTCCAAAATCACCAAAACAGCTCCAGCAAACCTCCCTTCCATTTCCCTACGAATTTCCTCTTTCTCTACCATCACCACTCACCCAAACTCATCCCAAATCACCTATTTAGTTGCTATACTCTAGATGTGAGGAAGCTCTTGGAGCAGCATTAGACTTGGAGAAGCACTTGGACACCACAAGTAACTTCAGAAATGGGTTTTTCCATTTTTATTGCATTCATTATGTTTTCTCATTTCTGTTTAAGTTTCATTTCCATTATGAGTAGCTAAATTCATAACTAGGGCTTCGATGTAATCTAACATGAATATTCTGGGTTTATAAGTTGAAGTTTTGAGTTTCAAGTTTGATTCATGATTCATATTCCTATTCTTTATGCTTATCAGTTAATATACTTGTTTGGATGATTGATCACCATTAGAACTTGTTTATTAGCTACCTTTGTTTGAATCAAGAGTAGACACCATGCTTTGATTCGAATTGAACTATGAATAAGAAAAGTATGTATGGACATTCGACAACAGGAATTAGATACATGCTTGGTTGTTTAAATTGTTCTTCTATGCTTAATGGGTTCCTAATGCTTAATTGAGGTTAGACAACAAATAATCAAGTTAGGGAATTAGGAACACAAGGTTAGGACCAAACACCATGGCTTAATCATACTTTAGCAAGAATCAATCTTTGAATCCGAATTAGACTTGTCACTTGACTCCTTATAACCCAGAATTGAATTGTTATGGTGAATCGAATGCCCTAGTCTCTCAATCTATTTTCCAGCCTACAAAAATACTCTTTGTTGCATTTGCTCACTTTGCTTTTGTTTGGAATTTTGTTTTGCCTCATTTGTTCAACACTTACAATCACTCTTGCTTTAAATTCTGTTTTAGACTTAACTTCCTACTTCCTTGAATTTGGTAATCTAAGCACATAACTAGTTTTAACTTCTCAGTCTTTGTGGGTACGACCTCGTACTTGTCTTGCTATACTACTAATTGGCCCGTACAATTGCGAGTTAACATTTTTAACAACATGGGTGTAGCAAGGTCAAGAGACACTTGCTATTATATTGATTGGACAACTTATGCTAGGCAAGCTATGTGCAACAAGGCTATAAATGATACAAGTGTCTTATGGCATCAAAGGCTTGGTCACATGAATTTTAAGGATATGCATAAATTGTCAAAAAAGGGAGCTTGTGAATGGTATTCCAAAGCCAGAGAAATCTTTGCAACATGTTTGTAAAGGTTGTGTTTGGGCCTAATTTGGCACGCTGGCGTGAGAAATAACTAACGCACAAATTAAACCCTATATGCATCGTAGTACGAGTAAGTAGGGATCGTTCTATTCCGGGGATTAGGAGGGATGCTAATCAACACAAATTAAATTAATACAAATTAAACTCATTAAACTGTAAATTAAGTTGAGGGAACAATGATTGGGGGGAGTTGGATGATTTAGACCAAAGTAAAATTAACAACAGCAAATAACTAAGTTGTGAATGAAATATGGATTAAGGGATAGCTAGAGGATTCTTCTCCACACATGGAACATATGCATACAAATCGATCTCCAGTTACTCTTTCTATAAAGTACGAATGTCAAAGCCCCAAATTAATTGTGAACTGCACTAATTAACTCTCAGATTTTCCTAAGTTCATTGAATTGGACTCAGCGACTCAATCAAATTATTCTTATCAAGTTCCCTATATGAACAGCATGATAGAGATACATATCAAAGATCATTAAGTTCTATGAAAATCATAAGCTTTGACAAAACATTTGTAACTATGAAAAGCATGATACTCCTGCCAGGAATTTACTTAACACAATCATGACTAGTGATTTTTACTACTTGTGAATATAAGTTCATAACGATTAGGTGAAATTCCCTTATATCCTAGCATCAAATCCCTGCATGCAAACTAAGTATGCATCCTTAATAAACATGCAAGAATAAGTCCTGAATAAAACAGAAAAGTAAATCACATTCATACTTTACGAAACCATAACTGGGAGTGATCAATTCATATAAAACATATGTCCATGGCTTCGAATTCACCTCTAACTAAGAAGAAATTTAGTTACACATATTTAATAATTGAAAAGCAATATAGAATAAGAAATACATAGGATAGGATAAAGAGAAGAAAAGAACTAGATGATGGCAGCAAGGAATTCCCAAGACAGCTCCAAGCTTTGCTCCTTTTGCAACTAGCTCTCTGTCTCTCTCTCTCTATATATATATATATATATGAATGTGTATGAGTAATGGATGAAATGAATTGATGGATTGTTGAATGATTTGTGTTTAGAATTGGAGTGCTATTTATAGGGAGAATGGAAGGGGAATATTTGAATTGAATATGGTTTATGCCAATAGCACTTGTAATTAGAAACTCATTCTTTTGGCTAGTGCACTTCACCAACAAATCCCATTGTAATTAGAAACTCATTCTTTTGGCTAGTGCACTTCACCAACAAATCCCACTAGATAGTCATGCATGACATTGCATTGCAATCAGCTTGTGGGCCGATTTTGGGCTTGTTATTCACTCCAAAAAATCCTGAAAAAATATGGATCTTCAAGCATTTTGTCTTATCTTTCCAAGCATATGCAGCCCAACTCAAGGAAAAATAGGAAAGACCTTCAAATGTCATTTTTGGCCCAGTAACGCAGATGCTGCCGAATTTTGACCTTGAGCTGCTAAATCATGGATAACTTCCTCTAGAAGACTCCAAATCATGAACCGTAAAATGCTACGGAAACTAGACTTCCGTATCTTTCCAATGATGTATGGCTCATTATCTGGTTCTTCTTGAGCAAGTACAGGTTAATCCGTGAATGTGACTGATCTGCAGACACTGTTTTGCTAACTTGTTTTCAAAATGCATGTAATGAGTCTCATCCTTATTACACTAAAACATACACAAACTTTATTAAAAGCACAAGTTTAACTCAAAAACATAACCAAATCATAAGTTAGAAGGGTATAAAAAGATATGTAATTATGCACTGATCAAATACCCCCAAACTTAGATTTTGCTAGTCCTCGAGCAAAACAAAATAAAACTACAACTTAGGAAACAGGAAATAAGCAACTAGCCTTCCAAACAATATCCTCAAAGAATCACCAACGTATATGGTTCCAAAGAAACACAACAATCACAATCTAAGTTCCACACATGATTCACGAGAAAGCAAAGCTCATAATGACACCCTTAAGTGTAGTGTGTGAATGCCAAATCAGAACAACCCCTGCCACTCAAATAAGTATATGCGCACACACTTAGAGCAAAATCAATAATTCTGAACCCCATAAGCTCATTATCCAATCTGCTCTCCACAGTAATACCATGCAATACCAAGGATCAAAAGGACTTTACAAGGGTAGTAATGAGGTTCAGGGTAGTGGTAGAATGAAAGAAGGGATATGAGATATACAATATTTTTAGCACAATTAAAGCACAGGTAAGAGCATAAGAGATTTTTTTGAACTTTGTAACAAGCAAGGAACACATACATGAGCAGATTTTCAACATAATTTCAGCACCTTCAAATGTGTTTATTTGGCCTAATTTTGTGGCTCTTTACCCTAGATCACCATGCTCTTCTCTTTTATAACACCCTAGGGCCGTGACTACATTAGACACACTTCATTACCTCTTTTGATTAGTTACCAATACCCCCAAACTTATTTCTTTTCAACATTTGGGTAATGGCACTAATGATTCACTTTTGCTCCAAAAACCTTGCATTCTTTATAACTTTCTTTTGAAGATAACTTTAACTGCTCATAGAATAAGAGAGAATAAGAAAACAGAAGTTCATTATGATAGGAATGGTTTACACAAAGAAAGGCTTAACATTGGCTCAAATGGGTTGACTAGGGATGAATACATGTAGAGGGATGGTTAGAAAGGCTCAAAAGGTTCAAACATGGCCTAAAGCACTTCCTAAGCATTGTATGGCAACAAAATGTCTCAAGAGATATTCAAATAAGTTCTAGAGTACAAAACCAAGATCATGAGATAAGTAGAATTGCATAACGTCTCTAAGTAACAAGAAATTGGACTAACTTGGCAAAGTGCTCAATAAGTGCAAGGGTGGCATGCAAGACAGAGTTAACTCAGAACCACACAAAGTCCTTAAAAAATGACTCTCAATTTCTGATAAACCATATTAGTATTAAATCCAAGTCTTATCATAGGTGTTTGGAAGGATAACGAAACAACACACAAAATCCTGCGTTTTTAGATGCTAAACACACAAAAATAAAAAATAAAAAATAAAAAATAAAAAATAAATTTAAAATTTGACAGTAAAACAACATAACCAAATCCTTCCCCCCAAACTTAAATGAAACATTGCCCTCAATGTTTAGAACGTAAGAACATGCAATGCCTCATAAATGCAAGGAAAGACGAGAAGGAAAAGACATAACCAAATGTTAGAGTTTAGAAAAACTCCCCTTTGAAGCGATTAGGACGGTTCATCTTTCAATCCGACTCACTTTCCGAAGGGTCTGAAACAGAAGAATCATATATGGCTCCATCTATCATCAACTCATCCATTTGCTCCACGAAGTCTCGGAGCCTTGTGGTCATGTACGCTAATTGGAAGTGAAACTCGTCAAGCACACTTAAGTAAATGCCAAACTCATCTCGAATGTTACCTGTACAATACATGTGACTGCTCAACACAACAGTTCTTGCCCAAACCTCTTATCTAGCAGATATACCCTCCAAGTATCTAGACCATGTGCCAGCGCCGCAAGCTGCATCTCTTCTAATCCACAATCCATATCCCAATTTGGAATCATGCCTTCAATTTCCTCTATCACCCTACCTCTATGAAACAGAAAGGCATCTATGGTAACTTCTGAGGGATCCATGGCAAACACAACCACGAGCACCTCAATCACCTCAAACACCCGTTGCATAATGGTGTCCTCTCCCAAAGGATATTTTGGTGGGATAGCTGGCAGTGAGTTCAACAAAATCATTGGGCTAGGCACCTTCACCATGCTCAATTCGGACTCCTCCTCCTTGAGCTTTCCACCGACGGCATCCTTGAGTTTCTCCATTGATGAGTCCTACAATAAGCAATAATTTGGAGAAGGCTTGGGAAGAGAAGGTTTGGTTTCAGGGGTTAGCGGGCGGCTAGATCAAATGAAAGATGAAGGGTTAGGGTTAATGTATGTAGTGTTTCAGAGAAAGAGAAGGGTTTTTTTTTTATTTTTTTATTTTTTTATAATTTTTAATATTAAAATTATTATTATTATTATTATTATTATTATATTTTATTTTATTTTATTTTTTATTTTAATAAAACACACGAATATACAAGTGACTCATGGATTACCAGTTAAGAACCTCAGAAAACACAGCCAGGGGATCCGGGAAGTTTGGAGAGGTCACAATGGTCCCGCTTAAAACCCAAACTTCTTAGACACCGAAGGTGTCGCCTATAGAACTCCTAGACACTGTATTAACAGAGGTGCTTATTGGAGTTACCAGAAGTCAACTCATATGAAAAATCTTTTTTTTTTTTTTTTTAATTTTTTTAATTTTTTTTTTTTTAGGCTTGCAAGACATTGAACAAAATTATACTAAGCAAAACAAAGCTCACACAACTTAACTCTACCACAAAACCTAACAACATTGTCAATCCCTACCCCCAAACTTAAATGGAGCATTGTCCTCAATGTGAAAGTATATAAATGAGTGAGAACATGTAAATAATAAGGGGAAAGTTTAAGACAAAGGATTAGAGAAACTCCCTATTGATGCGATTAGGTCGACCGCTACCAAGCACCTTATTCTTCAACACATGGGTTGCCTCCCAAGAAGCGCTAAGTTTTATGTCTTCAGCCAGACATCCAACTTGTTATAGTGAATGGGGAGGTTTGGGCTCAATTGACACCTCATGCAATGCAAGAGAGTTCACCAAGCTTGTTTTCCTTTTCCATCGCTTCCTTGCTGCTTTTCTTTTCTTTTTCTGTTTATGAATAGAATCACAATGAATTGTATTCACATCTCTAAATTTGGGCAGCCCCTTCTTGTGTGTGGGAATTGTAGCATTGAACATGTGGGCTGCCCCCTTCTCCTCCTTGTCTCCTCTTTTCGGCAAGCATGATTCTACTGAATATGGAAGGCCATCAAATCTCTCTTTCCCTGGATTACCAAATACTTCAATTTGAAAACAATCTTATACAACATTTGGCTTCAGGGCATCAAACACTTTGAAGGCAACAGTTTCTCCATTAACGGTCATGGTGAGAGTGCCTTGTTCTACATCAATCTTGGTCTTAGCAGTAGCTATGAAGGGTCGGCCAAAGATAAGGGGCAATTCATTGTCAGGAATTGGTGCTTCTTCCATCTCCAAGACTAAGAAATCAGCTGGCAAGATTAAACCTTCTACGTTCACCAAAACATCTTCTAGAATGCCCTTGGGGTACCGAATAGTTCTATCTGCCAATTGAATGCTCACAGTTGTGGCTTGCAACTCACCAAGGTTAAGTTTCTCATACACATGATATGGCATAAGATTTATAGAAGCACCAAGATCAAGCAAAGCTTTTTGAAACTTAAAATCACCAACTATGCAAGGTATAGAAAACGAACCTGGATCCTTTAGCTTTGGAGGTAGCTTTCTTTGTAACACTGCACTTACCTCTTCACTCAATGCAACTTGTTCATGCTCTTTGAATCTCCTCTTGTTAGTGCATAGATCCTTCAAAATTTTTGCATACTTTGGAATCTGAGCAATGGCATTGAGCAATGGGATGTTGATTTGCACCTTCTTGAAAGTCTCTAAGATGTCTTTTTCATTCTCTTCTTTCTTAAATTGCATAAACCTGCGAGGGAAAGGTACATTTGGTGGGATAGGGTTAGAATGAGTTGAATTTGGAACAACCTTACCTGAGTTTGGTTGTGCAGGAGCTTTGGGGGACTGCAGCAATGGTTGTTCCTCCCTTGCCGTGGCTTTGTCCTCCTCCATCTCTTTGAAGAGCAACTTTTCATTCTCTGTTGGGCTTTGTTTGGACATTTTGGGATTGGTTCCAATCTCTTTACCACTCCTCAAGATGATAGCTTTAGCCGTTTCAAAACCTCCTTTTGGGTTGACAATGGCTGAGCTAGGTAGTTTGCCTTCTTCTCTAAACTGTCCCATGAATTCCGCCATCTGCCCAATTTGCTTCTTCACTTCGCTCATCTCTTTGGCTTGATTTTGTAAACCCTGAGTCAAAGAAGTTAGTACTTTAAGCATTTGATCATTATCCATTGGGGAACCTGAATTTGATTGGGCAGTTTGTGGTTGAGGTTGTGGTGGTGCGAATGGCCTTTGATAGAACCCCGGAGGTGGCTGTCTATATCCGCCTTGTTGTTGAGTTTGTTAAGGCTCCCTCCACTTAAAATTTGGATGATCTCTCCAGCCTGGATTGTAGGTGTTTGAAAATGGGTCATACCTAGGTTGAGTTTGTCCTTGATAACCTATGGCATTGGCACTTTCCCATCCCCCATTCGCTATTAATTGAGGACATTGATCAGTGTGGTGTCCATGCATAGAGCATACGCTACAAGTGGCTGCACTTTGCACTTTGGGTCCTTCAACAACCTGCGAAATAAGAGTAGAGAGATTAGCCATTTGAGATTGAAGTTCTGAAATAGCATTTACCTCATTAACTTGACTTGGCTGTGCATGATCTCTCCCTCCAACTCCTTCATATTGTTATGCATTCAAAGCTCGGTTTGCTATTAAGATCTTTGCAGCAACTGGTGTTTTGTCAACCAAAGCACCTCTGCTGAAGCATCAAGCATTTTTTTTGTCCTCCTACATGCACGAGCGTTAAACAATTGTATCCTCTCAGTGGAAGCTCTTCCTTCATTTGATATTGTGGGCAGGATGCAACTAACGTCTTAAAACGCTCATAGTACACTGGAAAGGATTCTCCTGGGCCTTGTTGAATTCCACTAATTTTCTTCCTCAAAACAATGATTCTTGAAGTTGGGAAGAATTTCTCTAAGAAGGCTTTCTTCATACTTTCCCAAGAAGTAACGGTTCCAGGTGCTAGTTCATAGAGCCAATCCTTAGCCTTGTCCATAAGAGAAAATGGAAAGGCTTTCATCTTCAAAATATTTCCATCCACGTTAATGGGTGTCATACTTGAACATACTACTTCAAATTCCTTCAAATGCTTGTTCGGATCTTCCATGGACAGCCCATAGTATCTGGGAATGTGATGTAGCAAACTTGACTTCAATTCAAACACATCGGTCTTGCCTGCAGCAGCCCTAGGGTATTGACTGCAAAGAGGGACTGCATCGTCCAATTCAGAGGCTGAAAGTTCCTTGATTGATCTATTGTCTACAGCCATGTCTTGTTCCTCTTCCAAGTCCGTTTCTGCTTCAGATTCGGGTTCGGAACTAGAACTAGAGGGACTGAGTTCTGGCTGTTTCCTCTTCCTTCTCAAAGTTCGTTCGAGATCGTCGTCAAATTCCAATATGTGCGCATGACACGGTGTGAACTTCGAGTCATACACTTGTACCTAAAATAAAGAAAACAAAACAAAACAAAATCAGAAACACACACTACAAGGAAAAACCCTTTTGGCGACCATTTCCTTTGGTCGCTAAAAGCTGACATTTCGTCGCCAAATGACTTTAGCGACGAAATTATTTTGTCGCTAGTTTCGTCGCCTCAGGCTCGTGGCTGAAAGTATTATCGACAAAAGGCGACGAAAAATAATTTTCGTCGCCAAAACTGTTACGCGACCAATTGTTTTCGTCGCCTTACAATAATTAGTTGGTCGCCTATGATGACAGGTTCCCGCGAATATACCAAAATTTGCCGCGAACTGAGGGTGGATTAGGCGACCATATAGATTGGTTCGTCGCTGACAGTTTCTGGTGACTACCAGATTTGGTCGCTAAAATATGTATATTTTTAGTGTTTTAATTATTTTATTTATATTCTGTTTTGTGATAATATTAACCTTTTGCTCATTAAGATAATGTAATTTCGGAAAACAATAAATTTAGATAAATAGATCAATAGAAAATGACATGAATAAAAATCTCTCATTGAAAAGTACACAATAGCATATACTAGTTGTTCAAGTACATATAACATATCCAAAAATAGTAGACATAAGAATTCCACTCAAAGACTGGAGGCCAAGCTCCATATATTCTTGCCCTCGGTAAACCCAAGTTCTGCAGTAATTATTTCCCCACTCTAAGACTAGGTTCGACAAAAAAAAATGCATGTATACTATGCCTTTTGTAATTCCAAGTTTGTAGTCATGATCATTAACACCTGTGGGATAGGGACTGTGATCTAATATCGTGGAATTCCCAAACATTCTGCCAATTGTTGCTTGATCTCCTCAGACTCATCAATCATCTTCCTTAACAAAAGAAAGAAAACAAGGAAATGTCAACTATCAAGAAGATGCCAAAACCAAGAATATTTAAATATAAAAAAAAAATATATATATATATATAGAGAGAGAGAGAGAGAGAGAGAGAGAGAGAGAGAGAGAGAGAGAGAGAGAGAGAGAGACAAAAACAAACAATTTTCAACAACACTATTACAAGAAATCTTGCCCAAAAGCTGAAATTCACAATCTTAACTAAATAAACCATTAAAAAGAGTTTGGATCTACATAAGAAAAATGATTACAGGTCATCAATATTTAAGATTGTTCGAGAAATGAGTAAGAAAACAATTTTCATACCTCTCAACATTAACTGTCTAAAGCATACCTTTGTGATAATAACAAATACCACAAATGAGTATGAAAAACAATTCCGAAAAACCAATGTAAAGACTAATATCATGCATATAGTACAAACCCATTAGACAACATAAATCATTAAATCCAAAGTATAATCCACACCTTAACAGAGGATGATCCTAGTGAAAAACTAGAAGTCTTGAAGATACTTCTTTATCATATTTTCAAGCCCAAGACACAGAGTTTGCTTAAGCACATGGCCCGACATTCCTAATTTTCGAGGCACTTCAATTTGGTCTTCAACTATTGCTAAGCATAAAAGACAATTCAACAAAAGTAGTTTTCAGTTAATCAAAGATGACCAAATAAATATTTTGTTAAACAATTTGGACAGGAACACTTCAACTTGGGAAATTCACTAAAAATTCAGCGAGTCAAAATAGTGTGAAACTTTCCAGATCAGAAATAGAAACAGAAAACTTCATCACATCAAAATTTCATGGCATTTAAGTTAAGGAAGCATGTCAAAAAATAGACTTCAGCACTACTCTGGGAAAAAAAAAATTCCCATAGTTCAGTTCAAGAAGCAAGGTTTTAAAAAACAAAAGGGGACACAATCGTAGGATAAAACTTAATTTCATTAGACTTGATTCATTACATTTATGGACTGGAAGCAGACATAAGCAACTAGCAATTTAATAGCAATTATTCTTTTAAAGTTTCATTGGATAGAAATTGGGTTTTTTTGGTATGGACCTTTTAGAGCAGTTTTGAGATTTAAAACAAGAAAGAGAAGAAAATAGAGAGATTTTGGTTCTGAAAAATAGACTACGTTTAATGGCCCAACAATGGTGCTAGTTTGAACTGGGTTATGCAACATGGCTAGGTCTATGCATAATAGGGCATGGCCAGCAACCATTTTGTGAAAACAGGAACTGCCCCTTACCTCTTTAATTTAAGCAGCCTCGTTGATCGAAATGCCCTTATCCTTATGCATATGCATGTTGTTCCAGTTGCTAATGTATGTAGGATTTTCACCCTTCTACATTTTCCCAACAAAAAGAAATTGATAAATACTTTCAGGGGACATATATGCAAACCTTAAAACATATTAACGAAAACATATAGTAACTTGAAGATGATAAAACAAGACTTTCCAGATTATATTTACATCAATCCATGACACAAGTCAGAAAAAAAAATGTAGGCAGAAGCAAGATTTTAGCTATCCATACCTCTTAAGCAAGTATTTCAAACACCCTACTGCAAAAAAGATAACAAAATCAGTTAGACACTATATTTTTGGCAGGCTTGAGTCCAAATTAGTCTTCAAACTCAAAAAATACTATATGCCTTCGCCCTCTAAGTTTCACCAATCATCATAAAACAAAATATTATTTTTCCCAGTTAACCCAAAACAGTAACACAATAAGACATCACATGAAGCACCAAATATCCAAGAAAAAAGCCCTCAAGATAAAACCAAATGGTTCAAAGTAATATTGTAATCTACACATCCATTTTATAGAGTCAGATCAAGTACAGTGAATAAAATTAGGCTTAAGGTCACATGCCTCTCGTGTAGTGACTAATAATTAGGCTTTTCATTTGAATTTCAAAACAAATGATTATTCTTTACAGTTCTTAATTACATATGCCCTAATTGATGATAAAACCATTTCAAATCAGCAGAACTTTATCCTTGAAGATAATTGAATTACATATCATAAAATCCAAGCAGCCAGTGACCATCACATAAAGCCGAAATGGTTTGTTAAAAAAGAAAAAAAGTGGCTGGAAGAGATTTAAAAGGATTTCCAAGACTTTAAAAACAATCAATCAGACTCAAAGCATTAAAACATAACAAATGAAATAACTATTGGGTAAGTGTCCAAGTGAAACATCTCAAATTTGACACAGAGCCCACATCAAATGGACAACAGGGCATTCATATGAAATACAAGAACCTTAACATAACCAGCATACTAAACACATTACAAATGAATACACAAACTGCATATATATGTATGCACACACGCACACACATACAAAACAGAGAAGAAAATAGATTGTAAATCATAGATGGCCAAGTAAATATTTCCAAAACAAAACTCAAATCATACAGAGTAAATAGCCATCATACCTAACATAAAGGCAGCATATGAAGGAAATTGTGAGAGGAGGACTTCGCCAGTTCAATGGTTGAGGGGTTGCAACGACCTTGTTATTAAGACCAAACAAAAACAAAAACTCAGATATTATTTTGAAAGAATCAAAATCAGAAATCTAGATAATTGAAGGGTAGATGATATATGGAGAGTAGGAAATAACTCAGGCCATCAAAAATCTAGATTGGGAACAATCATGAAAAAGGAAAAATCATTTTTATTCAGATATCAAAAAGGAAAAATCAAGCACTGAAAATCAGTTCCGATTCAAATTCCTAAGTATTCAGTTCTTATTTTCCTTGGTTGTTTTTTTCTCAGCAACCAAACGGAATCTACAGCTGAAAATCAGCGCTTAAAAGCAAATTAACAAGGTGAGAAGGTAAGCCAGACAAGGTGAACTCACCAGAACCTTGATGTTGAACCATGTAGTGAGAAAGACTTTGGAGATGAAGCCGTCGATTTCTGACTCTGGGCGTGCGATAGGAAAGTGGAGGAGGGAAAGGGAAAATCGTTGATTTCTGACCCTAGGCTTGCCGACGTCGGTGGCGATGTTGGAGCAGCGAAAGAGCGTGCGAGATGGAGAGTCTGAGAGGAAATGACGAGTTGGGAACCAATTTTTTATTTTTATATTTATACTCTCAAGATTAGCCCCAAAAAAATTTGGCAGCCCATAAGCTAACAAACACAAACGACGTAGTCTTTTTGGCTTAATCCTTAGCACATAAACTGGTCTGCGACGAAAGCAAACATTTGTCGCGGATCCCACGAATTTTTACGCGCGACTTCTAACTTAGCGACGACACAGGAAAGCTTAGCCACACAATATTTTCGTCGTTAGCAATTTTTGAGTTTCACGCGCATCTTTTCAGAATTTGGCGACCAATTATATGTTTGGTCGCCAAGTCCACCAAAACATTTCGTCGCTGTTTCAAAGAAATTGGTCGCAATTTTATTTGACTCAAGTCCTATAGGATGTCTAAATATCACGAATCTTATGGCGACCACCTAAAAACAGTTCGTCGCCAATTTGTAGTTTTGGCGACCAAATTTAGGTTCGTCGCTAAATATTTCGTCGCAAAAGAGGTTTTTCCTTGTAGTGACAAGAACAACGAAAACGCACGGAAGATTAGCAATTTTGCTAATCCCCGGCAACGGCGCCAAAATTTGGCGTGAGAAATAACTAACGCACAAATTAAACCCTATATGCAATCGTAGTACAAGTAAGTAGGGATCGTTCTATTCCGGGGATTAGGAGGGATGCTAATCAACACAAATTAAATTAACACAAATTAAACTCATTAAACTGGAAATTAAGTTGAGGGAACAATGATTGGGGGGAGTTGGATGATTTAGACCAAAGTAAAATTAACAACAGCAAATAACTAAGTTGTGAATGAAATATGGATTAAGGGATAGCTAGAGGATTCTTCTCCACACATGGAACATATGCATACAAATCGATCTCCAGTTACTCTTTCTATAAAGTACGAATGTCAAAGCCCCAAATTAATTGTGAACTGCACTAATTAACTCTCAGATTTTCCTAAATTCATTGAATTGGACTCAGCGACTCAATCAAATTATTCTTATCAAGTTCCCTATATGAACAGCATGATAGAGATACATATCAAAGATCATTAAGTTCTATGAAAATCATAAGCTTTGACAAAGCATTTGTAACTATGAAAAGCATGATACTCCTGCCATGAATTTACTTAACACAATCATGACTAGTGATTTTTACTACTTGTGAATATAAGTTCATAACGATTAGGTGAAATTCCCTTATATCCTAGCATCAAATCCCTGCATACAAACTAAGTATGCATCCTTAATAAACATGCAAGAATAAGTCCTGAATAAAACAGAAAAGTAAATCACATTCATACTTTACGAAACCATAACTGGGAGTGATCAATTCATATAAAACATATGTCCATGGCTTCGAATTCACCTCTAACTAAGAAGAAATTTAGTTACACATATTTAATAATTGAAAAGCAATATAGAATAAGAAATACATAGGATAGGATAAAGAGAAGAAAAGAACTAGATGATGGCAGCAAGGAATTCCCAAGACAGCTCCAAGCTTTGCTCCTTTTGCAACTAGCTCTCTCTCTCTCTCTCTCTCTCTCTCTCTCTATATATATATATGAATGTGTATGAGTAATGGATGAAGTGAATTGATGGATTGTTGAATGATTTGTGTTTAGAATTGGAGTGCTATTTATAGGGAGAATGGAAGGGGAATATTTGAATTGAATATGGTTTATGCCAATAGCACTTGTAATTAGAAACTCATGTTTTTGGCTAGTGCACTTCACCAACAAATCCCATTGTAATTAGAAACTCATTCTTTTGGCTAGTGCACTTCACCAACAAATCCCACTAGATAGTCATGCATGACATTGCATTGCAATCAGCTTGTGGGCCGATTTTGGGCTTGTTATTCACTCCAAACAATCCTGGAGAAATATGGATCTTCAAGCACTTTGTCTTATCTTTCCAAGCATATGCAGCCCAACTCAAGGAAAAATAGGAAAAACCTTCAAATGTCATTTTTGGCCCAGTAACGCAGATGCTGCCGAATTTTGACCTTGAGCTGCTAAATCATGGATAACTTCCTCTAGAAGACTCCAAATCATGAACCGTAAAATGCTACGGAAACTAGACTTCCGTATCTTTCCAATGATGTATGGCTCATTATCTGGTTCTTCTTGGGCAAGTACAGGTTAATCCGTGAATGTGACTGATCTGCAGACACTATTTTGCTAACTTGTCTTCAAAATGCATGTAATGAGTCTCATCCTTATTACACTGAAACATACACAAACTTTATTAAAAGCACAAGTTTAACTCAAAAACATAACCAAATCATAAGTTAGAAGGGTATAAAAAGATATGTAATTATGCACTGATCACACACCCAGCCCAAAATTAAAGAAGCCCATGTCAGTTTTTGGCAGCCACCAAAGTTTACCTTGAGTTTGGGCCAATTCTCGGCACGCCCAGTCCATTTTTGTCAAGAGGCCCATAAACATAACATTTGGGCTTTTTATCTACAGGAAGTAGAAATAAACTAACACAGCTTTTAAACTTCTGAAAAACCCACACCATTTGATCTCTACCCCCAAAATGCAAAATCAACAGATCTTTTCTCAAAAGAGCCCCCACGTGACTTTCTAAGTTTAGAAAAGTCAAAGATTTCAACCATCTCAGAGGAGTTGCTAATGAGTTAATGAAGGTAGGTCTTATAGGAAGACTTCTCCATTTTCATAGCGAAAGGAAGATTAAAATCCATTTTTTATACACAAAGAAACTCTGCACCAAAAGAAGATGGCATTAACAAGAGATAAGCAGACTACATTTTTGAGATAAGTAGGGAGCAAGGGAGTTGTTCATCAGGAAAAGCAAACTGACCATCATGGCATATTGCATTCTTACAAAGGCAGTTAGAGAATAAGAAGGGATTAGGATTTTTTTTCCAGGAAAAGCAGAGAAGTGATCACCATAGGAACTGACTGTTGATGGCTTTTCTCTGCCAGAATAGATGAACTTCCCCTTTTTGTGGCATTTAAAGCAAAAAATCTTTCTTTTGAAAAATCTACCGCCTGTTATTTAAAGATTAGAAATCCCACTCCAGCATTTCCTATAAATATGAGAGGAGGTGAACAGATCAAAGGACAGCCAAAAAAAACAATCAAGACAACAACTCTCAAAGTCACAATTGACAAACTCAAAAAGGTAGTTTTGCCTAAAACAATTCACATTCTTTTCATTTATTCTGGCCAGAACTTCCAGTTTTTGTACTGTGAAAAATTGTGACAGTCCTCACCAGCCTGAGGCAGAAAAAGAACTTACTTGGGAGATATTCCCTATCCAAATTCACAATCATTTGTTCAGAATTAGTAACTTGGGGTACAAGTTATCTGTTTTCAAAGTCTGCTAGGGTTTTTTATTGCTAGCAGTGGGACGCCCATACACAAAAAGAGAGTTGGCTTGTTGACCAGTCAATGGTTTTTGAGTCAATAGGGAACTTCATCCTACCTTAACAGGATCAGATAAAAAATGGGTGAACAATTTGGCACGCCCAGTGGGACTTCTCTGTACACATACTCCTAGAAAAATCTTCTAGTATATTAATATTGGAAGTTCTAGCCAGAATCCACGCTATGCCATGGAAAGAGATCAAGTAGCTCCCCAAGAAGGACTTGAGTAAGAAGAAAGTGATGCTAGGCAATCAGCCCATGGCAGTACCAGCAGTAGACGTTCCAGGTCTGGTTCCAGAAGGTTAAACCAGATACAGGAGGTTGTGCTCCCGTAAGAGGCTGCAACATAAAGGAGACAGGATACTCTAAACAACATGACAGCCATGAAGCAATGGCAAGTCAACAGACAGTTCAAGAAGAATCGTGAGGCTACTGTAGCAAGAATTCCAAACCCAGATGTTGTGGTTCAGCAGCTAGAACTCCCTTTTGGATCTCCACCTGGACTGGCATGGCCATACCAAGAGAATCCTCTTATCGCACAGATAGACAGAATGCCAGGACATGGAGAAATCCAAGCTAGACAGAGTGGAAGAGCCCTTCCTGTCCAAGAACACGAAGCTCCAGTTCTTCCAGAAGGCCCTGCACCAGTTCAGGCCCCTTAGAACTAGCCAGAACCTCCACCTATTCCAAGACCCATGGCCCCACACAATCAGCCCTTAGCACTTCTGCCTGAGCAACCAGCTGTGTTGCCCTATAAACCTAGAAGGATGGACGCCAATCCATTCCCTCCACTAGTAAGAGGTAGGAGAGGTAGAGGGGGAATCAACCCTTTTGCCAACAATGACAGGAACAAATCGGGGCCAAACTAGAGGAATCATCCAGATTTCGAAGAAGAGGAAGAACATAGGGAAGAAGTTCCGCCCAAACCATACAGAGTGGAATAGAGGATTGAACACAACCAGCCAGAACAGGGGCGGAATCCGCATCCTGTCAATGCATTGAATGACATAGGAGCACTATAGAGGATAATAAGAGAGATGATGGAACCTTAGGCTAGAAGAGGGGAAGGCCCACCAACAGAAAGCCATATCTAGCTTATATTGATCAAATACCTCTATCCCCAGGCTTTAAGGTACCATACTTCACCTTGTTCAACGGAAAGGACACCTATGCTCCATCAGTTGAGCATATAGGTAGATTCTCTATCCAATGCATAGCCATAGAAAATAACCCTTTGCTAAAACTAAAGCTTTTGGAAATTCTCTGTTTGGACAAGCCTTCACCTGGTATTCTAACCTACCAGCCAATTCTGTTCAAACTTGGGAACATATGGAAAATGTCTTCCATGACTACTACTTTAGACTTCAACTAGAGGTCACCATTAGTGATCCTGCAGCCCTCAAACAGAGTGAGGATGAACCCACACAGGACTTCATAACTAGGTTTAGGAAGCTTAAGATGAAATGCTGGATACCTAAGGAAGAAAGAGACTTCATTCAAATGGCTCAAACGGCCCTTAAGATCTTGGAGGAAAGAGAAGTACATCTGGTTGAGGTAGAGTCAGAAGAAGGCACAGAAAGCTCGGAGGAAAGAGAAGTTGCAGTGGCGGAAATGGCGAAATTAAAACATCCCATCAGTTGCAAGTCTTTGACAAAGCCACCAAAGGACCATAAGCCGTCGCCATTTACAGAAGGGTTTGTTCCAAACAAACCAACACCAAATAAAGTTTATTCCTTCGATTTAACCAAAGTTGATGCTCTGTTTGATGAGATGCTATTGCAAAAAGCAATAGAGATGCCTCACAGATTGCCCAAACCAGAGGGGCTCAGGGGCAGACAGTAAATGGCACAACTCTTGGAACCACTCCACCAATAGTTGTGTTGTTTTCAAAGATGTCATACAAGAAGGAATAACACCAGGAAGGCTAAACCTGGCTGAGAAACCTCCCTCAGTAACAACAGACCCTTTTCCCCAACCTCAAGTCAACATGGTCAACTTAAATTGGCAAGAAGAGAAGAGAAGCAAACTAACAGCAGAAGCTAGCCCCAACATAAGCAGAAGAGTCATAAGAGAGGCTAATCAGAGACCAAAAGCAACCATTTCAGCTGGGGCAGTTCTGTGCAGCAAGTGCAAATGCGAAAGTGAGTTGGAGGTAACTCTGGATGGGTAAATTCAGCCCACAACTAGTGTTTTTGACAGGATTGGAACATCATACCAACAGGGCCCAGTTTTGGCTCCACCTAGAGATATAGCCAAGCAGAAGACCTATCAAAGGCAGAAAAATGATAGAGCAGCCAAAAAAGGAGATACCAGTTAAGATGCCCGAAAATGATAAGCCCTTGGCAACTGTCATAGAAGGCAGATGGTATTCTGTTGGAAAGAGTGGTAGACCAACTTTGGAGCTAACTAGAACGCAGAAGAGGAGAGTCCAGAGGCAAGGATAACACACAAGTACTTCCAGAGGTCAGTTCTACCAGAAAAGGGAAAAATCTAGAAGCAGATTCTCAGACAGAATAAACAACATATGAACCAGAGAAACTGACAAAGACAGAAGTTCCAAGCAAGCCTGCCATCCATCCAACCTCACCATCAATCAATCAGTTAGAACCTTCACAGTTACAAGGTCAATCTGGACCTATTCCAGGAGAAGGACAAGAAGGTTGGATTAAAGAATATGAAGAGGAACAGTTGGATTACGAACCATCTGCACATGACCAGACTGGACTCCTCAAAACAGGTGAGCAAGAAGACTGGACAGAAGAATATGGAGAAGAACAGATGGAGTACGATGGAGAACTAGATGAAGAAACTGAAGCTTTCAGTGCAGAATTAGAAAGCTTGTTACAAGGTGATCTAGGCATTAATATGGTGTTTATCCTGCCAGAGAAGTCAGGGCAGCATAAGGACAAGAGAACACTTTGGAAGGAGATGTACTATTACAAGAGACTTTCGAGTGCAGGTTGGCAGAAGTCGAGAAGGCACCAGAACAGCAAATATATGCTGACAGAACATGTAGAACTACCATGAAAATGGTCACAGAACCTCTTTGCTTCTCCAAACCTACCAAGGAAATAGCCAATCATCTCAGACCCTTGTTCATAACAGCAAACTTTGGGGGTGTTCCTATCCCTAAAGTAATGGTAGATGAAGGTGCATCCATTAATCTTCTACCTCACAAATTGCTGGTTAAAATGGGCAGAACAGAGAAGGATCTAATTCCAACACGCCTGACAATCACCAACTTCGCTGGTGGCATCACTAAGACTCAAGGAATACTAGATGTAGATGTCATAATAGGAACCAAGAAGCTGAAGATTGCCTTTTTTGTGGTAGACACCACTTCTACCACTTACAATACACTTCTTGGCAAAGATTGGATCCACCAGAGTCTATGTGTTCCTTCCACTCTACACCAACAATTGGCCCTCTAGCATGAAAAGGGTTTTATGGAAATTGTGAAGGTCAACCCACGGCCATTCTTGCCATTTGCATTGTGTTTTGAGGCCAGGTATCATCATGACAACCTTGGTCCTTTCACTTTCTTCGGAGTCAACCAGAAAGGCATCCTCTATGGTGTCGCGGCCCAGAAACTCATTGAAGAAGGCTTGGCTAGTTCTCTAGAGGACTAGAACAGGCTTTTCATCGTAAACCTCCAAAATTCTGATGTATAGTTCAAACCAACAAGAAAGGGACCGAGCTACAACAATCCGATCCATTACAAACAAATTGATGGTATATTGCGAAGAAAAGAAACTTTCCATTCATAGTCCAGCCATTAACATGGCAGAATTTATGCATGAGCACATGGAACAACAGGAAGGAAATCTGCAAGAAGAAGAATTGGAATTTGCACCAGCAGCACTAGATGACTCTCTACCAGAAGTAGAGGATCAATAAACTTGGGGACGGAAGAGGACCCCAGACCTACTTTCATCAGCAAGTTGTTGGAAGAATCATTGAAGGATGAAATCATTACACTTCTGCATGATTTCAAAGACTCTATCGCATGGCACAAATTACCAATAAAAGAAGGTGTAAGGATTGTAATTGTTGCTTTGTTTGGCTCTTCTCTTTTTATGGAACAAAACCATTGGAACAAAACTTAGCTTTTGCTATGCTTCCATGTTTATGTTTTTGAAAGATCATCATATCAGTTTTTAGAACATTCAAAAACTTATTTCAGTCATCTTGAATTCTTGAGAGTTATGAGTATGACTGCATACACATAAAGCTTACTCCAAGTTTATTCTCACTTTGATTAAATGACTGCTTTTGTTTCATTATTTTATTTATGATTAAAACCTTGTTTCAAAGTTCAAACATCTTTTGGTTTTAATTCATAACTGTACACGGTTTCTTTTATCTAGTTCAATCATTTGTATGATTGAGATAGATGATTTTATGAAACCACAACTCACTTCATAACATCATATCGGGAGCAACTTATGCTTGGTGCTGTTGCAAGGTCGAGAAAAGAATCCGTTGCTGTGAAGTGAAGAAATGGTGCTTTGCTAGAAGGTTAGGTAGTTAGCTGCCTATTGTGTGTAGATGAGCTAATATTGTGCTTTGCTAGAAGGTTAGAAGTTAGCTACCTATTGTGTGTAGTTGAGCTAACATCCCTATATTTCTTGTACTTTACAATTGAGTGGATTGAATCTTTTCCTAGCTTGGTCCCCCAGTTTTTCCCTTATGGGTTTCTGGTTAACAAATACTGTGTCATTTACATTATTGCATTTACCTTGGTTACTTAATCACCACAAGCAGTATTTGTGTTTAATGTCATTTGTCACTAAGTAATAATTTTAATTTGGGGAGCTCTTATCATAAAGCCTACTTCACCCCCCTGTAGGTTTTATAAGAGCTAAGCTCCTGTTTTACAATTGGTATCAGAGCGGGCACTACATTTTAATTAGTGTAGATCCTACTCTAAATCTTCTCTATGGATAGAGATAGAGCTTCTAGCTCTGTAGCTCATCCACCATTATTTTATGGTGAATACTACTCTGCTTGGAAACACAAGATGCGTGCGTTCTTGCTTGCCTTAGATTCTAAAGCTTGGAAAATGACAGTTGATGGTTGGAATCCTCCAATCACAGTTAATCCTTTTGGAACACTTGAACTAAAAGAGGAGGATGATTGGACTGTTGAAGAACAGTCCCTTGCTAACTCTAATAGGAAGGCCTTGAATGCTTTGTTTGTTGCTGTTAGTTCCGAACAGTTTGCCTATATTGAAAACTATGAAACATCCAAAGAAGCTTGGGATATTCTTAGGCTTACTCATGAAGGAAATGCAAAAGTAAAAGAAGCTAGGCTAGACATGGTAAGTGCTGAGTTTGAAAATCTTAGAATGCAAGACTCAGAAACCATTCAAGAATTTTATGCTAGATTCAGTTCTCTAGCTAACTCCTCACATAATCTTGGTGAACAGATTCCAGAAATAAAATTGGTAAAAAAGTTCCTTAGATCCTTGCCTCCCAGATTTGATGCTAAGAGAACCGCGTTCTCTGAAGTTAGAGATTTCAAAACTGTGAAACTTCATGAAATTGTAGGGTCTTTTAGAACCTATGAAATGGAAATGAACTTAAATACTCCCAGGAAAGGCAAGACCATTGCCTTAAAATCTGTCAATGAGGAAGAAGGTTGTTCCTCACTAGAAAAGCCTGTGACTAATGAAGATATGGCTCTCTTCACTAGGCAATTCAGGAAAATTCTTAAGTTTAGAAAGCTAGGAGAAAACAGAAATAATTTTCAAACAAATACTGGCTTTAAAAATGAAAAGAATACTCAACAAACAGAACCTAGGGAAAAGAGAAATAGTAATTCCATTAGATGCTATGAGTGTGGTGGAAATGGTCACATTGCTCCTGAATGTGCAAACACTTTGAAAAGGAAAAATCAATCAAAAGAAAAGGCACTAAAAACCACTTGGAGTGACAGTGAGGATGAGTCAACAATTGACTCTGAAAATGATGAAAACATTGTTGCTTTCACAGTAAAATCCACTGATCATATTGAAATGGAAAATGAAGTTGAGGAAATTGAAACTGAGGAAGAACTAATTGAAAAATATGAGAAACTTGTTGATGTGTCCTACAAAATAAAAAAAGCAAAGTGTTTTTCTCTCTGATAAGGTTTGTCATGCTTAAAAAGGAAAACAACAATATGTCAAAACATATGAGTCAACTAAAGAAAGAAAATAAGGAATTGAAATTTGAATTGGATTTGGTAAAGAAAAGAGAAATTGATTTCACAATAGGTGCTGAAAAGGTTGACAAAATGTTAAACTCAGGAAAAACTTATGGAGATAAGACTGGACTTGGTTTCACTTCTAAAACAAACAAAAATTCTGGTGTTAACATTAGGTTTGTGAAAGCTATGGAATTTGTAGACAACGTGGATAAGAAAAATATTGATTTGGATCAATCCAGATTAATAAACACTGAAAAGTCGTATCAATCCACTGTTGAACCTGTTAGAAATACTGCAAATCCCAAAAAATTTATTCCTGTCTGTCACTTCTGCAATGAAAAGGGACATATAAGACCTTATTGTTTCAAACTAAAAGAAAAGATAAATTCCACAAATCTGCAAAGACAAGTGGAAAACTTATCAAGAGAAGTTGAAATAATCCTAGGTTTGCTGAAACCTAAAATTGAACCTCCAAAAAGGGTTTGGTTAAAAAAGGAAAATGAGTCATGTCTTGTTGTCTTAACTGCCTTGTCTGTTAGAAATTCAAATACTTGGTACTTTGATAGTGGTTGCTCTAGGCACATGACTGGAGACAAAAATCTGTTTTTAGATCTCTCTCTCATGTCTGAGCTTGGCAGTGTTACTTTTGGTGATGGTGGAAAATCAAGAATCCTTGGTAAGGGAACCATTTCTGCTCCAGGGATTGACAAGCTAGAAAATGTTATGTTTGTTGAAAACCTTACATCAAATTTGATTAGCATAAGTCAGCTTTGTGATCAAGACACATACAATGTTAGTTTCACAAAGGATAGATGCAATGTCTTAAACAAAGATGGAAAAATTGTTTTGAGTGATGTAAGGTCAAGTGATAACTGCTACTGTGTAGTTTCTAAAACACTTTCCCATCATGTGGCTTGCAACTTAGCAATTGACAACTCCTTGGTGCTATGGCATCAAAGATTGGGTCATGTGAATCTCAAAGACCTTGAGAATTTATCTAAGAAAGAAATTGTAAGAGGCATTCCCAAGTTTGGAAATACCACAAAATTTGTGTGCAGTGGTTGCCAACTAGGAAAACAAACCAGAACTGTTCATGGAACTTTGAATTCCATGACCACCACCAGACCTCTTGAACTTATTCATATGGACTTAATTGGACCCATTCAAACCATCAGCCTTGGAGGGAAAAAGTACATTTTGGTTGTTGTTGTTGATGATTACTCTAGATTTACATGGGTTGCCTTTCTCAAAGACAAATGAGAAAATTTCATACATTTCAAGTCCTTTGTCAACAAAATTCAAAATGAGAAAGGAAATACAGTAAACTCTCTGTTTAGAATGAGGAGTGACCATGGAACTGAGTTTGATAACTCATCTTTCATTGAATACTGTGATGAGTTAGGAATTAGACATGAGTTCTCTTCTCCTATCACACCCCAACAAAATGGTGTGGTTGAAAGAAAGAATAGAGTGTTAATTGAAATGGCTAGAGTAATGCTCTCTAGCAAAAGTTTGCCCAAGTTCTTTTGGGCAGAGGCAGTGAACACCTCATGTTATGTGGTAAATAGAGTTTACACAAGGCCCAACTCTAACAAAACTCCATATGAGTTATGGAAATCTAAGAAACCAAATCTGAAATACTTTAGAGTATTTGGCAATTTGTGTTACATTTTAAGGGATAGGGAACACTTAGCAAAATTTGACTCCAAGAGTGATGAAGGAATTTCCCTAGGTTAGTCACTGAATAGCAGAGCCTTCCGAGTCTTCAACAAAAGAACCAAAACTATGATGGAATCCAGTAATGTTGTCATTGATGACTCTCTGGATAAATTTGATAAAATGTGTGTTGATCTTGATCTTTTTTATGAAGAAAAAGGTACCCCTGAGTCAGTTGTCACTGAACAAACACCAAGAAAAGATGAGGATCCTTTCTCATCTGTGTCTGTTCATACAGAACCTGTGGAACCTAGTCCTGCTCCTTGGGTTCAAAGAAATCATCCCAATCATGTTATCTTAGGTGACCCATCTGTCGGAGTTAAAACAAGAAGCCAACTTCTTGAGGAAATCAATTGTCTGTGTTTCATGTCTCAAATTGAACCAAAGAACATCAAGGATGCTCTATGTCATGATGATTGGATTTTAGCTATGCAAGAAGAGCTTAATCAGTTCAAGAGACATGATGTTTGGGATTTAGTTGAGAGACCTAAAGGAGTGAATGTTATTGGAACAAAATGGATTTTCAAAAATAAATGAAATGATGAAGGAAAGGTTGTGAGAAATAAAGCCAGACTTGTAGCTCAAGGCTACTCTCAAGTTGAAGGTATAGATTTTGAGGAAACATATGCCCCTGTTGCTAGATTGGAATCCATTAGACTTTTGCTTGCTGTTTCTTGCTACATGAACTTTAAATTATATCAAATGGATGTTAAAACAGAGTTCTTGAATGGAATCATAAATGAAGAAGTTTATTGTGAGCAGCATAAGGGTTTTGAAGACATTGATCATTCTGATCATGTTTACAAATTGAAAAAGGCACTCTATGGTCTTAAACAAGCTCCTAGAGCCTGGTTTGGAGCCCTCAGCATATCAAATACCGAACCTGGTTCACAAAAAAACCAGGCCTCAGTCTAGTTTTCTGAGGGCTCCAAACTTATCCAAAGGGGCTGCAATTTGGATATGTTATATTAGACACCCATTGGAACAAATTCTATTAAGGGTGTCGCCTCATTTGACTTGTGTAAGTAGCTGAACTGAGGCCTGAAAGCTGACCCACGGAAATTGGACTGAGGCCCGAATGTTTGACCTTGAGCTACTAAATCATGTCTAACTTCCTCTAGAAGACTCCAAATCATGCACCGTAAAATGCTACGGAAACTAGACTTCCGTATCTTTCCAGTGATGTATGGCACATTATCTGGTTCTTTTTGAGCAAGTACAGGTTAATCCGTAAATATGACTGATCTGCAGACACAGTTTTTAAGCTAACTTGTCTTCAAAATGCATGTAATGAGTCTCAACCTTATTATACTGAAATATACACAAAACTTTATTAAAAGCACAAGTTTAACTCAAAAACGTACCAAATCATAAGTTAGAATGATACAAAAAGATATGTAATTATGCACCGATCAAATACAAAAACTTGTTGAACAAATAGTAACCTAAAAATTAAGCAACTATATGCACGTTTTAACTCGCAAGTGCACAAGATCGGATAAATAGTATAGAAAGCAAACACGAGATCGTTCCCACGAGGATTGGATTAATTTGTGCTAAATATTGAAAACAGCGTTTGATTAAAAATAGAATTGGATTGTAGTTAAAACAATGAGAAAACTAGTTAGGGATTCGATGTTCACCACTAATCTTTTTCCTTAAGCAAACGACATGCACAATGCTACAAAACAGATTTTGGATGCTTATATTTGTCAACCTAAAGGCATGATATCTACTCTTTAAGTTATTGATTTCTCTAAACAACAAGTTAGGCATGGGTATCTACTCTAACTTTTTTCATTCTTAAAGTGTTTAGCATGGTATCTACTAAGTTGTACTTTAAGAATGCATAACACAATGGAAATCGACAAACACACAAATTCTAAAACATGGTATCTATTCTAGTTATTCATGATGATTAATTTCAAGAACTTATAACTAGTTCTTTTGTTACTTTCATAGGTACAAGACTCGGTCATCTAAATTTACCTATGTAACAAACTCAAGACACACATGCATATGATGATCAAGCATAACATAACGTATGTAAAGAGTAAAATATAATATGAAATTAATCAATAAGCATCACAAACGTAGTTTATAGCAAAGACATATCGAAATCCTTAAAGAAACATGATTAGGGCTTCAATCGAGCCCTAACTAGTTTTCTCATTGTTTTAACCACAATCCAATTCTATTTTTAATCAAACGCTGTTTTCAATATTTAGCACAAATTAATCCAATCCTCGTGGGAACGATCTCGTGTTTGCTTTCTATACTATTTATCCGATCTTGTGCACTTGCGATTTATAACGTGCATATAGTTGCTTAATTTTTAGGTTACTATTTGTTCAACAAGTTTTTGGCGCCGTTGCCGGGGATTGTGTAACTAGTTTGTGCTGAATTTTGTTTTTTATTTGTTTTCTTTTACAGGTTGAATTTTGTTTATGCAAGGTCGTCGATCCCAAAATTTAGGTGTTGTTGTCTACAATCCTGAGATTGAACGAACTCTTACACGTCTTCGTAAGCAAGCTGAGAGGGCAAAACGATTAGAAACTGTGAACGAAATGGGGGATGAACAGGTTCGAAGGCCAATGAAGGACTCTTTTGTCCCTCAAAACCTTAATCAACCATCATGCATTGCCTACCAACCAAATGTGCAAGGCAGCTTCAATTTATCACCTCAATTGCTTAACATGGTGCCACACTATAGAGGCACACCTTCTGAAGATCCATACTTGCACATTAGGGATTTCTTTGATCTCTGCAAGACTCAAAACATACAAAGCTTGACAACAAAAGGAATCAGGTTAATTCTTTTTCCTTTCTCCTTAAAAGATAATGCTAAGTTGTGGTTGAATTCTCTGGCTGCAGGTTCCATTACTACTTGGGAACAATTGGCCACTAAATTTTTGAAGAAGTTTTTCCCAGCCCAAAAGACAAGACAACTTAAAAGGGAGATTTAAACCTTCCAACAGAAGAATGGAGATCTTTTCTTTGAGGCATGGGAGCATTTCAAGGAGTTGCTTCTCAAGTGTCCACACCACAATCTATCTCAAGATGATCAGGTACAAGCTTTTTATGAAGGTTTAAATGATACTAACAAAATTCTTGTTGATTCATGTTGTGGAGGTGTGCTTATGGAAAAGAGTAGTGATGAAGCCATTGTGCTATTTGAGACCCTAAGTGAAAATTCTCAGCAATTCTCATCAAGACGGAGACAAGGAGTGAAAGGTAAAGGTGTATATGAAGTTAGCACAAATGATGGAGTCCAGAGTCAAATGGCAGCAATGGAGAAGAAGTTAGATATACTAGTGAAAGTAATGTCAGCTCAGAACATCTCTCAAGTTCAACAAGTTGCTAAAATCGAGGTATGTGCTATATGTTCTCATTCTAATCATACTACTGAGACTTGTCCTATGTCTTGTTTTACAGATCATGAGCAAGCTAATTATGTGGGGCAAAACAACTATCATCCCAAGAACAATCCATATTCGAACACATATAATCCAGGATGGAAAAACCACCCAAATTTTTCTTGGAGCAACAGTCAAAATGTGCTTAATCCACAAGGGCAACAGAAGAACTTCCAACAGGGAAGTAATTATCATACTTCATCACAGGTGGCACAACCAAATACTGACCAGAAGAAGAATAATAATCTTGAAGGTGCCATACTCCAGTTCTTGACTGCACAGCAACAGACAAATGCTCTAACTGGTCAGAACATTCAGAAACTAGAAGCAACAATTAGCCAAGCTATTTAGAGATTGGAGGCACAAGTAGGGCAATTGGCAAAGGAGTTGAGTGAGGGGAAGAAAGGAGAGTTTCCATCACAAATCATACCTAATCCAGGGGGCCAGGAGCAGCTCAAGGCTGTGACAGTCCTTAGAAGTGGCAAGGTAGTTGACAACAAGGTGGGGACAGATAAGAAAGAACAAGAAAATGTTGAATCTTCTCCAGCCACAAAGGTAAGTGAGAAGGAGAAGGTGATATTTCCACCCTTCCCTCAAAGGTTAGTTAAGCAAAAGAAAGAAAAACATCTTCTTGATATTTTTGAAACTTTGAGAAAAGTAGAAATCAACATTCCTTTACTTGATGCAATTAAACAAATTCCTTCTTATGCTAAGTTTTTAAAGGATTGTTGCACACACAAAAGACAATTTCAGGAACATGAGAAAGTTGCATTAACTGAGGAGGTAAGTGCGGTTTTATTGAGAAAATTACCACCTAAACTAAAAGATCCAGGTAGTTTTACAATTCCTTGCAGGGTTGGTGATCGTCTATTTGAACGTGATTTGCTTGATTTAGGAGCAAGAATCAATTTGATGCCTTATACAGTTTATGAGGAGCTGAGGTTGGGGGAGCTCAAACCAACCTCAATTACATTGCAATTGGCAGATAGAAGCATCAGAAGACCTAGAGGTATTTTAGAGGATGTTTTGGTTCAGGTAAATGAATTTATTTTGCCTGCTGATTTTGTTGTTCTGGATATGGAAGATTCTCCTATGCCATCTTCATTACCTATTGTTCTTGGTAGGCCCTTTATGATAACTGCTGATACAAAGATAAGTGTAAAAAAGGGTACTATACGCATGAAAGTTGATGGTAAGAAGATAGAATTCATGTTGTCTGACACTATCAAATTACCACATGAGAACCATGATTGTTTCAAGATTGATGTGGTAGGAAGTGTTGTGGAGCAAGTGTTTTAGGTACATAGCATTGAACCATTGGAGGCATGCATAGCCCACAACCTCACAAGGCTGAATTATGAACGTGGATGTGATGTTACAGAGATAGACCTCTATGAAGCTGTGCATTCTCTTGAGGCTTCTATGCCTTATCCAAGTAAGTATGTACCTCGCTTTGAAACTCTTGTGTCTACTAATACTACTCTTGTCCCTTCCATTGTCAAGGCACCAGATCTAGAATTGAAGCAACCTACCTGAACAACTGAAGTATGCTTACTTGGGAGAGAACCAGACATTGCCGATATCAAAGGCATAAGTCCATCCAAGTGCATGCACAGGATCCTCCTTGAAGATAATGCAAAGCCTAACAGAGATGCTCAGAGACGGCTTAACCCACACATGAAGGAAGTAGTGAGAACAGAAGTTCTTAAGCTCTTGGATGTTGGCATTATCTACCCCATCTCAGATAGCAAATGGGTGAGTCCAGTTCATGTTGTGCCTAAGAAGAGTGGAATCACAGTGATAAAGAATGAAGAGAATGAGCTTGTTCCTACCAGGCTCACCACAGGTTGGAGAGTCTGCATTGATTACAGAAAGCTTAATACTGAAACCAGGAAAGATCATTTTCCTCTTCCCTTTATTGATCAGATGTTAGAAAGGTTAGCAGGTCATAGTCACTATTGTTTTCTAGATGGTTATAGTGGTTATAATCAGATTGCTATAGCACCAGAAGACCAGGAGAAGACCACATTCACATGCCCTTTTGGCACATTTGCATACAGAAGGATGCCATTCGGTTTGTGTAATGCACCTGCCACATTCCAAAGGTGCATGATGAGCGTATTTTCAGACATGGTGGAGAGATTTATAGAGGTATTTATGGATGATTTCAGTGTTTTTGGTTCTAACTTTGATAATTGTCTTAACCATTTGCAGCTTGTTCTAAAGAGATGTGAGGAATGCAACCTAGTGCTGAATTGGGAAAAGTGTCATTTCATGGTACAACAAGGTCTTGTTTTAGGTCATGTAATTTCTAGCAGGGGCATTGAGGTGGACAAGGCAAAGATTGACATCATATCAAAATTGCCTCCTCCTACATTTGTGAAGGGTGTGAGAAGTTTTCTAGGGCATGCAGGGTTTTACAGAAGATTCATAAAAGATTTCTCTAAAATTTCTAGACCTCTTTGTGCATTATTGTCTAAAGATGTTGAGTTTATGTGGACAGAAGGGTGCATGAAAGCCTTTAATACATTGAAAGAGCTACTCACATCTGCACCCATTATGATGGCACCTGATTGGAACCTCCCATTCGAGCTTATGTGTGATGCCAGTGATTATGCTCTGGGAGCTGTTCTGGGTCAGAGAGTTAAGAAGGTACCTCATGCTATTTTTTATGCTTCTAGAACTTTAAATGATGCTCAGCTTAATTATTCTACTACTGAAAAAGAATTGTTAGCTGTTATATTTGCTTTAGAGAAGTTTAGGTCCTACTTGATTGGTTCCAAAGTTATTGTTTTTACTGATCATGCTGCTTTGAGATTTTTGTTTAGTAAGAAAGATGCTAAGCCTAGGTTAATTAGATGGGTGCTCTTACTGCAAGAATTTGATCTTGAGGTTAAGGACAAGAAGGGTAGTGAGAATGTGGTTGCAGATCACTTGTCCAGGTTACTTCATGATGAGGAAGAAAACAAGCTTCCCCTGAGTGAAAACTTTCCAGATGAGCAGTTATTTGCAATTGATTTACAACTTCCATGGTATGCAGATATTGTTAATTATATAACTACTAAGGTTTTTCCTCCAGGTATGTCTAGCCAAGAAAGGAAACGATTAGTGTGTATGTCTAGGCACTATTATTGGGACGAGCCCTACTTGTTCAAATTTTGTCCAGATCAAATTATCAGAAGGTGTGTTTTAGAGGAGGAGCATATGAGCATTCTCCAACATTGTCATCAATTTGCATGTGGAGGACACTTTGGAGCGAAGAGAACATCACTTAAGGTATTACAATCTGGGTTCTATTGGCCTAATGTGTTTAAAGATGCTTTTTGGTTTTTCAGGGCTTGTGATAGATGCCAACGAACAGGGAATATCTCTTCTAGAAATCAAATGCCATTGCAAAACATTCAAGTGGTGGAGCTCTTTGATGTGTGGGGTATCGACTTCATGGGTCCATTTCCTAACTCCTTTGGTTATTTATATATTCTTGTGGGTGTGGATTATGTATCTAAATGGGTCGAGGCTGTCCCCTCAAAAACTAATGATCACAAAGTTGTTGTGAAATTCTTGCAGGATAACATCTTTACTAGGTTTGGGACACCAAGGGCGATAATTAGTGATGGAGGTAGCCATTTCAATAACCAAGTTTTTGCTTCATTAATGAAGAAATATGGGATCACACATAAGGTTGGCACTCCATATCATCCTCAAACCAGTGGTCAAGTAGAGATAAGCAATAAAGAGATCAAAAGCATCCTAGAGAAGACAGTGAATACTATAAGGAAGGATTGGTCTCTACGCTTGAATGATGCCTTGTGGGCATATCGGACTGCGTACAAAAGCCCAATTGGCATGTCCCCATATCCTTTAGTCTTTGGAAAGGCATGTCACCTACCAGTGGAGTTGGAGTATAGAGCATATTGGGCTATTAAAAAATTCAATTTTGATATGCAACAAGCAGGTGACAAGAGGAAGTTACAACTGAATGAGCTAGAAGAGTTGAGGTATGATGCATATGAGAATGCTAAGTTGTATAAGGAGCGGACCAAGGCGTATCATGATAAGCAGCTAGTTAGGAAGGAGTTTCATGTGGGACAGAAGGTGTTGATCTACAATTCAAAATTGAGACTTTTCCCTAGTAAGCTCAAGTCTAGGTGGTATGGTCCTTATGTTGTTACAAAGGTTTTCCCTCATGGGGCTTTGGAGGTTCATAGCAAAGAGAAGAATCAGACATTCATGGTGAATGGGAATAGAGTAAAGCCTTATATTGAGATGAGCTTTGAGCATAGAGAGGAGGATATGACTCTCCAACCTGTTCAGTACATTGCATGAGAGTCCAATAGTCTGGCTAAAGACTATAAACGAAGTGCTTATTGGGAGGCAACCCAATGTTTAATTTTCTTTATTTATTTATTTATTTTTCTTTCTCCTTTTCATTTTAGTTTTTATGTCCTAATCCTTTTAATTCTCTTTCAAGTTTTTGTTTGTATTTGTTTTAGCAATTTAGATAGCTAAATAAATAAAAAGGAGAGAAAATGCAACTCCAAACATGATGAGAAGCGTGGAGTAGTAGGAGAAGTCGTGACATCCAAATACATCTATGCTCGACCTAATTGCTTCAAGGGGAGCATTCTAATCCTTTCCCTTAATTTGTTTTCTTATTATTTGAAGTTTATGTTTCTTTTTACCCAAAAATAAAATAAAAATAAAAATAAAAATTTCATATGAGTTGACTTATGGTAACTCCAATGAGCACCTCTGTTAATACAGTGTCTAGGAGTTCTTCAGGCGACACCTTCGGTGTCTAAGAAGTTTGGTTTTTAAGAAGGACCATTGTGACCTCTCCAAACTTCGCGGATCCCCTGGCTGTGTTTTCTGAGGTTCTTAATTGGTAATCCATGAGTCACTTGTATATTCGTGTATTTTTAAATTAAATTATTATTATTTTTTATTATTTATTATTATTATTATTATTATTATTATTATTATTTTATTATTTTATTTTATTTTTTCTCTTTCTTTTTCTTATTATTTGAAGTTTATGTTTCTTTTATATGTAAATGTTTATCTAGCCGCCCTCTAAACCCTAAACATCTCAACTTCCTCTTCCTCCCGAACCAAACCTTCTCCAAATTGGTGCTTATTGTAGGGCTCGTCAATGGAAAAACTCCAGGATGCCGTCGTTGGAAAGCTCAAGGAGGAGGAGTCCGAATTGAGCATGGTGAAGGTGTCTAGCCCAATGGTTTTGTTGTACTCACTGCCAGCTATCCCACCAGAAGATCCTTTGGGAGAAGACTGTTGTTAAAAATGTTAACTCGCAATTGTACGGGCCAATTAGTAGTATAGCAAGACAAGTACGAGGTCGTACCCACGAAGACTGAGAAGTTAAAACTAGTTATATGCTTAGATTACCAAATTCAAGGAAGTAGGAAGTTAAGTCTAAAACAGAATTTAAAGCAAGAGTGATTGTAAGTGTTGAACAAATGAGGCAAAACAAAATTTCAAACAAAAGCAAAGTGAGCAAATGCAACAAAGAGTATTTTTGTAGGCTGGAAAATGGATTGAGAGACTAGGGCATTCGATTCACCATAACAATTCAATTCTGGGTTATAAGGAGTCAAGTGACAAGTCTAATTCGGATTCAAAGATTGATTCTTGCTAAAGTATGATTAAGCCATGGTGTTTGGTCCTAACCTTGTGTTCCTAATTCCCTAACTTGATTATTTGTTGTCTAACCTCAATTAAGCATTAGGAACCCATTAAGCATAGAAGAACAATTTAAACAACCAAGCATGTATCTAATTCCTGTTGTCGAATGTCCATACATACTTTTCTTATTCATAGTTCAATTCGAATCAAAGCATGGTGTCTACTCTTGATTCAAACAAAGGTAGCTAATAAACAAGTTCTAATGGTGATCAATCATCCAAACAAGTATATTAACTGATAAGCATAAAGAATAGGAATATGAATCATGAATCAAACTTGAAACTCAAAACTTCACTTATAAACCCAGAATATTCATGTTAGATTACATCGAAGCCTTAGTTATGAATTTAGCTACTCATAATGGAAATGAAACTTAAACAGAAATGAGAAAACATAATGAATGCAATAAGAGTGGAAAAACCCATTTCTGAAGTTACTTGTGGTGTCCAAGGCTTCTCCAAGTGCTTCTCCAAGTCTAATCCTACTCCAAGAGCTTCCTCACATCTAGAGTATGGCAACTAAATAGGTGATTTGGGATGAGTTTGGGTGAGTGGTGATGGTAGAGAAAGAGGAAATTCGTAGGGAAATGGAAGGGAGGCTTGCTAGAGCTGTTTTGGTGATTTTGGACAGAATGGAGTGTTTGGGGAAGGATGGAAGTGTTAGAGGATGGCTGAATGGATTGTGATTGGGAGATGATGGGGATGTGAAGGATGGAGTGGTTGCTGGGATTTGGACTAGAGGAATTGCTGAATGCTCAGATGTTGTTTTTGGAATGAAATGGATGTGGTATTTGTAGGGAGAGTGAGAAGAGGAATCTGAATTGATTTAAGCCTCCACCATCAACACTTGCAATTGAATATCAGTTTCTTGGCTGCTCCACTTCACCAACCAATCCCACCAGAAACCACACCTCATCCTTAGCTCAGCATGATGCAAGCAATGAGCTCATCTGTAAGTCAGCATGATGTGTACTTTGATGGGCTCACGGATTGGGCTTGCCTTAATCAACTGATGACATTAAGCTATCCATCTTGAAGTTCAGGCTTTCATCTTTCCAACCACATGCTATATGGGCCAATCCAAGTTCGGATGAAGAAGATAAGTCCGAAATGAATTTGTAACTCAGTCTTCAGTTTTTACACATTGTTTTCACCATTTTACTCCAAATGTCTCAAGTATTACCTAGAGCTCAATGAACTGAATGACAAACACAAAAGAGGTTAAAAGCACAAGTTTTACTTAAAAACATACCAAATCATAAGTTAGAAGGGTACAACAAGATATGTAATTATGCACCGATCAAAGACACCATTATGCAACGGGTGTTTGAGGTAATTGAGGTGCTCATGGTTGTGTTTGCCATGGATCCCTCAGAAGTTACCATAGATGCCTTTCTGTTTCATAGAGGTAGAGTGATAGAGGAAATTGAAGACATGATTCCAAATTGAGATCTGAATTGTGGATTGGAAGAGATGCAGCTTGCAGCGCTGGCACATTGTCTAGATACTTGGAGGGAATATCTGCTAGATAGGAGGTTTGTGGCAAGAACTGTTGTGTTGAGCAGTCACACGTATTGTACAGGTAACATTCGAGACGAGTTTGGCATTTACTTAAGTATGCTTGACGAGTTTCACTTCCAATTAGTGTACATGACCACAAGGCTCCGAGACTTCGTGGAGCAGATGGATGAGTTGATAATAGATGGAGCCCAATATGATTCTTCTGTATCAGACCCTTCGGAAAGTGAGTCAGAAGAAGAGCCATGGGTGAGCTCAGCCATCGATAGCATTTTGAGAAATGCTATGTTTGAAGGATGAACCGTGCAGTGCCAGGTTACCCTTAATCCCTGTTTTCTGTTTTCTTATATGCTTTCACATTGGGGGCAATGTTCAATTCAGGTCTGGGGGGGAGGTTTTCAATTTTTGTTCATTTGATTTGTGTTTTCAATTTTTGTTCATTTGATTTGTGTTTCCAATTTTCGTTCGGTGTCGCTATTTTTTTTAAGAATGTCATACAATCAATGCTATGGGGCGGCCATTTCGATTTTCATATGAGACATATTACACTTCACAAAGCGGTAGCTCTTAGAATTCTGGTGGATAAAGTACCATGCTCAGATTCTTGAAGGAGAATAGTGGAGACTATCCTAGTGAGCTATTTCGAGCCTAATTGCTTTCTTGAGAGGGTTTAAAGTGTTTCTATTCCTCATCTCTACTTATTTTCTTCAATTCACTCTAAATGATCTCATTGTTCCATTTTGATTGAATACTAAGGATGATTCTCTTTGCAGATGTCAGGTGCATGCTCTCACTCATGAATGAACTCATTGAAGTGATGCTAGGCTATGTGTGTATAACAATTCTCTGTGCTTTCTTTTCACCCTACCCATTTGTGTGTTCCATCAGCCCTCTTGTAGCCAAACACTTCAAGCCATTTTCTTCTATCACCCTCATGATTCCCCTAACTTTGTATCTCAACCTGAGATATTTAAACTTATTATAGACATACCCTATAAAGCTTGGAAATATACCAAGGTGTGCCAAGATAAAATTTGAAGCAAGGAAGTTGCTGCCACATTCCTAAATGTAAATTGGTGTGAATCTGTTGCGTCGATTCAGCTGCACCAAAATAGATTCAGCTGCATCCTCAACTTATGATACTCGCAAGTGCACGAGCCGTTGGTAGTTTAGCATATGTAAGTGCGAGGTCGATCCCACGAGGATTGATGATAGATTGATTTAATTCGATTCCCTGTACAAAACAGAAATGAAAAAGAAAGGAGAAAATAAATCAAACAAGAAAGAAAGAAAAGAAATTAACTCAAGCGAATAAGTTCCCAAGTTCAATTTAGATTAACGGATTGATTCTAGCTAAAGTATAATTAAGCCATGGTGTCTGGTCCTAACCTTGTGTTCCTAATTGATCAGTTCACAATTGTATATCATTTTGTACCCGTATAGTTTATGTTTTGCTTACGTTCTTAAAGAAAAACTTGTGCTTTTAATCTATTTTGGTTTGTTATTCAGTTCATTGGGCCTTAGGTTACAATGGTGGCTTTGGATAGGAAAATATGCAAAGTGGTGCAAAAAAACGCGCAGACTGAGTTAGCAATTCACTTCGGCCTTAACTTCTTTGTCTGAACTTGGATTGGCCCAAATAATATGTGGTTGGAAAGATGAGAAGCTGAACTTCAAGATGGACTACTCAACTGCAGCAATTGATTAAGTTGAGCCCAATTCGTGAGCCCATCAAAATACACATCAGCCAAAGGGGAGACAAACCACACATGCAACCACATGGGCAGCTTGTGCTCAAATCAGCCAAAGGGGAGACAAACCACACATGCCACCATATGGGCAGCTTGTGCTCAAATCAGCCAAAGGGGAGACAAACCACACATGCAACCACATGGGCAGCTTGTGCTTGATCAGCCAAAGGGGAGCTTCACACTCTATAAATAGAGAGCTTCACACTCATTCAACCACATCACACTCCATTCAGCCTAGAATTCTCTTCAGCCATCCCCTAACACTTCCATCCTTCCCCAAACACTCCATTCTGTCCAAAATCACCAAAACAGCTCCAGCAAGCCTCCCTTCCATTTCCCTACGAATTTCCTCTTTCTCTACCATCACCACTCACCCAAACTCATCCCAAATCACCTATTTAGTTGCCATACTCTAGATATGAGGAAGCTCTTGGATCAGCATTAGACTTGGAGAAGCACTTGGAGAAGCCTTGGACATCACAAGTAACTTCAGAAATGGGTTTTTCCACTCTTATTGCATTCATTATGTTTTTCATTTCTGTTTAAGTTTCATTTCCATTATGAGTAGCTAAATTCATAACTAGGGCTTCGATGTAATCTAACATGAATATTTGGGTTTATAAGTTGAAGTTTTGAGTTTCAAGTTTGATTCATGATTCATATTCCTATTCTTTATGCTTATCAGTTAATATACTTGTTTGGATGATTGATCACCATTAGAACTTGTTTATTAGCTACCTTTGTTTGAATCAAGAGTAGACACCATGCTTTGATTCGAATTGAACTATGAATAAGAAAAGTATGTATGGACATTCGACAACAGGAATTAGATACATGCTTGGTTGTTTAAATTGTTCTTCTATGCTTAATGGGTTCCTAATGCTTAATTGAGGTTAGACAACAAATAATCAAGTTAGGGAATTAGGAACACAAGGTTAGGACCAAACACCATGGCTTAATCATACTTTAGCAAGAATCAATCTTTGAATTCGAATTAGACTTGTCACTTGACTCCTTATAACCCAGAATTGAATTGTTATGGTGAATCGAATGCCCTAGTCTCTCAATCTGTTTTCCAGCCTACAAAAATACTCTTTGTTGCATTTGCTCACCTTGCTTTTGTTTGGAATTTTGTTTTGCCTCATTTGTTCAACACTTACAATCACTCTTGCTTTAAATTCTGTTTTAGACTTAACTTCCTACTTCCTTGAATTTGGTAATCTAAGCACATAACTAGTTTTAACTTCTCAGTCTTCGTGGGTACGACCTCGTACTTGTCTTGCTATACTACTAATTGGCCCGTACAATTGCGAGTTAACATTTCTAACAACACTAATTCCCTAATTTGATCATCTGTTGTCTAACCTAAATTAAGCATTAGGAACCCATTAAGCATAGAAGAACATTTTAAACAACCAAGCATGTATCTAATCCCTGTTGTCGAATGTCCATACATACTCTTCCTATTCATAGTTCAATTCGAATTAAAGCATGGTGTCTACTCTTAATTCAAACCAAGATAGCTAACATGCAAGCCTTAATGGTGATCAATCATTCAAATTTAGCATATTAACTTATAAGCATAATGAATAAGAACAAAAACCATAATTGAAACTTAGAAACCACTCAAGCTTGAATGCTAAAGAAAAGAATTTACATTACAAAAAATAAATTACAACTAAGAAGCAAAAGGATTTTATTACAACAATTGAGAACTAGAAAGGAAAACTAAGAGAATTTGAGGGAGAGAAGGGAGGGGAGCTCTAGAGAAATGTTTGAGAGCTCCCCCCCTTGGGGTGTGTTTACAAGCTTGGGAAACCTCACTATTTATAGGCCTAAGGAAGTTGAAAATCTAAATTAAATATTGTTTTCCACTCACTTCATCAACTTCACCTAACACACCATTACATTTGAAAACAATTTTTCTTTCTTTAAACTTAGTGTTTGAGAGGATCCAAGGCTCTCTTAATTGCTCAACATGTAAGGCTCAAAAGAGGATCCAAGGCTCAAAAGAGGATCCAATGCTCAAAAGATGATCCAATGCTCAAAAGAGGATCCAATGCTCAAAAGAGGATCCAATGACATTGCATTGCAGTCAGCTTGTGGGCAGGTTTTGGGCTTGGTATTTGCTCCGAAAAAATCTGGAAAAATATGGATCTTCAAGCCCTTTGTCTTATCTTTCCAAGCATATGCAGCCTAACTCAAGGAAAAATCGGAAAGACCTTCAAATGTCATTTGTGGCCCAGTAACGCAGATGCTGCCGAATTTTGACCTTGAGCTACTAAATTATTGATAACTTCCTCTAGAATACTCAGAATCATGAACCGTAAAATGCTACGGAAACTAGACTTCCGTATCTTTCCAATGATGTATAGCTCATTATCTGGTTCTTCTTGAGTAAGTACAGGTTAATCCGTGAAATTGAATGATCTGCAGACACCGTTTTGGGCTAATTTGTCTCCAAAATGCATTAAATGAGTCTCAAGCTTATTATACTGAAACAAACACAAAGCTTATTAAAAGCACAAGTTTAACTCAAAAACATAACCAAATCATAAGTTAGAAGGATACAAAATGATATGTAATTATGCACCGATCAGAATCTGTGCAATAAAATTAAAGAAGAAGTAGATCAAGTAACAAAAAAAAAAAAAAAAAGATAAAGAGAAAGTGTTTCGATTTGATCTAAATGTGAAATATAAGGTCTATGCCAGATGATGCTATGAAGTTGCAGCCATACCATTCTAAATCAATGATACCTTGCAGATCAATGAAGAATGCAACCTTGGTATGTTCTTAAGTTAATTGTGTTCCTTCCAATTCTTCCACTTCCCTTAACCTTAGCCTTTCATTGCAACCTTGTGAAAGACCTAGCTGATCTTTGAGGATGTATTTATGGGTGCTGGTATGTATGTGTGTATCTCTATTCTTAGTATTTGATTCCCTTCATGAGATCTAACCAAATATTGTGCTTCTATTTCATATACTCATTATGTTTGTTTGAGAGAATAAAACCATAGGTTCTGAGTGATTGAGTGCTATATGTGAGAATTAGAGTTGAAGCATGTTCTTCCTTCAAGATTTGAGTATGTTTACTTTGAAGCCATGTGCCTTTGAGCTATAGCTTCCACTGTACGCACTTATTGATCATCTATCTTGGCAACTCTATGGTATTGGAGGTATGACTAAAGTTTTCTTTCATTTTTATTAGTTGTTTTCAAAGTTAGTTTTCTAACCTTTTGTTTTGTAGAGTCAGTAAAGCGTTTGTGGGTATCGTTTCTGTTAAACCCTCAGGAGACATAACTCCTCCTACTAGGGATGCCTAGAGGTTTAAAGGCTTGTTGCATGCGCTCAATGCAATCGAGTTACCTACGAAAGTGGTCTAATAAATTTCTCGTTTTGTTTTTATCTTTGTTTTCCGTTTGTTTTACTCGAGGACTATTAAAATCTAGGTTTGGGGGTATTTGATCGGTGCATAATTACATATCTTTTTGTACCATTCTAACTTATGATTTGGTATGTTTTTTAGTTAAACTTGTGCTTTTAATAAAGTTTTGTGTATATTTCAGTATAATAAGGTTGAGACTCATTACATGCATTTTGAAGACAAGTTAGCTTAAAAACTGTGTCTGCAGATTAGTCATATTTACGGATTAACCTGTACTTGCTCAAAAAGAACCAGATAATTTGCCATACATCACTGGAAAGATATGGAAGTCTAGTTTCCGTAGCATTTTATGGTGCATGATTTGGAGTCTTCTAGAGGAAGTTAGACATGATTTAGTAGCTCAAGGTCAAACATTCGGGCCTCAGTCCAGTTTCCGTGGGTCAGCTTTCAGGCCTCAGTTCAGCTACTTACACAAGTCAAATGAGGTGACACCCTTAATATCATTTGTTCCAATGGGTGTCTAATATAACATATCCAAATTGCAGCCCCATTGGATAAGTTTGGAGCCTCAACATGTCAAATACCGAACCTGGTTCACAGAAAAACCAGGCCTCAGTCCAGTTTTCGTGGGTCAGCTTGCAGGCCTTATTTCAGCTACTTTCACAAGTCAGATGAGGCAACACCCTTGATAGAATGTGTTCCAATGGATGTCTACTATAACATATCCAATTTGTAGCCCAATTGGATAAGTCTGGAGCCCTCAGCATGTCAAACACTGAATCTGGTTCACAGACAAACCATGTGTTTAAAGCAGCCACACATGGAGGCAAAGCATGGGCAGCTGTTGAGCCATGTGCTTAAAGTAGCCACACATGGAGCCAAAGCATGGGCAGCTATTGATCCATGTGCTTAAAGCAACCACACATGGAGGCAAAGCTTGTGGCAGCTGCAAAGTATGAGCTGACACACATGGGAGACAAAGCACATGGGAGACAAAGCATGGGCAGCTGTTGAGCCATGTGCTTAAAGCAGCCACACATGGAGCCAAAGCATGGGCAGCTATTGATCCATGTGCTTAAAGCAACCACACATGGAGGCAAAGCTTGTGGCAGCTGCAAAGCATGAGCTGCCACACATGGGAGACAAAGCATGAGCTACCACACATGGGCAGCTAAGAGACCAGCCAAGGGGGAGGACGAATTTGAAGTCTATAAATAGAGAGTTTCAGCTCTTTCAAAGGAGGATATCATTCCATAAATTACATTTCCATTGTACACCATCAAAGAGTTGTCTACACCATCAAAGAGTTGTCTACCATCAAAGAGTTGTTTACACCATCAAAGAGTTGTCTTCTTTATCAAAGAGCCATCTTCTTCTTCTTTCTCTTTTTATTTTCTGTTTTGTATGTTCTTGCTATCCATTCAAATTATGGATAGCTAAATATTTTAGTTAGGGCTCGATTGAAGCCCTAATCATGTTTCTTTAAGGATTTCGATATGTCTTTGCTATAAACTACTTTTGTGATGCTTATTGATTAATTTCAGATTATATTTTACTCTTTACATACGTTATGTTATGCTTGATCATCATATGCATGCTGTGTATTGAGTTTGTTACATAGGTAAATTTAGATGACCGAGTCTTGTACCTATGAAAGTAACAAAAGAACTAGTTATAAGTTCTTGAAATTAATCATCATGAATAACTAGAATAGATACCATGTTCTAGAATTTGTGTGTTTGTCGATTTCCATTGTGTTATGCATTCTTAAAGTACAACTTAGTAGATACCATGCTAAACACTTTAAGAATGAAAAGAGTTAAAGTAGATACCCATGCCTAACTTGTTGTTTAGGGAAATCAATAACTTAAAGAGTAGATATCATGCCTTTAGGTTGACAAACATAAGCATCCAAAATCTGTTTTGTAGCATTGTGCATGTCGTTTGCTTAAGGAAAAAGATTAGTGGTGAACATCGAATCCCTAACTAGTTTTCTCATTGTTTTAACCACAATCCAATTCTATTTTTAATCAAACGCTGTTTTCAATATTTAGCACAAATTAATCCAATCCTCGTGGGAACGATCTCGTGTTTGCTTTCTATACTATTTATCCGATCTTGTGCACTTGCGAGTTAAAACGTGCATATAGTTGCTTAATTTTTAGGTTACTATTTGTTCAACAACAAGTTGAAAATGAATCCCAAGAAATGCGTTTTTGGAGTTCAAGCTAGCAATTTCTTAGGTTTCTTGGTCCATCAAAGAGGAATAGAAATCGACAAGAACAAAGCAATGTCTATCATGGAAGCTTTGCCACCTCAGAGGAAGAGAGAATTACAAAGCCTCTTAGGGAAGATTAACTTTCTTAGAAGATTCATATCCAATATGCAGGAAAAATTCAACCTTTCTCCTCCCTGTTAAGATTAAAGCAGGAACAGGCATTCAAATGGGAGGAACAGCACCAGCAGGCTTTTGAGGAAAACAAGCACTACCTCTCAAATCCGCCAGTTCTGTCCCCACCAAAGAGAGGCAAACCACTTAAATTATATGTCTCTGCATCAGAAGTATCCATTGGGAGTCTGTTAGTTCAAGATAACAAGGAAGGGAAGGAACATGCAGTCTACTACCTAAGCAGGACTCTAACAAAGGTAGATAGGAAATACTCTGCGATTGAAAGGCTTTGTTTAGCTTTATATATTTTACAGCTGTGAAGCTCAGACAATACATGCTACCATTTAATATCTACATCATGGCCAAAACAGATCTGATCAAGTACATGCTAACAAGACCAGTGTTGAGAGGGATGATTGGTAAATGGATTTTGGCCCCATCAGAATTTGCTTTCAGATATGCTCCTCAGAAGTCCATCAAGGGACAAGCTGTTGCAGATTTCTTGGCTGATCATCTAGGGGAAGAAATTAAGAATATGGATTCCATGGATATAGCCAATGCAGACTTGTCTCAATAATCCCATTTACTCAGTCCTTCTCACCCCCTGGAAGCTATACTTTGATGGATCTAAAATAGACTTAGCCTCTGGGGCAGGGATTGTTTTAGAAGATCCACTTGGAATCAAACATTGTTATTCATTCAAGCTAGATTTCCAGTGCACCAATAACAAAGCAAAATACGAAGCTTTAATCATAGGACTAGAAATGCTGGTACAACTAGGAATCCAATCTGTCGAAATTCTGGGAGATTCCATGCTTGTACTAAAACATATTGATGGAGAATACAAATGTTTGAGCCCCTCTTTAGTTGTCTATCTAGTAGTAGCCAGAAATCTCTTGGCAGAACTCAGGAAAGCCACTTGGGAACATATTCCAAGAGAAGAAAACTTTGCAGCTAATGAGATGGCCCAGATAGCAATAGGAGTACAGATGCCTGAAGACCGCATACAAAGAATCATCAAGGTAGGAAAGAAAAGCCTACCATATGTTCTGACCAGAGGAATGGAAATAGATGTCAATATTGCCATAATGACTGAAGAGGAGTGGAGATTGCCTATAATCAATTATCTACAGTCACTACTACAAAAAAGGCAAAAGACGACGGGAATTCACCGTCGTGTATTCGATTTCTCAATGGTCGTGGAATCCACCGTCATCTTTTCCCTAAGAAACCACGATGCGAAATCACCGTCGTTGTTAGAACAAACAACGTCATCAAAAAAATAAAAACCGACGTCTTTGTACTGCAAAAGATCTAAAAAATCAGTCGAGGATAAGAATAGACGACTACATCAAACAAAAAAACCGTCGTTAAAAAGGAAAAATATGACAAATATTAACAGAACAACGACGCAAAATAGACATACAACGACGAACACTAAAACCTGACGTCGTTAAATAATCTTTTAACGACAATAAAAAGTATGACGTCTTCAATACATGAGACGACGACGTTATTGAAATATACTACGTCACTTAGTTACAAAAAACCGTGGTAAAATAAGTTTTCTACTTCGATTTTTCTATGAAAGATGACGTGGAAATAGTTGTCAGTGTCATTTTTTACGACGTATGTATTTCTACAGATGACGTTGACATATGAAACAACGTCGGTTTCAAATATATGAGAGCCGTATTACAGAATTTATACGTCATATTTTTCTATTCAAACAACGACGGTAATAAATCGTCGTTGTTAAGAACATCAACGTCAAAAAAAACAAAAAACCGACGTTCTAAAGAGCTAATAAATAGTCGAGGATGAGAATAGACGACGAACTCTAACAAACAATCGTCGTTAAAAATAAAACATATGACATATATTAACAGAACATGGCCGCAAAATAGACATACAACGACGGTATTTAAAACATAGCGCCGTTAAAAAAGCATTTCACGACAAGAAGAAAAATGACGTCTTTAAAAACATAAAGACGACGTTATCTACGTCACTACATTTAAAAAATCCGACGTGAAATATATTTTCCACTTCGATTTTTCTATGAATGATGACGTGGAAATAGATGACATTGTCATTACTCACGACGCATGAGTTTATATAGACGACGTGGAACGAAGAAACAACGTCGGATATAAATAAATGAGAGCTGTATTACAAAATAACGTCGTCTAATATTTATTAGACGGCGTTTAAAATGAATTACCGTCGGGAATTACATCTGTTCCTCTTCGTTTTGAAAGAACTTGCGACGTGGTAAATTAATCATGACGTCGTGTTTTTAAATTAATGATTATTTATATTTTCTTTTAGACGTCGGTATTATGGGATTGGAGTCGTGATATTTTTAATTACATGGCGGTTCTTAATGATTCCCCGACGTTATATCCTTAATATCTTTTTCACAATAGCGTCGTGGTTCTTCATTGTTACGTTGCTTTAAGACGTTGGTAAATATGCTGAATAACTTGTTCACAATTACGTCGTTTTTTATTTGAACAGACGTCGGTATATTCATATCTTCTGTCGTTGTTTTTTGGCTTTGATTTTACACTTCGGAAATCTTGTTTCAAATAGACGTCGGTTGTTGAATTAGGTACGTCGTTGTTTTTGAACAGCCATATGAATCTCGATTTTTTAGGTGTCTAAGGTGGTATTACACGGCGGTTTTTTTATAACCGTCGTCTTTTTAAAAACCACGACGGCTCTTACTCCGACCGTCGTCTTTTGCTTGTCGTCTTTTACCCTTTTTTTAGTAGTGAGTATCCAACCCTTCGTTCTAAAAAAAAGATTAGAATCATGGCCTTAAACTACCTCATGTGGAATGGAGATTTGGTCCGAAAAAGCAAAGATGAGCTACTTTTGAGATGCTTAGGAAAAGAAGAATACATGAAGGTCATGGGAGAAGTCCATGAAGGAATCTGTGGAGCACATCAAGGTGGAAGAAAAATGTGTTGGTTGATTAGAAGGTATGGTTACTTGTGGCCTACCATGATGAAGGACTGCATAGAATATTCCAACGGATGTGAAGCTTGTCCAAGGCATGGTCCAATCCAGTAGGCTTTCTCAGTCCCCATGAATCTAGTCATCAAGCTGTGGCCATTCAGAGGATGGGCAATGGACCTCATTGGAAAGATTTATCCAACCAGTAGCAAACAACACTGTTTTATCACAGTGGCTATTGATTATTTCACCAAATGGGTAGAAGCCAAGGCTACTGATCATTACCTTCATAAAAGAACAATTGTGCAAAGGTTTGGCATACCATAATCAATCACCACTGACAGGGGAACTTCCTTCATATCTAGAGAAATGTTAGATATGGTGTTGTTAAAAATGTTAACTCGCAATTGTACGGGCCAATTAGTAGTATAGCAAGACAAGTACGAGGTCGTACCCACGAAGACTGAGAAGTTAACTGGTTATATGCTTAGATTACCAAATTCAAGGAAGTAGGAAGTTAAGTCTAAAACACAATTTAAAGCAAGAGTGATTGTAAGTGTTGAACAAATGAGGCAAAACAAAATTTCAAACAAAAGCAAAGTGAGCAAATGCAACAAAGAGTATTTTTGTAGGCTGGAAAATGGATTGAGAGACTAGGGCATTCGATTCACCATAACAATTCAATTCTGGGTTATAAGGAGTCAAGTGACAAGTCTAATTCGGATTCAAAGATTGATTCTTACTAAAGTATGATTAAGCCATGGTGTTTGGTCCTAACCTTGTGTTCCTAATTCCCTAACTTGATTATTTGTTGTCTAACCTCAATTAAGCATTAGGAACCCATTAAGCATAGAAGAACAATTTAACAACCAAGCATGTATCTAATTCCTGTTGTCGAATGTCCATACATACTTTTCTTATTCATAGTTCAATTCGAATCAAAGCATGGTGTCTACTCTTGATTCAAACAAAGGTAGCTAATAAACAAGTTCTAATGGTGATCAATCATCCAAACAAGTATATTAACTGATAAGCATAAAGAATAGGAATATGAATCATGAATCAAACTTGAAACTCAAAACTTCACTTATAAACCCAGAATATTCATGTTAGATTACATCGAAGCCCTAGTTATGAATTTAGCTACTCATAATGGAAATGAAACTTAAACAGAAATGAGAAAACATAATGAATGCAATAAGAGTGGAAAAACCCATTTCTGAAGTTACTTGTGGTGTCCAAGGCTTCTCCAAGTGCTTCTCCAAGTCTAATGCTGCTCCAAGAGCTTCCTCACATCTAGAGTATGGCAACTAAATAGGTGATTTGGGATGAGTTTGGGTGAGTGGTGATGGTAGAGAAAGAGGAAATTCGTAGGGAAATGGAAGGGAGGCTTGCTAGAGCTGTTTTGGTGATTTTGGACAGAATGGAGTGTTTGGGGAAGGATGGAAGTGTTAGAGGATGGCTGAATGGATTGTGATGTGGTTGAATGAGTGTGAAGCTCTCTATTTATAGAGTGTGAAGCTCCCATTTGGCTGATCAAGCACATGGCTCAAAAGAGGATCCAAGGCTCCTCCAATCTGATTTGTCTCCCCTTTGGCTGATGCTCAAAAGAGGATCCAAGGCTCCTCCAAGTGGAAACTGCAATCAGCCTGGTGTGTATTTTGATGGGCTCACGAATTGGGCTCAACTTAATCAATTGCTGCATTTGAGTAGTCCATCTTGAAGTTCAGATTCTCATCTTTCCAACCACATATTATTTGGGCCAATCCAAGTTCAGACAAAGAAGTTAAGGCCGAAGTGAATTGCTAACTCAGTCTGCACGTTTTTGCACCACTTTGCATATTTTCCTATCCAAAGCCACCATTGTAACCTAAGGCCCAATGAACTGAATAACAAACCAAAAGAGATTAAAAGCACAAGTTTTTCTTTAAGAACGTAAGCAAAACATAAACTATAAGGGTACAAAATGATATACAATTGTGAACTGATCATATGGCAGAAGCCTGCAAGTTCAAACTACTTCAATCTGCTCCTTATTATGCCTAGGTAAATGGACAGGCAGAATCTAGCAACAAGGTGATTATCAACATTATCAGAAAAATGCTTGAGGAAAATCCAAGGCAATGACATGACAAACTGTCAGAAAACTTGTGGGCCTATAAAACGTCAAAAAGATAAGCAACTGGCATGACTCCATATGCTTTAACTTATGGACATGATGCAATTCTACCCATGGAAATTGCAATTCAGTCTATCAGAATTGCCCAACAACACAATTTGGTTGGGGAAGACTATTCACATGCAATGCTGCTAGAATTGGAAGGATTGGATGCAAGCAGACTTTTGATACCCTCAACAAACTCTTAGCAGGGAAGCAGGTTGTGGCAAGAGCATATAAGAAGGAGAAATCGTCTGGAAAGCAGTTCTACCCCTTGGAACACACGTAACTGGTTATGGAAAATGGTCACCCACATGGGAAGGTCCTTTCATAATTAAGCAAGTCCTTGGATTAGGGGCATACAGATTATAGGATCAAGATGGAGACATCCATGCTACGCCAATCAATGGCAAATGGTTAAAAAGTTCTATCCAACTATGTGGGATTCACAGGCAGTACAAACAGATCTTGGAATTGAGGGAGAAAAGGATGGAACTATTATTTAATTTTCCATTCAGATTTGTATAGGAGTTTTACTTTTAGTGTGTATTTCATTTATGCTTTCTTTTGTTTCATCTAGTTAGAAGAAAATGAAAACGCAAAGTTCCACAAAAATAATCTAAATTTTTATTTAAATATAGTCATTCACTATGAGCATGTTTTATTACATTTTGGAAGAATTTCAAAGTCCTAATTTTCTAAGGGTCTCTTGCCATCTAGTCTTTTTTATGGAGATCTCCTTTCTGGAGAAGCTTCTGGAACCTTTAATGCTGGCCTAGAAGCTGATACCATGTTCTGAACAAGGAAGGTTGCCTTGGTCTTGGTGCCCTGTCCAGCCCCAAGCTTTTTCTGCCTCTCCCTTAGCCCGACTAGCTCCTTCTGAAGCTCTTCGATATGTTTTTCCAGATTATCAGCAGCAGTCTTGGTCTCTTTATAGTCAGCAACTAGAACATCCAGTTATACCTTCTATTTTTGGTAATTAGCAAAGTTGGCTTCGTGAGTAGCCTTGCAGAACTCAGAGGTGTTGAAGGAAGGCTTGAGATCTTCATAGCTGTTGTGGAGGTTTAGCACATCAATTGCCAAACCCAGGCTGATCTCAAGTATAGGCTTGGGGGCCATGTTCTCAGCAGATCCAGGTCCTTCATCAATTGGTCAACAGCTTATTTGTTCTCGTCCAAGTCCAGCTCAGTTGACTGCCAGATTTTCACCCCATCCACTGCCTCATCCACTACTTTGGACTTAGCCTTGTTTGCAGTAGTTCCCAACTTCTCAAGCTTGTCCAACTAAGCATCCAAATCCATAGCTTCGAACTTTGCCAATTCTGGATCAGCAAAGGAGGCCGTGGTAGATGAACCTGGAACAGAATGGATGGGTATCTGCAAGAAAGAATTTCAGTTAAGTTTCAAGCAGAATTGGAAAAAAAGAAGGGCTAAGGCAGAGTGATACTTACAGCCATAATGGGAGGCTTGAGAGGGCTGGTCACTACAGCCAAAGTCCCAGCAGTTTTGACCTCTTTTACCTGGAAAGATAGGAACACCAATTAGAAGGATAAAGACAAACAAAATTGTAGAAACCATACAGAGTAAAGAAAGAACAGGAGTTACCTCAGGTTCAGGGACAGCTACAAAGTGTTATGCCTCCACGTCAGGTTCAGGAATAGCTACAGAATGTTCTACCTTAGCTTCATTAAACAGGGCCAGTTCTGAGCTTGTGGGTTCTACCCTTTGAGCTTCCTACTGCTTTTTGGCTAGTTCAATACTCTTTGCTATTACTTCAGTAGGAATCTCCTCCTACAAATTAGACAGAAGTCAAGAATAGGAAAAATACAGAATGAATCACGTTAAGGAATTAAAGATAGGATCTCACTTCTTCCTTGACTTCTTCGGTCTTCTCCTTGTCTCCTATTGAGACATCTACTTCTTTTTCCTGCTCTACAATTTCAAAAGCCTATCGCAGCTCTTCATCAGTCCCAGAAGTGGTTATAGGAGCTGCTGTAGGTTCTTCTATAGCCACATATTCCACCACAACCCTCTTCCTAAGTCTTTTTGACCCAGTAGGAGAAGGAGGGGGACTTTCGACTGTAAATTGCAGAAGACAAGGGGTTAGAACAGGTGAACTAAGCAGAACAAAATCAAGAAGTCCCATTTCTCAAAGTTTACCTGAGGTTTCAGACTGGACAACACTGTCCTGAGCTGGGGTAGCCTCCTTTCTCTTATTCCTTTTGGCAGAAGGAGTTGCCTCAACAATTGGCTGTTCTGCCAGAGTTTCATGTTGACAGAAGTGACTGCACAGAAGAAGGAAGAATTAGAAGGCAATCCAGTAGAAAAAGGAAGAATGACAAAATTTAGAAACTTACCAATCACTTCTTCAGCCTGAACAGCCTAAAATGATCCTTATGTTGTCATGAGCACGTAGGTGTGCTCGGATGTCAATTCGGATATCGTTTGAGTCTCAAACAAATTTCGCCTATTGTGCGATTTCCGGGTTCGATATGTTGGGACCGTTGCATCAAACTTAAATTCACTTATGTTGTACCTTGTATTTCTAGGATCATGTAGTATTCAACAAATTGTGAATCGTAGTCCCGGATACTATGAAATCCTGAACCCAAGACAACAAGGTGTTAACGAAAAATATTTTAGCCTATGAACACACATTACAATGTAGTAAATCAACTTGCGTGTTCACTACATTTTTGCTTTCCTCGTCAACCGTGCGGTGTGATAATGAATCCATATAATGTAGTCTCCTTTTTTGGTCTCACAATTATCAACACCCAATGTCACCTACACAAAATGAGGAGAGGTTAAAGAGTATAGAGCTGCTGCCTAATTATAAAGAAAATCTTGTTAAAGGGACTAACCCCATATTCTAAGGCACCAATAAAATTTGATCCCCATATGCCTTTTTAAGGTGATTTGCTAGATGCCGTGATCTTTGAGATAACGGTCCACATTGAGCACTAACTTGGGTAGGGTCGACAAAGCCAACAAGATTTACCAGATTTGCCATTTTTAAGAAGTCAAATAGGTACATAAATATATGAATTCCAATGAGTTTTTTTTATTTTAAAGAAAGTGAATTGTAAAATGAAAATTGGATGCAGCAATGATAGTGGCTCCTATCTCTGTTTGTGCCTAATAAAACACGGCCGGAGAAGAGGCCACCTCTCGGCCTTGACGCCTGTTCGTTGAGTGGAACGGCCGCGTTTTGTCAAAGTGCCTTGCGCTCCTAAAGAAGCACTAGGCAAATACTAAGGCAGGGTCATCTCGGCCTCTTGACTGTGGCCTTATGGACCGAGGCCGAGGATCATGCCACACGGCTGAAGATATTGTGGTCAGAAAGTCACATGGCTTCTGGGCCCCACGCCCCATTTAATGAAGTAGTGCCTCTATCCGTCGCAGCAAATCCACTAGGGAGTTAATTACCGTAGTGCTATTTGCAATAACATGGAGTTAATTACCGTCGTCGTGGTGTAATTCAAATGACGTAAACAAGAAAAAATAGCCGTCTTATTAAGAGTACAATATGGAAAAACCCGTCGTGAGAGTGAGAGACTATTGATATTATTCATAGCAATGAAAGACGTCGTTATTTTGAAAATGGAACCTTGTTTCTAGACACTTTCTTCCATGTTATCAAACTTACAAATGATTTGGACAAAAGGGGGGGAGGGGGGAAGAGAGTGAGAAAAAAACGTAACATTTGCCGTGCAATGAAAGTTGATAAGACCCGCCCCGAACTCCTCATAATCCGGGATGAATCCTGTGGATATTTCAACCTGTTAAAAAAACCTTTAAACAACTCAACAGGTAGCATGCACAATGTAAATTCATGTAATTTACATCAATGGCCTCCGGCCTAACAATCAAACCCTAACAGGGGCAACATCTGTTTGTGCCTAATAAATCACGGTCGTAAGAAGGGACTTCCTCTCGGCCGTGGCACCTATTCATGAACTAAAAACAGCCGCGTTTCGTTAGGCATTTTGACTTCCTAGAAAACAAAAGGGTGCGAAGGCAGAATCCTCTCGGCCTCGCGACCACGGTATTATAGGCTGAGGCCGAAGGCTGTAGGAGACACGGCCGAATATACTATGGTCAAATCGCCACGTGGCCTCAGGGTCCCACGCCCCATTTAATGAAGTAGTGCCTCTGACGATCACAGCAAACCCACTGGTCACAAGAAGCATTTAATGCAGGAGGGAAGTGACTGAAGTCAGGATTTGGTAACAGGAATCAGAGTGGTTAGGTGCAAACAATCTCACAAAGTATTCTCACAACTTGAGGTCAGATCACCAACCACTAGACCAGGGCATTAAATGCGTTCCTGTTGTGAATTTTAGACAACCAGAAAAATAGAGATTATAAAGATTAGTCTAAACACAAATTATACTCGCAAGTTCACAAGGTTAATCGTGATATAGTATGGCAAATACGAGGTCATTCCCACGAGGATTGATTTCAACTACCAATTAGTCTAACCTAATTTACTTCACAAAATAATTTAACTACTCTAATTATATAAACAAGAAATTAAACACGTAGCATACTCACGTAAACACGAAAGGGGTTTTTTGAAAGAATGATTTAATTAACAACGAAATTAAAAGACAAAATAAGTAGAAAGTCACGAAACACAAGATGAGAAATTCAAATTGATAAAAGCACTAGGACAATGAATTCACCACTAGTAATCCGATCTAGCCCCTTATTCACCCACCTATTAACTAACCATTTGATGTCACCGCTTAGTTTTCCTTTTTCATGAATTAACTATGGTATTTAGGCTAACTCGTATATTCCTACATGCAATTCGCCTATGGTATTTAGGTCAAATATCAACACATAGAAACTCATTAAGAGCAGTGAAAACCTCAAACAAGCATGTAAACCCTAGGAGTATGGTATTTACCCTAGACGAATTACAAATCCTAATCACAAGAAGCAAGCCTCAAATTAAGTATGGTATTTACTCTAATTTGCATCCGATTAACTCAATTAAAAGTCTAGATGGTGATCAAACATCAAGATAAGAAACCAAGTTATTAAGCACAGCGATTAAGAATCCAACATCAAACGGCATGTTTGTGCCTAATAAATCACGGCCTTTCTGGCCGAAGGAGGCCTCCTCTCGGCCGTAGCATTTGCTCATGGACTCAAAAACGGCCATGTTTCGTTGTTCCATTTTTCCTTACAAGGAAGCCTCCTCTCGACCATAGCCTCATAGGCCGAGGCCGAGGACCATGCAAAGCATGGCCGAAGATATTATGGTCAGATCATCACGTGGCCTCGAGGTCCCACGCCTCATTTAATGAAGTAGTGCCTCTGACCATTACTGCAAACCCACTAGGGCATGAAGCATTCAATGCACGAGGGCAGAAGGGAAGTGATTGAAGTCAGGATTTGGTAATCAGAGTGGTTAGGAACAAACATTCTCACAAAATGTTCTTACAATTCGCGGTCACTTCACCAACCACTAGAGCAGGACATTTAATGCGTTCCCACGGCCAGAGGTGCAGAAACCTCGATCAGAGCAGTGGCCGAGATTTACCGAGATTTATGGGGGTCACACCACCATGCTTCACGATCCCAAATACTGATCAGACCCAGCCATGCTTGCTCTGATTAGACTCCACCATGCAGGTCTTGTCAAGCCTCGATTGTCCCTCCAGGACTCCTACTATAAATACCAAGCTCAAGACCACATGCAAAGGGTCCAACACCAAAAACCAAAAGCCTCCCACGGAGCAACTTATTTTTCTATCACGCACTTTCAATATCTTTACATGCTTTCTTAGGAGTAGTGGTAGATTGTAAGAGAAATCCATTCATCAATATATCATACGACCCTTAATTTTTCAAGGCGCCGGAGCACCATCCTTGTTATCGCCTCACTCACCCCACATATCATAAGACCGTCGCTCCTCGAGTAACGCGCCAGAGCACCGCCCAAAATCCACCACCTACACCATTAAACGGCCTTGTAGCTCAGGCCGTGAACCTGACGGCCGAGACCAGTTCCTTTCTCGGCCACAATCGTTTGGTTAGAAGTCCAAGTTCAAACAGGCGCATTATTTAAACTTTTCATACCCAAAAACCTATCAAACCCTCGATGCACGGTAGACCGTGCTGGCACGCCCGTGCACAAGCCGCACCGCACCCAAAAGTAGGACTCGCGTGTTCGTGCACATCCCCTCGGCCCGGAGTACCAGGCCGTGAGATTTGCGACGCCAACACGGCAATCAATAGATAGGTAAAATAAGAAAACTAGATTATCAAATACTAGGGCTACATCATGCCCTAGCAAAAGGAAATTAGTTACACATAATCATAGAATTCGACATAAGCAAAAACATAAGGAAGACACAATCAAACTTAGCCAATAGCGGTACTCTTCCGGTGTCTCCAATTTCTCCTTATCTTTGCATCTCTCCCTCAGGGAGTTGTTTATCATGCTTAAATAAAACACCCCACTTCTATTCCTACCCTAGCTGGGCTTTTACAGCGACCCAAGATTAAAGAAAAACCTAATTAAAACATAAATCCAAAATGGGTAAGTAATTGACTCCTCTTCCTACTTGGACTGGGATAACACATCAGTTACTTTGCAGGCACGTTTAGGATTGTTCCTCCTCCAAGAAAATTCGGCAAAAATATGGACAGTGTATATTTTTGTCTTATCTTTCCATCATATATCACAAGCCTTGAGGAAAAATCAGGAAAGTCTTCAAATACTCATTCTTCCACAGCAGCACAGTTTTGACCGGATTGCACCTTGTGCTGACTTAACTTCAAAGACTGCTCTCATTGGCTGCTCAGAAAATTCTAGAAAAATTCCACAATCATCTTCAAGGTCTTAGCTTTCATCTCCAATTGGTCTCGTACTAAAACTCCACCAAAAAGTCATATTTCCATTGAAAACAAATTACTTGCTCTGGAAAGCTGAAAATTGAGAAAATAAAGTAATAAGTCCTTTTTAAATCAAATTCTCCTACAAAAACTAAGTATAAAGAGTACATAAATGTGTAAATTTATGGACTTATCAAATACCCACAACTTAGATTTTGCTAGTCCTCGAGCAAAACAAAACTAAAAGTAAAAACAAAACAACACAGACTCAACGCAAACAAGCGATCGACTAACGTCCCAATATTGATCTCAGAGATAATCACTAACTGTTAGCTAACTTTCAAGAAATAAGCAACAATAACTCAAGACATTATCAACGGGTTAACCAAACTTTAATGGAACAACTTGGATGTAGTGTGTGAAGTAGCCAACATGAATACAACCCATGACTTAAGCTTCACACAAGTTAAATAACCAAATAAGAACAAGCTTCAACTTCAAATCTCATCAAGGATATTCACTCCAATAAAAGCACTCGAAATTTGACTAGTTATTGTCACTCATAAATACGTGAGAGGAATCAAAGCAATAGGATGTACTCACATAATTGAAATAAAGGCACATGACATAGATAAAAGATCTCATGGAAAGATATCGCATACTTGAAAACATTTAAACTATCCGACAATAGTCCTTCCACACCTATTCTCCACATGAGGAACCACACTTCTCCTTGGATCAAGTAGGACTTTCACTAAGGTTGTAATGGGGCTTAGGGTGATGGGTGAAGCAAGTAAAAGATATGGATGAACAAATTCTAAGGAATTCATAGAGCTTTCCATGAAAATTATAACAGCTTGCACTTTGAGCACGAAACTTCATACTGATTCTGTCTTGAATTTTTTTATTTTTTTTTTCACACATTTTTTTTTAGGTCATAACTCCATCAGCTTTCTAATCAACTCATGTAGCGAGTGTTAGGCCAATGACTCCCAAGCTAGATAGCTTTAGGGCATTAAATGTAGAACACTCCTAGGGCTTAATAACTCGAGTTGAAAAGGCTTCGAAATTAGTTTTTTTTTTTTTTTTGAAATAGTATCCTTTACTTTCCACATGATTGAACAGTTTGTGCAATTCTCCCTTAACAATGAAAATACTCTACAAAACTCCTTAGAATTGTGTAGGATAAACATATGATAGATTAAGGTGAGGAGAATTGGATGAAGAATGAAAAAGGCTTACACAAAAGGCACAAGGGGGTTAACTAGGGATAAAAGTGATATGGGTTGGCTAGAAGGGCTCAAACGAAAGAAACAAGGCCTATATCACTTCCTAGAATCCATGTGGTTCACGAAGTATGCCTCAAATAGATAATGAAAGTAGTTCTAGCAAACAGTTTAAACATCTTCAAGTACTTGACCAAAACAAGGAATAATGAGATCACAATGATGTAGACAAGAAAAATTATAGAATATCATATAACACTCAAGAAAGAAAGGCATAGGCTCAAAAGCTCACATAATGAGGGTTATATAAGTCTACACTTGCTCTTATTTAGCCATTTAAATAATGTGAAATCCCCAATCAAAACTCATATTAATATGGCTATGTGCATAAGGATTTCCCAAGTCTAATCACAAAAGTAAGGCTAACACAAAGATAATGTAAAGAATTAGTGTCATGCTCAAAACTTCTTGAAAGTTAATTGTAAATAAGATTCAATCTCATCATAGAATTGGGAAGTGACTACCACAAACAAATAAAAACAAGACACAAAGTAAAAGAAAATATTTTTTTGATTTTATGACATTTTTCTGATTTTTTATTTATTTTTTTTAAAAGAAAGAAAAAAAAACTGAAAACAAAACAAAACAATAGAATAAAAACTAATTAAATAAAAACCAAAAGTTGAAAGGGATTGTGTTTGTGCCTAATAAATCACGGCCTTTGTGGCCGAGGAATCCTCCTCTCGGCCGTGGCCTTTTCTCATGGGCTCAAAGAGAGCAACATTTCGTTGCCTCTTGTTTTCGGACAACGAAGGAGAAAGCGCTAAGGCAAGATTGTCTCGGCCTCTCGAATAACCTCGCGGGCCGAGGCCGAGGAACTCGCAGGGCACGGCCAGGGAGATATTGACCAAATCATCACGTGGCCTCAGGGTCCCACGCTTCATTTAATGAAGTAATGCCTCTGTCCACCACAGCAAATCCACTAGGGCATGAAGCATTTAATGCATGAGGGCAGAAGGGAAGTGATTGAAATCAAGATTTTGTAATCAGGGTGGTTAGGTACAAACATTCCATCAAAGGTTCTTGCAACTGGCAGTCTCTTCACCAACCACTAAACCAGAGCATTTAATGTATTCCCACGGCCAGAGGTGCAGAGCCCTCGATCGGGGTAAAGGCCGAGATCTGCCGAGATTTATGGGGGTCACACCACCATGCTTCACGATCCCAAATGCTGATCAGACCCAGCCATGCTTGCCTTGATTAGACTCCACCATGCAGGTCTTGTCAAGCCTCGATTGTCTCTCCAAAGCTCCTACTATAAAAACCAAGCTCAAGACCACATGCAAAAGGTCCAACACCAAAAACCAAAAGCCTCTCACGGAGCAACTTATTTTTCTGTCATGTACTTTCAATATTTTTACATGCTTTCTTAGGAGTAGTGATAGATTGTAAGCAACTTCCATTCATCAATATATCATACGACCCTTGATTTCTCAAGGTGCCGGAGCATCATCCTTGTTATCGCCTCACTCACCCCATATATCATACGATCGTCGCTCTCCGAGCAACGCGCCGGAGCACCGCCCAAAATCCACCACCTACACCACCACTAACGGCCTTGTAGCTAGGCCGTGAACCTGACGGCCGAGACCAGTTCCTTTCTCAGCCACAATCGTTTGATAAGAAGTCCAGACCAAACAGGCGCAACACCCCAAACACCTTCTACCCAAACACTTCACCGAACTCGACTCACGGTAGACCGTGCTGGCACGCCCGCGCACAAACCGCACCGCATCCAAAAGTAGGACTCTGTGTTAAACGCACGTCCCCTCGGCCCGGAGAACCAGGCCGAGAGATTTGCGCAGCCAACAGATTGAAAATCAATAAACAAAACTGCAGTTCTGACCCAGGCACAAAGAATTACATGTATCTCACAAAATATTTGGCCAAAGTTCACGTTCTTTATATGGTTAGATTCAGATCGAAAAAACAAAGAATCAACGCGGGCCAAAACACAAAAACAGCAGCGGACAAGGACAGAGGACTGCTGCATACATTATGAAACCAAAGAACTCAATCACCCACAACTTAAAACGAACATTGTCCTCAATGTTTAAAACAAAGAAAAATAAGTCATGCAAATTCATTTAAAGAGAGAGAGAGAGGGTGTGAGAACTTCCCGGGTTTGTGTAGATGTATGCAGGGCCGGCCCTGACATTTTGGTGGCCCTAGGGCAAATATTAAGTGAGGCCCTTAGTAAACAAGAAGAAAAATTTTTGCTGATTGCCTTTTTTTTGTGTGCTTAAATATAATAATTTTATGGAAAATGCTAACAACCTTTAATTATGAAAAAAAACATTATGCATTTCCAAATTTATCCTTGGCAAAAACTAAAGAGTCAAAAATCCTTAGTTTTCCACTTTCTTGCTGCTGCACCTGCCATTTTTTGTTCATTTTATTTTTGCACCAGCTACTTGTGGTTTTGATATATTAGAAAAAAGCCCAGCAATATGTATTCTTTTTCTGTTATGATGTGTGTTATTTTGCTATATTAGAAAAATGTTTAAACGAAAACACTCATCTGGATATAGAAAGCGCCAACAAAAGAGGGTACTGTAAAGAGGGATCCAACACAAACAAAAGTAATTAGTAAAGTAATGTAATTATCTACGCCCATAATTTGATAAAGAGGGATCCAACGTAAAAAATGTAAAAAAGACTTGAAAAGCATTACAGCTGCAACCTTTTGTTTCGCTTTCAAGTGACAAAATTATAATGTGCACAAGGTTTTTACATTAAATAATATGAGACAGATGACATAAAGGAAAACTCACTACTACTACTACTACATCACCACTTTTCAGCATCCACTTTCATTTTGATCTTCAGTCGACCTAAACCTAACCCCCTGAACATCTCAACTTCCTCTTCCTCCCGAACCAAACCTTCTCCAAATTGTTGCTTATTGGGATCTGGATTGTGGATTGGAAGAGATGTAGCTTGCGACGCTGGCACATTGTCTAGATACTTGGAGGGTATATCTGCTAGATAGGAGGTTTGTGGTAAGAACTGTTGTGTTGAGCAGTCATATGTATTGTACAGGTAACATCTGAGTTGAGTTTGATATTTACTTAAGTGTGCTTAACGAGTTTGACTTTCAGTTAGGGTATATGACCACAAGGCTCCGAGACTTCGTGGAGCAGATGGATGAGTTGATGATAGATGGAGCCCTATATGATTCGTCTGTTTCAGACCCTTCGGAAAGTGAGTCAGAAGAAGAGCCATGGGTGAGCTTAGCCATCGATAGCATTTTGAGAAATGCTATGTTTGAAGGATGAACCATACAGTATGGAAGGATGAGAATTCACCAAGCATTGAAATTGGAAAATCAATTTATCAGCTCTGTGATATGGAAGGGTGACTAAAAAAAAATTTATGGGAAGCTCTTTCCGAATGTGTTCTTCCCGTGTCAGAAATTTTTGTTTCTATATGGATTTTTTTTTTCCTACTTGTATATATAGGGCCTCGACATCCATGTTTGCACAGGGCCTCCAAAATCAATGGACCGGCTCTGGCGGTGAGATTTGAGAAATTAAAAAAGAATTGTTCAATTTCATCAATGGGGAAAGAGAAGGAAGTGGGAAGGTGGGGTTAATATGTTGAGGGGATGAGGGAGATGTGGTTTTTGGGTAACGAGGGGGAGAGGAAGTGGGTCTCTTGTATTCTTTGAAAGTGAAACAGGCAACAAATAAACAAAATAAACACACCAAACTTAACCAACAAAGAAACAAATACAACCAATGAACCAAAGTAACCGATAAAAGATTAAATTTAAACAACAAATAAGGAGCATAAACCTACCTTGCAGAACTTTCTTTAATTAGGCTAGCTCTGTTGCAAATAAAATTCGAAATCTGGGATTATTATTGAAGAACCTCATAGAATAATTCACTGATTTCCTCTGCAGAAAACGTGTAGAAGAAAAAAAATCTGAAAATAAAAGTGGGATGAGAGACAAACTGAAAATAATATATTGAAGAGAGCATTTTGTTGGGTTTTATAGTAAAGAGAACTTGGGAGGAAGGGATAAGAGAGAAGGGTCTGATGCTGACCAAAAAAGTGAGTGGAAATTTTTTTTATGGGAAGAGAGTTAGCGTGCAATTTGTTTATTGGAAGAAGAGGAAGCGTGAATTTTATGGGAAGAAGAGTTCTTCTGACTAGAAATAGAAAGGGTGTTTTATTTATTTATTTAATAATTGGGCTCTTGATAATATACAAAATTTTTGAGGCCCTTCCAATTCGGAGGCCCATGGCCGTCGCCCTCGGTGCCCAGGCCCAGGGCCGGCCCTGGATGTATGGATGAGCAAAGTGTAGAATATGTCAAAGTGAGAGTGGATCGACAATGCAACGAACTTAAACACCCACAACTTGCTTCTTGGAATGTGAACGGACCCTTAGTAGCTCCTATAAGTCTTGGAACGTGATGAAATTGGAATGAAATTGAGCTGGATATGTAGTCATAAAAATCTGGAAATCCGACTTTTAGCGACGAAAAATCCGATGAACACTGTCGCTAAAACCTCTTTGGTGACGAAAAAGCTTCAAATTCTGGGCAAGACAGCAGCTGCCTTTTTTTTGTGTTTTAGGTCCTTTTTTGAGCTTCAAATCGTCCTAAAACATAATGTAGGCCACCAGAGACCCCCAAACCAAGTCCAAAACATCATTATAACCATCCTAAACACGTCGGTGGCTTCAGATGGACCTGAAAAACAACAAAAAAGACATTAGGCAGAAATTTTAATTTTGACCAAAATAAGAACCTAGTAAGCTATTTTGCTATTTTCTGACATTTAAATTCAACCAATGACCAAAACAACTACTGTAACACATCTGAAACGTGCTGCAAACATCCTAGGGCTAGAAAAATCCAAAAATTTATCTTTGGAACACAAAATCCATTGTTTGATGATGCAAAACTTAACAAAAACAACAAAAACAAAAACAAAAACAATGTAAGAGAAATCACACAGAAACTAAAGACCAAAAAACAAAAATAAAAGGTAAGAATGCTTGGGTTGCCTCCCAAGAAGCACTTCTTTATAGTCATGAGCTAGACTTTTCGAATGACTATGGTGGTGCGGAAGTAGCAAAGAATGCTACTTCTTCCATGTAGTGCTTGGGCTGTTGTCCAAACTCCTTGCGAATAATAGCCTTGTCATGCAATGTCTTGGTGTGATCCTTGGCACGGAGATGCCACAAGAGCCGGCTCATCTTGGAAAAGCTTTTGATACAACATTGATAAATTCCAGCACGTCCAAGAGAAGAGCGCCTGCGTTTCATGTATGGAGGGGGTGCCGACTTGGCTTTCAAGACATCCGTAGAGGTGTTTTCCAAGTAGTTGACATGTACAATTGGGTCAAGGAGATCTATATGGCTGCACTCTTCCAAGTCCCTCGGTTTTTTAATAGCTTCAAACACCTTAAACTCAACGGATTCCCCTTGAACTCTCAAAGTTAAAGTTCCTTGTTACACATCAATCAATGTACCAGCTGTAGCAAGGAAGGGACGGCCGAGCAAGAGTGGGATGTCATGGTCTTCCTCCATGTCAAGAACTAGGAAATCAGCCGGCAACACAAATTGCTTCACTTTGATCAACACGTCTTCAATGATTCCTTTAGGATATGTGACTGATCTGTCCGCAAGTTGAAGAGAAACGGAAGTACTCTTGAGCTCCCCAATTCCTAATCTCTGAAAAATAGACAAAGGCATAAGGTTAATGCTTGAGCCTAAATCTAAAAATGCTTTATCAAATTGAACATCACCAATAATGCAAGGAATTGTAAAACTCCCTGGGTCTTTCAGTTTTGGAGGTAATTTCTTGAGCAACACCGCACTGCACTCTTTAGTTAACAACACTTTTTCATGTGGTGCGAATTTTCTCTTGTTTGTACATGCATCCTTCAAAAATTTTGCATATGAAGGAAGTTGTTGAATTGCTTGAAGCAAGGGAATGTTGATCTCCACTTTCTTAAAAATCTCCAAAATATCAAACATGTGTTGGTCCTTCCTTTGCTTGTGAACACGATGTGGGAATGGCAAGGATGGCTTGTAACTCTCTTCCTTTGGCTTCTCGGCTGCAGCTGTAATAGATGATGTAGGTGGGACTATTTTTGGCTTGTTAGAAGTAATATCCACATCTTCACCGCTCTTCTTGACATGATCTTCAGCGTGGCCAGCATTTGGTGCATCATTCTCTTGTGGACCATAAGATTTTCCACTCCGCAGCATTCTAATAGCATTGGCATGCTCAGAATTTCGAGGATTAATTTCAGGTTGGCTTGGGAATGTGCCTTGCGCCCTCTCATGAACAATAGTAGCGAGCTGACCTACTTGAGTTTCTAACTTAGTGATGGACGCTTGCATAGTATTCTGATTTTGTTGAGAAGTCTATACAAACTGAGCGATTAAGTCCTCCAACGCTGGTTTCTTAGGCTCATTTGAAGGCTGCCCTTGGTGATGGATAGGACGAGTAGAGCTAGCTTGTTGTTGCTGGTTGCTCCATGAAAAATTTGGGTGGTTACACCACCCCGGATTATAGGTGTTCGAATATGGATCATTCCGAGGTCACTGAAAAGAATTAGCTTGAAGAACTTGCTCAGAACCTTGCATAGTAGATGGACAAAGTTACATTGGATGAGTTGGGTCAGAACAAATGGCGCAAACTTGATGTGGGGAAGGTGGAATAACAGCACGCATAAGAGTTTCAAGTTTTTTCTCAAGGCTTGAAATTTGAGCAGCAACCGCAGTGTCGGTGTCAACTTCATAAACTCCTACCTTCTTTGTCCGCTCACTACCCCATAGTTGATTATTATTCGCAAGCAAATCAAATTGATCAAACGCTTGTTCAGGTGTCTTCTCCATCAATGCACCTCCGCATGCAGAGTCAACCATTCGTTTGTTTGCAGTCGTAAGTCCTTCATAAAAGAGGTGCATCTGCATCCAATCAATAATGCCATGATGAGGGCATTTTTGCAGCAACTCTCTAAATCTCTCCCAAGCTTCATAGAATGGCTCATGCTCCCCTTGACTAAAATGCATGATATCTCTTCTAAGCTGATTCGTCTTCTGCGCTGGGAAGAATTTCTGGAGAAATTTTTGAGCTAATCCCTCCCATGAAGTAATGGACTCAGCTGGCAATGAGTGAAGCCAAGTTTGGCTCTATCCTTTAACGAAAATGGGAACAATTTCAGCCTAACAACTTCATCAGAGACATTTAGGATCTTGATTGTGCCACAAATGTCGAAAAAATCCCGAATATGCATGTTAGGATCTTCATTCAACTTCCCATAGAAAGATGGTAACAAGTGAATCATTCCGGACTTAAGTTCAAACGAATTTGCTTCAACTTCTGGAACTATAATACATGATGGAGTGTTGGAAAGAGTTGGGATGGAGTACTCCTTCATAGGTCGAGCAGGTTGTGCTCGTTCCATTGCTTCCTCTTGAGCTAATTGTTGTTCCCCAACGATCTTGTCACTCTCCTCGTTTATATTTTCAACGAACCTCCGTCTTCTTGATGTTCCAGTGAGTGAGTGAATTTGTCTTTTTGTTTTCTAAATGTTCTTTCAATCTCAAGATCAAATGCTACGAGGTCCTGACCTTGAGAGCGTGTTCCAGTCATACACTAAGCTGAACCTGACAAAGAACAAGACAAACAAGAAACACAAATCAATTCCAAAAACCTGAAATTTCCAATAAATATAAATAAAAACGAAATAATAAATAAAAACTAATAAAACAAAAAAGAAACTATTAATAAAGAAAAATAATTAATAAAAATGAAAAATAAAATAAAATAAAAACTGAAAAGCAAAATTAAGATTGAACTAAATCGTAGTTGACGAAGCCAATCCCCGGCAACGGCGCCAAAAACTTGTTGTGAATTTTAGACAACCTGAAAAATAGAGATTATAAAGATTAGTTTAAACACAAATTATACTCACAAGTGCACAAGGTCAATCGTGATATAGTATGGCAAATACGAGGTCATTCCCACGAGGATTGATTTCAACTACCAATTAGTCTAACCTAATTTACTTCACAAAATAATTTAACTACTCTAATTATATAAACAAGAAATTAAACACGTAGCATACTCACGTAAACACGAAAGGGGTTTTTTGAAAGAATGATTTAATTAACAACGAAATTAAAAGACAAAATAAGTAGAAAGTCACGAAACACAAGATGAGAAATTCAAATTGATAAAAGCACTAGGACAATGAATTCACCACTAGTAATCCGATCTAGCCCCTTATTCACCCACCTATTAACTAACCATTTGATGTCACCGCTTAGTTTTCCTTTTTCATGAATTACCTATGGTATTTAGGCTAACTCGTATATTCCTACATGCAATTCGCCTATGGTATTTAGGTCAAATATCAACACATAGAAACTCATTAAGATCAGTGAAAACCTCAAACAAGCATGTAAACCCTAGGAGTATGGTATTTACCCTAGACGAATTACAAATCCTAATCACAAGAAGCAAGCCTCAAATTAAGTATGGTATTTACTCTAATTTGCATCCGATTAACTCAATTAAAAGTCTAGATGGTGATCAAACATCAAGATAAGAAACCAAGTTATTAAGCACAGTGATTAAGAATCCAACATCAAACAGCAATCAATAGATAGGTAAAATAAGAAAACTAGATTATCATACTAGGGCTACATCATGCCCTAGCAAAAGGAAATTAGTTACACATAATCATAGAATTCGACATAAGCAAAAACATAAGGAAGACACAATCAAACTTAGCCAATAGCGGTACTCTTCCGGTGTCTCCAATTTCTCCTTGTCTTTGCATCTCTCCCTCAGGGAGTTGTTTATCATGCTTAAATAAAACACCCCACTTCTATTCCTACCCTAGCTGGGCTTTTACAGCAGCCCAAGATTAAAGAAAAACCTAATTAAAACATAAATCCAAAATGGGTAAGTAATTGACTTCTCTTCCTACTTGGACTGGGATAACACATCAGTTACTTTGCAGGCACTTTTAGGATTGTTCCTCCTCCAAGAAAATTCGGCAAAAATATGGACAGTGTAGATTTTTGTCTTATCTTTCGATCCATATATACAAGCCTTGAGGAAAAATCAGGAAAGTCTTCAAATACTCATTCTTCCACAGCAGCACAGTTTTGACGGGATTGCACCTTGTGCTGACTTAACTTCAAAGATTTGCTCCCATTGGCTGCTCAGAAAATTCTAGAAAAATTCCACAATCATCTGCAAGGTCTTAGCTTTCATCTCCAATTGGTCTCGTACGAAAACTCCACCAAAAAGTCATATTTCCATTGAAAACAAATTACTTGCTCTGGAAAGCTGAAAATTGAGAAAATAAAGTAATAAGTCCTTTTTAAATCAAATTCTCCTAAATGCTGTAAATGTGTAAATTTATGGACTTATCAGTTCCCACGGCCAAGAGCGCAAAACCCACGATCAGGGTGGTGGCCGAGATTTGCCGAGATTTATGGGGGTCACACCACCATGCTTCATGATCCCAAATGCTGATTTAACTACCTACTTGCCCCGATCAGACTCCACCATGCAGATCTTTTCAAGCCATCAGGCAGATCTTTTCAGTCTCGATTGGTCCTCCAAGACTCCCCCTATAAAGACTAAGCTCAAGACCACGTTTAAAGGGTCTAACACCAAACCAAAAGCCTCCCACGGAGCAACTTATTTTTCCTGTAACACACTTTCAATAACTTTAATTGCTTTCCTAGGAGTAGCGGTAGATTGTAAGGAAAATCCATTCATCAATATATCATACGACCCTTGATTTTTCAACGCGCCGGAGCACCTCCCAAAACCCACCACCAACACCACCACTAAACGGCCTTGTAGCTCAGGCCATGAACCTAACGGCCGAGACAAGTTCCTCTCTCGGCCACAATCGTTTGATTAGAAGTCTAACTCGAAACAGGTGCATCATTCAACAATCTTCTACCCAAACCTCTCGACGCACGGCAGACCGTGCTGGCACGCCCGTGCACAACTACACCGCATTCAAAAGAAGGATGTCACGTGTTCACGCACATCCCCTCGGCCCGGAGCACCAAGCCATGAGATTTGTGCAAGCAACACTTTTAGCAAGCTCGGTCACTACCGTCGAATCCTGGGACAACGACGCTGGGGGCAAACTCGTAGCAACAGTGGATAACGGCAGCAACGACCGAGGAGGCTGGAAGCAAACAATCCGGTCAAGAGCGTGTGGCGAAAACACTAAAAACAAAATAAAGTATAAATAAGAACTAAACGCTTACCGAGCGAAACACAATGCCTCTCAGACGAGGAGGGGCGGACGGCGGCGGCTCGGTAGGCGCATTAACAACCGAGGTATGCTCGGCGGGGCCGGCCGAAGGGACTTCCACCTGGGCGGCCTGCGTCGATTCTATGGCAGGGACCTCATCGTCTAAGATGTCTGTTAACCCGTAATTTCGGGATAGCCGTAATATCATAATCATACGGGTAGAACGAAAGGGATTGAGTGGTTCACCCATAAACTTGGGCTACATCCACTGGTTGTTGTATTTATATATATGTGTAGAGATTATATTGGGATAGGCTTGAGAGCCTTTACAAATGGGAGAGGAGAGAGATCTGGAGGAAAGGAGAGAGAGTTGCGAGAGCACTCTCTTGGCTCTTTCTCTATTTTTTGGTGTCTTTCTTTTTGGTCTGTCCCCTTCAGCAAGAGAAGAGAGCCCATTTTATAGGAGAACAACAACTGACTTCTCTCCTTGGGCCTGCTGACGTGGCATCCCATTAGAGGCCCACCCAAGTGAGGTAAAACCGTGTGTCAACAGGAGCCCCCAAGTTTGCAGTTGAGAATAGCTTCTTGGCTGGGGACTTTCAAGTAAGACCAGTGTTTGGCCGAGCCGAGCACGTATATGGAGATAATTTTCCTTCTCTTTAATCATAACGAGACATATTGGAGATGGTGTGGCCGAGCCGAGCACATATATGGAGATAATTTTCCTTCTCTTTAACCATAACGAGACATATTGGAGATGGTGTGGCCGAGCCGAGCTCATATATAAAGATAGCAAAGCCGAGCCAAGCAAATATCACATAATGTTGTGATGATGGTTTTGTATGTAATGACTTGATGACGATGTATGTCATGCCGCAATGGTGATGTATGCCATGCAATGATGGCGATGTATGTTGTGTCATGGTGGCGATGTATGCCATGCAATGATGACGATGTATGATGTGTCATGGTGGCGATGTATGCCATGCAATGATGACAATGTATGCCATGCAATGATGGCGATGTATGAAGATGTATGTTATGAGATATGTTGATGACATGACACACTCACTATATGGTAACCTGTTGTAGTAGATAAGTGGCGTTTGAGACAATTACCATCCGACCCGATGTGATATTTACAGCCCCCACTCCGAGCATAGTGGGACATGGTGGAGATAATGCGGATGAGATGAGCACATATCTGGAGATTTATTTTTTCACTCTTTTTAACCATGGCGTTGGAGGTTTGGTGAGGTCGATATACATGGTGTACCCTGAGCCCCCAAGTTTCTAGTTGAGAATTTGTTCTCGACTGAAAACTTTTAAAGTAAACCATTGTATGGCCGAGCCAATCAACTTGTGCCTTAGTGAAGAGAGTTTTTGTATTTTTGGAAAATCAACCATGCAATGTGGTTGGTCATGCAACGTAGTGGTTGGCCATGTAAGGTGGCAAGGTGATAGAGGATCATACATACAAAGTGGTTGGGTCGTTCATGCAATGTGATCCGGTTGGCTATAACATGGAGATTAAGTAGGCGAGGTGCTCAGGTCGGTCTTTCAACGTGGTGAGGGGCCATGCAAGTTACTCGGCTCTGCATGCGACGTTGATGAGGTGGTGACCCGTCAAGGCAAAAAGCCACCCATGCAAAGTGGCAGGGTGGTCATCTGGTGCATCCGGGAGAGGTTGGTTATGCCAAGTGGTGGATGACCAGACAAGGTGTGGCACCGAGCCTAGCACAAGATGCGATGACGTTACAATTGGTGAGAGCAGAGCTGATGGTGGTGGGCTATGCCGAGCGGAGTTTAACCGTTTTTGCAGCTGGCGGTGGCGGTGAGACTTCGAGTCCATGGTGTCGTGGAATGACCATACTCCTCCTTGGGTCTTGATGTTCGGAGCCTGGTGGTTCAACCGGTGCCGCGTGGGCTTGCGCTGGGTTCTGAGCTAATTTGTGCAAGCTCTCCAAGACCTCCCTCTTGGTTTTGGTTCTCCTCACACAACCAAGCCTTGTCGTGCTTGCGAAAGCGGGAGAGGGAGACAAGGAGGAGAGCTTGGGGGCCTTGAGAAATGTTGGCCAGAGTCACGGCCTAGTTTTTGCACGATGGTTGGTTTCATTTTCTTGAATCACCGTGCGATCCACCTGAGCCGACCCGCTTGGCCCATGTGGCCCTACCATGGAGATATGGCCACGAAGGCTGCACACCGACAGGGACGGCAGCCGCCCCTAGTTTGGAAGATGAAACGTGAGATTGGCAGCATCATCGTCAAGTGGTGGTTGCGGCTCATGGGTGGTTGTGCCGACAGACACCTCGTTGATAGGTTGCAGTACAGACCACGTTGGTGGCAACGACATGGTCGGCTCAGCAGGCAGGGTACCAGCTCGGTAGGCACTCCCAACTAGCATGGGCACGACTACTCTCATCCGTTGGGTGGTCGGTGAGGCTAAACTGAGCCCCTACTTTTTATTTCTTGGCGTCATGTAAGGTGTCAACAATGTCCTTGGCGGCCTCCTCAGCGGCTAGCACCTCTGTGGCTGCTGCCTCAGCATCCAGCGTTTCCGTCACTTCGACAATGGCCTCTTCCTCGACCACCACCTCGGCGGCGGCCACCTCAATCATCACCTCGGCAGCAGCCGCCTCCTCAGCACCAGGCTTTTCGGCAGTCACCTCCTCCTCGGCCGCTGCCTCATCCTGAGAGAAGGACCAGACTATCAAAATAGATAAAAGGGGAAGACGTCACCGGAGGGGCTTCATCCTCGTCCGCGTCCTCCGAGAGATCAAGGAGGACCCTTTTTCTCAGCCACTAAGATGATGCCGTCTCGACCGCCATGCTTTCGACTTGCGCGGCCTCGACCGCTGCTGCCTTAGTGCTTGAGGCCGCTCGGCCCCTCTTGCGACCCGGGGCTGCATAGAGAGAAGCAAGAGTTAAGAGAAAAATAGGCAAGGATAAAGGTGGCTCAGAAAGGCCGACGGAAAAACATAAAGGGAGCATACCAACGGCGGAACCGGTCGAGCTGAAAAGGTAGAAGGCACGGTCCTATGCGTCAGTCTTTCGCACCCCCGTCACGGCCGGCGCTCTGGGGGTTGGGGCCGCAGTTGGAGTCACGACCACTGCTCTGCCTGAAATAGGTGCCACCACCCTGGGTACGGCCGCGGCCGGCGTACTTGGTCGAGAAGGCGCGGCCGTGGCCTTCTTCCCCTTGCCAACCTTGGGAAGGAGGGGGCCCCAATCTGCGTTCTTCAGAGCCCCCCTCACAGCCTCTTCAACGGGCCGGATGAATCTGGCCAGCATGCACTCCTCGTACCAGAGCCTTCCATCTTCGTCGACCGCGTTTCGACGCATCCACGGCCTCAGAGCAAGGAAGGACATCCTTTTCTGGAGTTGGAAGGAGATCCCAGCCACGCCGTGCTGCTGGGCGAATTGCCGGTTGATCGACTATGGTGGAAGCGACGCCGTCTGGATCAGGCCGAATTGCCGGGCCACGAGAAGGTCGCGCGTGACTAGAAAGGAGCCCCAGATCTCCCTCAAGTCGTTCTCCGTCTCGCCATCAGGAATTATGGAGAGGTCGTGCACCAGGTACAAAGGATACGGCCGAGCGAGGCACACCCGGAACTGCGACCCGGTCCTCTCGGTCAGCTCATAGAAGGACTTGTAGTAGAAGGTCAAGGCATTGTGCTTCTTGAGGGCCTGAGCAAATGCATTGGCCAACGGCTCGGTATCGGTGATACTGACCGCTACCCTCAGTTCTGGGAAGTAGGCCTGCAGCCAGAGCTGGAAGGCCCATAATGGACCCCCGTGCTTCAACTTCATCCCATCGATAACCACATCATGAAGCGTGCGGTAGATATGACCAAGGAGGAATGGGCCGAGCGCCAGCCTTCCACCCTGCGCGAGATAGTCAGCCAGATGGGCGAACTCCAGAGTGACTTTGTTCGCCTGGGTGCAGAACACGAACTTGCACAGCCAATACAGCAAGAACACAGCATGCTCAACCTCGCCCAAGGGAGTAATAGAATCATCATCGGCGCTGTCCTCTACGCCGAAGTTGCCATAGAAGCTGGAGTAGTTGAGCATGTTCTTCGCCTTGCTCCCAGCAAGCTTGGCGACCGTGGGCCATGCGGCCTTAAAACTCCCTTCGGTCTCCGGGGCGACCAAAGGGGCGCTTACTTCCACGCCAAGAGGGGAGAGGCTGAATAGGGCGGCCATATCTAGAATGGTCGGTGTCATCATGCCAAACCAAAGGTTCATGGTGTTGGTGGCCGACGACCAGAAGCATAGGGCCGCGGCCAAGAGCGACCGGTCCATAACAAGCGGCCGATCAATCAGCTTGATCAAGTGGTAGATTCCTTGATCCTTCCATTGCTAGCCGAAGAAGTGCTCCATCCTCGGCATCCATTTTTCCCAGTCCGGGGTCGAGATTGGCCATTGGGGTCGAGAAATTCACCAAGTTGTCCCTCAAGTGGACAGCCAACCTCTCTGGCATTCCTCCTTCCACGGAAGGGCCAAGGATGCAAGACTCGGTGACAGCGCCGTCATAATATCAAAAAGGACCAAGCCCTAGATGTCTCGGCAGATGTCTTCACACTGAGTCTGGAAGACTTGGGATAGAGCTTCAACGGAGGCAGAAGTGTTGGAGGCCATTAAAACAGATTGAAGTGGGGTGTTTTAAAGAAAGAAGTCGAAAAAGGGATGACAAACACGAAGAACACCAGGATAACTGGACAGAGGTGGAGTGCTGAAATAAGAGGTTCGAGAGGGTTGAGAAACTGAGAGAAGTTTTGGTAGAGTTTTGGCGTTTGAAAATTCTGAAAACGTGAGGAAGGAATGAAAAGGGATAGGTTTTTATACTGGCGCTCGAATTTGAAACAAAAGGGCACGATCCTCTCGAGGGACGTAACGGTCTGACAGTGTGCTCGAATACGCGATGACGTGTCAGAAGCCCCAAGGCCATCGTTTCAATCGACGAGGCGAAGCGACGGCTGGAACGAATCAAGGCAATGATGGCTTAAGCGACGTGCCTGCGCATTTAACGCGTCGATTGACCTTCGTATTTTGGACGCCAACTGTCAATCACTTCAGAGGGAAGGCAGAGAATCCATCCCTTGGAATCCATTCGGCCTCTACCCAAGTTGCGACTGAAGAATCCAGGGATGTGGGGGCAATGTTTGTGCCTTATAAATCACGGTCGTAAGGGGGACTTCCTTTCGGCCATGGCACCTGATCATGAACTAAAACGGCCGCGTTTTGTTAAGCATTTTTGCCTTCCTAAAAATAGAAGAAAAATGCTAAGGCAGAATCCTCTCGGCCTCGCGACCGCGGTATTATGGGCCGAGGCCGAGGTCCATGAAAGACACAGCCGAAGATACTATGGTCAAATCGCCACATGGCCTCAGGGTCCTACGCCCTATTTAATGAAGTAGTGCCTCTGACTACCGTGGCAAACCCACTTGGGGCAAGAAGCATTTAATGCAGGAGGGCAAAAGGGAAGTGACTGAAGTCAGGATTTGGTAACAGGAATCAGAGTGGTTAGGCGCAAACATTCTCGCAAAGCATTCTCATAACTTGAGGTCGAATCACCAACCACTGGACCAGAGCATTAAATGCGTTCCCACAGGCAAGGGTGCAGAACCCACGATCAGGGCGGTGGCCGAGATTTGCCGAGATTTATGGAGGTCACACCACCATGCTTCACGATCCCAAATGCCGATTTGACTACCCACTTGCCCCGATCAGACTCCACCATGCAGATATTTTTCAAACCATCGGGTAGATCTTTTTCAGCCTCGATTGGCCCTCCTGGATTCCTCCTATAAATACTGAGCTCAAGACCACATTCAAGAGGGAGCAACTTATTTTTCCTGTAACGCACTTTCAATACCTTTACATGCTTTCCTAGGAGTAGTGGTAGATTGTAAGGAAAATCCATTCATCAATATATCATACGGCCCTTGATTTTTCAAGGCGCCGGAGCATCATCCCTATTATCGCCTCATTCACTCCATATATCATACGACCGTCGCTCTGAGCAATGCGCTGGAGCACCGCCTAAAATCCACCACCAACACCACCACTAAACGGCCTTATAGCTCAGGCCGTGAACCTAACGGCCGAGATAAGTTCCTCTCTTGGCCACAATCGTTTGATTAGAAGTCCAACTCCAAACAGGCGCATCATTTGAATATCTTCTACCCAAACCCCATCACCATCTCAACACACGGTAGACCGTGCTGGCACGCCCGCGCACAACCGCACCGCATTCAAAAGAAGGACGTCACGTGTTCGCACACCTTCCCTTGGCCCGGAGCACCAGGCCTTGAGATTTGCGACGCATACACGTTCCCTTGGGACCCCCCTTTTTCAACCAACGGTTTGTCCTTCCTCAGGGAATTCCGTAAGGACTACTCGGCCATCGACCTATACAGCCTGACTCTTGGGAACCGCGAGAAATGATGTGGCCGAGGAGCAACTTGGTCAAAAGCCGAAGACAAAGGAAGAGTTGTTGGCCGGGGGTTTTAACGAGGTAATACCCAGAGACGAGCCAAACAAATATCGACACCTCAAGCCATTGTATATCTCGGCTCATGTTGAGGGTGTGCCCATGTCCAAGGTCTTCGTTGACTGCGGAGCGACGGTCAACATCCTTCCTTGTTCACTAATGAGGAAGCTGGGCAAGACAAGAGAGGACCTCATCCCCAGTGACGTGGTCATGAGCAGCTTTGTCAGTGACAAATCTAAACCCATCAGGGTACTGCCGCTAAAAATCACCGTGGCCGACCAGATGAGAGTCGCGGCTTTCTACGTGGTCGAATCCAGCGTGGACTACAATATACTGCTCGGCCGTGACTGGATCCATCAGTCCGAGTGCATACCGTCCTTCCTTTTCCAACTTTTGTTCTTCTAGGACGGCCAAAGGGTATCCATACACCCGGCCGACGAAAAACCCTTTGAGACCAACGCTGTGCAAGCACGGATTTATGACGACGACGTGCTCACCGACCACGATGCAAGCGGCCGACCAACCAGGACAACGGCCCAGAAAGTGCTGGAGTTAGGCGCCGAGAATGTTCAACAGGATTTGGCGCGCAAAGTATTGATCGACCTCACCAGCCTTTAAATGACAGACAAAGCCACTAAGGGAGAGGGAGCAGCGGCTGTAACCGACCTGCTGGAAAGACTGTTGGAACATTGGACGGGGGAATCCTTACAGCCGAACTCGCCGATCAACCTTATCGAATTCCTCCACGAATCGGATGAGGCGGACACTCTAACCATTGACGACTTAGAGACGGCGCCCGCCGAGATGGAGGATAACTACTCCGAAGTCCAGGACCGAGGTCGAACCACGGCCTCTTTTTGTAAGCTAGCTTTTGAACCCTGAGTTAGTGGCTGAAATTATCGACCTGCTCTATGAATATAAGGATTGCTTTGCTTGGGATTATCATGAGATGCCTGGATTGCCAAGAAGTTTGGTCGAACACGAACTAAAAATTAAGGAAGGGTTTAAGCCTTTCCAACAGTCGCCGATGCGATTCTTGACCAAAGTACAACTTAAGGTCAAAGAGGAAATTGAACGGCTCTTTAGAGCCGGCTTCATCTGCACGGCTCGGTACGTTGAATGGTTGGCCAACATCGTACCAGTCCTAAAAAACACGGGGGCTTTGAGGGTTTGCACCGACTACAGAAATCTAAACCTCGCGACCCCCAAGGATGAGTACCCCATGCCCATGTCCGACCTCCTGGTGGACGGAGCCGCAAAGCACGAGCTCTTGTCATTCATGGACGGCCATGCCGGTTACAACCAAATCTTCATAGCCGAGGAAGATGTCCACAAGACGGCGTTCAGATGTCCAAGCGCAATCGGGACTTATGAATGGGTGGTCCTGCCATTCGACCTAAAAAACGCCAGCGCGACATATCAACGGGTCATGAACCTTATTTTTGGTGCGAGAAATAACTAACGCACAAATTAAACCCTATATGCAATCGTAGTACGAGTAAGTAGGGATCGTTCTATTCCGGGGATTAGGAGGGATGCTAATCAACACAGTTTAAACTTAACACAAATTAAACTCATTAAAGTAGAACTAAGTTAAGGGAACAATGATTGGGGGGAGTTGGATGATTTATACCAAAGTAAAATTGACAGCAGCAAATAACTAAGTTGTGAATGAAATATGGATTAAGGGATAGCTAGAGGATTCTTCTCCACACATGGAACATATGCATACAAATCGATCTCTAGTTACTCTTTCTATAATTTACGAATGACAAAGCCCCAAATTAATTGTGAACTGCACTAATTAACTCTCAGATTTTCCTAAGTTCATTGAATTGGACTCAGCGACTCAATCAAATTATTCTTATCAAGTTCCCTATATGAACAGCATGATAGAGATACATATCAAAGATCACTAAGTTCTATGAAAATCATAAGCTTTGACAAAGCATTTGTAACTATGAAAAGCATGATACTCCTGCCAGGAATTTACTTAACACAATCATGACTAGTGACTTTTACTACTTGTGAATATAAGTTCATAACGATTAGGTGAAATTCCCTCATATTCTAGCATCAAATCCCTGTATGCAAACTAAGTATGCCTCCTTAATAAACATGCAAGAATAAGTCCTGAATAGAACAGAAAAGTAAATCACATTCATACTTTACGAAACCATAACTGGAAGTGATCAATTCATATAAAACATATGTCCATGGCTTCGAATTCACCTCTAACTAAGAAGAAATTCAGTTACTCATATTTAATAATTGAAAAACAATATAGAATGGAAATACATAAGATAGGATAAAGAGAAGAAAAGAACTAGATGATGGCAGCAAGGACTTCCCAGGACAGCTCCAAGCTCTGCTTCCTTTTGCAACTAGTAGCTCTCTTCTCTCTTTGTAATGGATGAAGTGAGTTATGGATTGATATGATATGTCCTCTTAGCTCTTTGGAGACTCTATTTATAGGCACAAGGGTTAGAGGAATCTGATTATACAATTATGTTCACCAACCACACCTAACTTCACCTAACACACTTGCATTTGAAAACAATTCTTTTTCTTTTTAGGCTTTATATTGCAGCTCCCACTTCATTATGTTTGATTCCCTTTAGCTGCTGTAAAACTCCACTCAAATATAAGAAATGCATCTGCATCACCTAACTTCCCACAATCACTAATACCTCATCCTCATGTCATTGTGACCAAGCACACTTAGCTCATGCTTAGGTCAGCATGACCAGAAACTTCAAGGGCTTACGAATTGGGCTTCCCTTAAGCAAATGATGACTTTGAACCCTCAAACTTGAAGTTCAGAATGTCTTCTTTCCAGCCATATGTAGCCCAACTCAAGGGAAAATAGGGAAGACCTTCAAATGTCATTTTTGGCCCAGTAACGCAGATGCTACCGAATTTTGACCTTGAACTACTAAATTTTGTATAACTTCCTCTAGAAGACTCCAAATCATGAACCGTAAAATGCTACGGAAACTAGACTTCCGTATCTTTCCAGTAATGTATGGCTCATTACCTGGTTCTTTTTGAGCAAGTACAGGTTAATCCGTGAATGTGACTGATCTGCAGACACTGTTTTGAGCTAAGTTGTCTTCAAAATGCATGTATTGTATCAAATGTGATCCCTTTGCTGTTTTAACCTACAAACACACAAACATAGGTAAGAGACTTCAAATAAAGAGAAACTAAACAGAATTACTAAGCAAAGAAGGCATGCAAGTGTGTGAAATTATAACCTTATCAAATACCCCCAAACTTAGATTTTGCTAGTCCTCGAGCAAAACAAATTAAAACTACAACGTAGGAAACATGAAATAAGCAACTAGCCTTCCAAACAATATCCTCAAAGAATCACCAACGTATATGGTTCCAAAAAACACAACAATCACAATCTAAGTTCTACACATGATTCACAAGAAAGCAAAGCTCACATTGACACCCTTAAGTGTAGTGTGTGAATGACAAATCAGAACAACCCCTGCCACTCAAATAAATATATGCGCACACACTTAGAGCAAAATCAATAATTCTGAACCCCATAAGCTCATTATCCAATCTGCTCTCCACAGTAATACCATGCAACACCAAGGATCAAAAGGACTGTACAAGGGTAGTAATGAGGTTCATGGTAGTGGTAGAATGAAAGAAGGGATATGAGATATACAATATTTTTAGCACAATTAAAGCACAGGTAAGAGCATAAGAGATTTTTGAACTTTGTAACAAGCAAGGAACACATACATGAGCAGATTTTCAACATAATTTCAGCACCTTCAAATGTGTTTATTTGGCCTAATTTTGTGGCTCTTTGTTGAACAAATAGTAACCTAAAAATTAAGCAACTATATGCACGTTTTAACTCGCAAGTGCACAAGATCAGATAAATAGTATAGAAAGCAAATACGAGATCGTTCCCACGAGGATTGGATTAATTTGTGCTTAATTTATTTTCCTTAAACTAAATGGCATTCGGTGTAGACAAGGTGTTCAAAATGATGATTTTCTTATGATGGTATTGAAAACTGAAAATTTAAATACAAAATATTGAAAACAGCGTTTGATTAAAAATAGAATCGGATTGAGGTTAAAACAATGAGAAAACTAGTTAGGGATTCGATGTTCACCACTAATCTTTTTCTTTAAGCCAACGACATGCACAATGCTACAAAACAGATTTTGGATGCTTATGTTTGTCAACCTAAAGGCATGATATCTACTCTTTAAGTTATTGATTTCCCTAAACAACAAGTTAGGCATGGGTATCTACTCTAACTCTTTTCATTCTTAAAGTGTTTAGCATGGTATCTACTAAGTTGTACTTTAAGAATGCATAACACAATGGAAATCAACAAACACACAAATTCTAGAACATGGTATCTATTCTAGTTATTCATGATGATTAATTTCAAGAACTTATAACTAGTTCTTTTGTTACTTTCATAGGTACAAGACTCGGTCATCTAAATTTACCTATGTAACAAACTCAATACATAGCATGCATATGATGATCAAGCATAACATAACGTATGTAAAGAGTAAAATATAATCTGAAATTAATCAATAAGCATCACAAAAGTAGTTTATAGCAAAGACATATCGAAATCCTTAAAGAAACATGATTAGGGCTTCAATCGAGCCCTAACTAAAATATTTAGCTATCCATAATTTGAATGGATAGCAAGAACATACAAAACAGAAAATAAAAAGAGAAAGAAGAAGAAGATAGCTCTTTGATAAAGAAGACAACTCTTTGATGGTGTAAACAACTCTTTGATGGTGTAGACAACTCTTTGATGGTGTACAATGGAAATGTAATTTATGGAATGATATCCTCCTTTGAATGAGCTAAAACTCTCTATTTATAGGCTTCAAATTCGTCCTCCCCCTTGGCTGGTCTCTTAGCTGCCCATATGTGGCAGCTCATGCTTTGTCTCCCATGTGCTTTGTCTCCCATGTGTGGCAGCTCATGCTTTACAGCTGCCACAAGCTTTGCCTCCATGTGTGGTTGCTTTAATCACATGGATCAACAGCTGCCTATGCTTTGCCTCCATGTGTGGCTGCTTTAAGAACATGGCTCAATAGCTGCCCATGCTTTGCCTCCATGTGTGGCTGCTTTAAGCACATGTGACAGCAAAGGTTTGTCTGTGAACCAGATTCGGTTTTTGACATGCTGAGTGCTCCAGACTTATCCAATTGGGCTGAAATTTGGATATGTTATAGTAGACACCCATTGGAACAACGTCTATCAAGGGTGTCGCCCCATCTGACTTGTACAAGTAGCTGAACTGAGGCCTGCAAACTGACGCATGAAAACTGGACTGAGGCCTGGATTGTCTGTGAACCAGGTTCGGTATTTGACATGCTGAGGGCTCCAGACTTATCCAATGGGGCTCCAATTTGGATATGTTATAGTAGACACCCATTGGAACAACTTCTATCAAGGGTGTCACCCCATTTGACTTGTGCAAGTAGCTGAAAGGAGGCCTGCAACTGAGGCCCGAATGTTTGACCTTGAGCTACTAAATCATGTATAACTTCCTCTAGAAGACTCCAAATCATGCACCGTAAAATGCTACGGAAACTAGACTTCCGTATCTTTCCAATGATGTATGGCGCATTATCTGGTTCTTTTTAAGCAGGTACAGGTTAATCCGTAAATATGACTGATCTGCAGACACTGTTTTGAGCTAACTTGTCTTCAAAATGTAAATAATGAGTCTCAACCTTATTATACTGAAACATACACAAAACTTTATTAAGAGCACAAGTTTAACTCAAAAACATACCAAATCAAAAGTTAGAATGGTACAAAAAAGATATGTAATTATGCACCGATCACTCTTTACCCTAGATCACCATGCTCTTCTCTTTTATAACACCCTAGGGCAGTGACTACATTGGTCACACTTCATTACCTCTTTTGATTAGTTACCAATACCCCCAAACTTATTTCTTTTCAACACTTGGGTAATGGCACTAATGATTCACTTTTGCTCCAAAAACCTTGCATTCTTTATAACTCTCTTTTGAAGATAACTTTAATTGCTCATAGAATAAGTAAGAATAAGAAAACAGAGGTTCATTATGGTAGGAATGGTTTACACAAAGAAAGGCTTAATGCAGGCTCAAATGGGTTGACTAGGGATGAATAAATGTAGAGGGATGGTTAGAAAAGCTCAAACGGTTCAAACATGGCCTAAATCACTTCCTAAGCATTGTATGGCAACAAAATGTCTCAAGAGATATTCAAATAAGTTCTAGAGTACAAAACCAAGATCATGAGATAAGTAGAATTGCATAACGTCTCTAAGTAACAAGAAATTGGACTAACTTGGCAAAGTGCTCAATAAGTGCAAGGGTGGCATGCAAGACAGAGTTAACTCAGAACCACACAAAGTCCTTAAACAATGACTCTCAATTTCTGATAAACCATATTAGTATTAAATCCAAGTCTTATCATAGGTGTTTAGAAGGATAACGAAACAACACACAAAATCCTGCGTTTTTAGACGCTAAACACACTAAAAAAAATTTAAAATTTGACAGTAAAACAACATAACCAAACCCTTCCCCCCAAACTTAAATGAAACATTGCCCTCAATGTTTAGAACGTAAGAACATTGCAATGCCTCATAAATGCAAGGAAAGAAGATAAGGAAAAGACATAACCAAAGGTTAGAGTTTAGAAAAACTCTCATTTGAAGCGATTAGGACGTAAGCAGCTCCTTAGCATTGGTTGTATGACATGCTGGCATTGCACGGTTCATCTTTGAATCCGACTCACTTTCCGAAGGGTCTGAAACAGAAGAATCATATTGGGCTCCATCTATCATCAACTCATCCATCTGCTCCACGAAGTCTCGGAGCCTTGTGGTCATGTACACTAATTGGAAGTGAAACTCGTCAAGCACACTTAAGTAAATGCCAAACTCGTCTCGAATGTTACCTGTACAATACATGTGACTGCTCAACACAACAGTTCTTGCCACAAACCTCCTATCTAGCAGATATACCCTCCAAGTATCTAGACAATGTGCTAGTGCCGCAAGCTGCATCTCTTCCAATCCACAATCCAGATCCCAATTTGGAACCATGTCTTCAATTGCCTCTATCAGCATACCTCTATGCGACAGAGAAGCATCTATGAAAACTTCTGAGGGTTCCAGGGCAAACACAAGAACGAACATATCAATCACCTCAAACACCCGTTGCATAATGGTGTCCTCTCCCGAAGGATCTTCTGGTGGGATAGCTGGCAGTGAGTTCAACAAAACCATTGGGCTAGGCACCTTCACCATGCTCAATTCGGACTCCTCCTCCTTGAGCTTTCCACTGACGGCATCCTTGAGTTTCTCCATTGACGAGCCCTACAATAAGCAATAATTTGGAGAAGGGTTGGGAAGAGAAGGTTTGGTTTCAAGGGAAGAGATAGTTGAGATGTTCAGGGGTTAGCGGGCGGCTAGATCAAATGAAAGATGAAGAGTTATTTTTAGGGTTAATGTAGGTAGTGTTTCAGAGAAAGAGAAGGTTTTTTTTTTTTTTTTTTTTTGAATAAAACACACGAATATACAAGTGACTCATGGATTACCAGTTAAGAACTTCAGAAAACACAGCCAGGGGATCCGGGAAGTTTGGAGAGGTCACAATTGTCCTGCTTAAAACCCAAACTTCTTAGACACCGAAGGTGTCGCCTAAAGAACTCCTAGACACTGTATTAACAGAGGTGCTCATTGGAGTTACCAGAAGTCAACTCATATGAAAAATCTTTTTTTTTTGTTTTTTTTGTTTTTGTTTTTGGTATTTTCTTTTTTCATAGGCTTGCAAGACATTGAACAAAATTATACTAAGCAAAACAAAGCTCACACAACTTAACTCCACCACAAAACCTAACAAAATTGTCAATCCCTACCCCCAAACTTAAATGGAGCATTGTCCTTAATGTTTAGAGTGTAAGAAAAAGCAATGCCTCATAAATGAAAGGAAAGAAGACAAGGGAAAGACATAACCAAAGGTTAGAGTTTAGAAAAACTCCCCTTGGAAGCGATTAGGACGTAAGCAGCTCCTTGCAGGTTCTATCTTCTCCTAATCACCTTGGGTTGCCTCCCAAGAAGCGCTAAGTTTTATGTCTTCAGCCGGACATCCAACTTGTTATAGTGAATGGGGAGGTTTGGGCTCAATCGGCACCGCATGCAATGCAAGAGAGTTCACCAAGCTTGTCTTCCATTTCCATCGCTTCCTTGTTGCTTTCCTTTTCCTTTTCAGATTATGAACATAATCACAAAGAATTGGAATTGGGATTGGAGGCTTACCAACATATTGTGGCAATGACTCAAGGGCAGCCACCATCTCGCAGATTTCTTCATGATTAGCTTCGGCCCCATTTTTGATGAGTTCAATTCCTTGAACAATGGTGGTTTCAAATGCATCAACAAATAAACACGAGTGATCATCCATAGGGTACCTCATAGCTTCAGAAATATTGAAATCAATGATATCGCCATCAAATTCCATTGTCAACGTCCCTTTGAACACATCGATATTGGTTCGGGCTGTTTTCATGAAAGGTCGTCCAAGTAAGATTGGCAATGGTGTAGAATGGGCCAAATCCTCCATCTCAAGCACATAAAAATCTGCTGGAAATATCAAGTGGTTAACCTGCACCAAAACATCTTCCAAAACTCCTTTCGGATATGCATTAGAACGATCGGCTAATTGAATTATAACTCCATCATTTTTAAGCTCCCCTAAGTTCATAGATGCATAAATAGAGTATGGCATGACATTAATGGAAGCACCTAAATCTAACATGGTATGTTCAAACTTGGTGTTACCAATAACACAAGGGATTGTGAAACTACCTGGATCTTTGCATTTAGGTGGCAGTCTTTGTTGCAAAACTGCAGAAACATTCTCACTTACCCTTACCACTTCTTTGTTCGAAATCCTCCTCCTTGTTGTACAAAGCTCTTTCAGAAATTTAGCATACTTTGGAACTTGCTTTATTGCGTCAAGAAGTGGGATATTTACTTATAGGGAGAGGGTCACAACGGTACCCCTCGGGAAGCCAAACGGCGCATTAATGCGCCGCGCCTCATAACCAGTTTACACCACGTGTCACGCACCCAATGGTGAACCGACGGCACGCGAGGCGCGGAAGACGAAGCATCACTCCACCCATCGACTCGACGCGACCTTCTATCTTCTCCAGCGCGACTTTCCGACTTCTACGAAGTTAAGCACCTCCATCAACTCCTCTACCGAACGGCAGAGCATCATTTTGCCTGCCGAGGACGATTACAAGTCCCCTTCCGATAACTCTCAAAAGAGAACTTGGGGGACTCCTGTTTATACCAAAGTGAACAGCCAATAAGCATCGAACACATGGACCACGCTGGAGCTATGGAAGCCCATGGCACGTAGCTTCGGTAGGAACCCTACCGATCGCACGATTAGGGCAACCCCTTCTTTGGGGCACGTGGTAGCCCTACAATTGGACTCCACAGTCCCACATCGAAAATGCAAACAACTTGCACACCTCCCAAGGCTTATAAAAGGGAACAACAGCCCTAGAATGAGGGTAAGCAATCAGAACTCATGGCATACTGCCTATTGATCTGTAGTCCAAGTTTACTAAATCCGTACTTACTTAAGCATCGGAGAGCCTTCGGCCAGTACCACACCGGTGCCCTAGGTCTTACCGTGCATTTGTTATCTTACAGATTGAACACTCTGCCGAGACCAGTGCCTACCGAAGGAAAAATACAACTAAGTTGAACGGGAAAGTACCGAACCATTTTTCTGCGTCAACATTGTTGCTTACTTAGATTATTTAGTATGTGTTATATATGTTCCAGGCCTCTGTTAAGTTGCAAATTCAGTGCCCAATATTTTGTAGGATTTTTGTCCAATATATATTGATGCAACTAATGTCTCTGCATTTTATATGGGAGAGTTGTATATATTATATGGGAGTGTATATATTATATATTCTAAAATGGAGCTCTTTGGTTAGACATGGGTGCAAATTGTTGACATTGGCTTGGCAACAGGACCCCACAATGGAGGTTTTATCAACCTGCAGGAACTCTGCATTCTGCTTCGTCAGAGGGGAAAGAATGATTGTGAAACTGTTTCTGATGATGATTGGCTGCGTGCTATAAGTAGAAGGTAAATATGTTTAGCTTGTCCATGCGTTACTTGTACAAGTGTCAGTCAGAAATTGATGTGAATATAAGGTACTTCAATTAGGAAGGCCTTAGACAAGTGATTGGCCCCCAGCCCCAAAAGAATACAAATAAATCTTGTGATCCTATGGTCTTAGTAGAAGAGGTTCACCTCCTGAATTTCAGGTGACTAGGCCTAAAGGACTTGAATTCTTGCCACATTTTTGCTATGCGACATAACACTGTGGCTAGTTCTTTTAGGTTGTTAGCCTGGTGATTGCTGGAAGGCCGATTAGGTTTTGTTATCATTGTATTTGAGTAGTTGTAGTTGTTTCTGGTGGGTGTTTCTTTGTAGGACAGAACCTAGTCTCTTGGCTAAGCAAAAAACAAACTAGTGTTGCCCTTTCTTCCACTGAATCTGAATATATTGCTGCAGGAAACTGTTGTACTCAATTAATGTGGATGAAACAAATGCTAAGAGATTATGGTGTTTTTGAGAACACCTTCCTTGTCTACTGTGATAATATGTCTGCCATGTGTCTTGCCAAAAATCTCATACAACATACAAGAACCAAACATATTGACATCAGACACCATTTTATTAGGGATCTTGTAGAAGATGGCATTTTGAAACTCACTTATTGTCCTACTGAGCATCAACTTGCAAATCTGTTAACCAAGCCTCTTGATTCTCCAAGATTTGAGTTCCTACGAAAATCTATAGGTATTGGACCACAGGATTAAAACTGCACTGCCTATTTTTTTGTGTTTTCTTTTGCGTTCCTTGCAGTTCTGGTTCTTAATCCTTTTCTAACTAAGTGTTTCGTATGGTTTCCATTGGGCTTCATATCAAAAGTTCAATCCTGGATATTATTTGGATTAATACATTGCATATTGTATTAATACTTCAATCAGCATTGACACTTTCGCACCTTCTTTATTGTTGTTTGGTCTTGCTTTGGGCTTAATATTGAGGGGGAGCTATGAGCTCCTGTTCAGGGGGAGCTATTTTCTGATTGTGTGTTCTTTGATTTTGCTGTACTAAGTTGGTCCCTTTGTCTTTTCTAAGACAAAAAGGGGGAGAATTTTGAATTTTGGAACAATTCCATTATTTGTAAAACTATATGGTAAATCTGTATTAAATGGTTCTATGGTTATTATTTATCTGTTGGAACCTTTTAATTCTTCTTGTGAAGTTTGTGCAGGAACTTTGTCACAATCAATAGTTTTATGCTGTTTTAGTTCTAGAATTGTTGAGTATGGTTTTGTTTAAGAAAAGGCCAAAGGGGGAGATTGTAAGGATTGTATTTTTTTCATATTTGTTGTTTGGCTCTTCTCTTGTAATTCACAAAACCATTGTATTAATTCCTAGTGTCTAAGATAGATTAGAGGAGAAGTTTGGAATAGATTGAAGATGATCACAATCCTCTTGTTGCTGCCAAAGGTAAATCTCACATGCATTCTCACAGGATTAATACATGTGTCACTTGTATTGATCCAACTTTCATTTTTGCGTGTTTACTGCATCATTTAGGATTAATACATATTTCACTTGTATTGATCCAAAAACATTTGTCTGTTTCAGTCTTGACAGTTTTTCGTATCTCTTCCCTTTCAAAAAGCTGACAAATATTTGAGAGTAATCTATTCACTCTCCAACGGCTCTTGTGTTTGGAATTCAAGCTTGAAATTATTTTATCTTTTAAAATATCCCCTTGTCTTCCACCTTCTAAAGTAAAGGGTTGTTTATATTTTAAAATTGCTTTTCAAATAACCACTTGCAAACACCCATGCTCTTTGGTTACCCCTTTTCCTAAACTGGTCTGCTCTCTTAATCATGAAAAGGAATAAACCTTTCTTTATTCCTTTCTCCCATAAAATTGACCCGTTCCCTTGTGATCAGTGCATAATTACATATCTTTTTGTACCCTTCTAACTTATGATTTGGTTATGTTTTTGAGTTAAACTTGTGCTTTTAATAAAGTTTGTGTATGTTTCAGTGTAATAAGGATGAGACTCATTACATGCATTTTGAAGACAAGTTAGCTCAAAACAGTGTCTGCAGATCAGTCACATTCACGGATTAACATGTACTTGCTCAAGAAGAACCAGATAATGAGCCATACATCATTGGAAAGATACGGAAGTCTAGTTTCCGTAGCATTTTACGGTTCATGATTTGGAGTCTTCTAGAGGAAGTTATCCATGATTTAGCAGCTCAAGGTCAAAATTCGGCAGCATCTGCGTTACTGGGCCAAAAATGACATTTGAAGGTCTTTCCTATTTTTCCTTGAGTTGGGCTGCATATGCTTGGAAAGATAAGACAAAGGGCTTGAAGATCCATATTTTTCCAGAATTTTTTGGAGTGAATAACAAGCCCAAAATCGGCCCACAAGCTGACTATGTCATGCATGACTATCTAGTGGGATTTGTTGGTGAAGTGCACTAGCCAAAAGAATGAGTTTCTAATTACAATGGGATTTGTTGGTGAAGTGCACTAGCCAAAAGAATGAGTTTCTAATTACAATGGGATTTGTTGGTGAAGTGCACTAGCCAAAAGAATAAGTTTCTAATTACAAGTGCTATTGGCATAAACCATATTCAATTCAAATATTCCCCTTCCATTCTCCCTATAAATAGCACTCCAATTCTAAACACAATTCATTCAACAATCCATCAATTCACTTCATCCATTACTCATACACATTCATATAGAGAGAGAGAGAGAGAGAGAGAGAGAGAGAGAGAGGAGAGAGAGAGAGAGAGAGAGAGAGCTAGTTGCAAAAGGAGCAAAGCTTGGAGCTGTCTTGGGAATTCCTTGCTGCCATCATCTAGTTCTTTTCTTCTCTTTATCCTATCCTATGTATTTCTTATTCTATATTGCTTTTCAATTATTAAATATGTGTAACTAAATTTCTTCTTAGTTAGAGGTGAATTCGAAGCCATGGACATATGTTTTATATGAATTAATCACTTCCAGTTATGATTTCGTAAAGTATGAATGTGATTTACTTTTCTGTTTTATTCAGGACTTATTCTTGCATGTTTATTAAGGATGCATACTTAGTTTGCATGCAGGGATTTGATGCTAGAATATGAGGGAATTTCACCTAATCGTTATGAACTTATATTCACAAGTAGTAAAAGTCACTAGTCATGATTGTGTTAAGTAAATCCCTGGCAGGAGTATCATGCTTTTCATAGTTACAAATGCTTTGTCAAAGCTTATGATTTTCATAGAACTTAATGATCTTTGATATGTATCTCTATCATGCTGTTCATATAGGGAACTTGATAAGAATAATTTAATTGAGTCGCTGAGTCCAATTCAATGAACTTAGGAAAATCTGAGAGTTAATTAGTGCAGTTCACAATTAATTTGGGGCTTTGACATTCATACTTTATAGAAAGAGTAACTGGAGATCAATTTGTGTGCATATGTTCCATGTGTGGAGAAGAATCCTCTAGCTATCCCTTAATCCTTATTGCATTCACAACTTAGTTATTTGCTGCTGTTAATTTTACTTTGGTATAAATCATCCAACTCCCCCCAATCATTGTTCCCTTAACTTATTTCTAGTTTAATAAATATTAATTTGTGTTGATTAGCATCCCTCCTAATCCCCGGAATAGAACGATCCCTACTTACTTGTACTACGATTGCATATAGGGTTTAATTTGTGTGTTAGTTATTTCTCACGCCACCTTGCTCAAAAGCTGTGGCTTGGTAACAAAGGTTTTTGGGTTATTGAACTCCTCATTATTTGAAACTTACTCTTCTTTTCTCTATAAAAACTGAACTCAGTTTTCATGAAGAGGCAAGCATCATTAAGCATCTGGTATCACGTTTTAAACTCTGCTCTTACTATGCTTCCATGTTTATGTTTTTGAAAGATCCTCTTATCAGTTTTTTAGAACATTCAAAAACTATTTTTGTTTCAGCTAGTATATGTTACTTGAGAGTATACAATTGATAGTATACAAATAACCTTCTCCAAGTATACATTTACAAGATTTCGGCTGTAAACTGTTTCTTTGTTGTTGTTATGTTGAATTAAACTATATGCTTCAAATACATTACTTCTAGTTTATTCTTCACAACACTTAGGTTTCATTTGTCTAGCTCAATCATGCTCTATGATTGAGATAGATGAATCTGTGAAATCATAACTCACTTCATACATCATATTTCATACAACTGGAGCTTGGTGCTCATGAGAGGATTTGCTGCTAAGAAATGAAGAAATGGTGCTTGTTGTAAGGGTGATTGAAGCTGCCTATAGGTGATAGATTGAGCTAAGTCTTCCTTCTTTTCTTTGTATTTCTTAATGAGTGGATTGGATCTCTCCTAGCTTGGTGCTCCCAGTTTTTTACCCATTCGGGTTTTCTGGGTTAACAAATCTTTGTGTTGTTTATATTCTTGCTGTCATTAGTTACACTTGCTGCATTCTGTTAAATATCACAAAGGTTTCTGCTTGTATTAATACGTGGCGTCATTTGTATCAATCCAGTTTTATGCAGTCTGTTTCATTTGCTCACAGCATATGCTAAATATTTAAACAACTTGGTTGTGCTTGTGTTCTTGCTTCCTCTTCTTAATTCTTAGTTGCGCTTAATTTTTAAAAAAGTAGGTTCTTACCTTATAGCCTACTTCACCCCCCTCTGTAGGCTTTTAGAGCTTAGGGCTGGTTTTACACATTGGCAGGGTAGAAATAGAGAACCACAGGCTGTCCTTTAACCTTGGGAGACTCACAGTTTTCCCATCATGATCTTTGAATGTGAAGGCTAGTGGAACCTAACCCTTGTCCACCTGTTGTTGAACAAATAGTAACCTAAAAATTAAGCAACTATATGCACGTTTTAACTCGCAAGTGCACAAGATCAGATAAATAGTATAGAAAGCAAATACGAGATTGTTCCCACGAGGATTGGATTAATTTGTGCTTAATTTATTTTTCTTAAACTAAATGGCATTCGGTGTAGACAAGGTGTTCAAAATGATGATTTTCTTATGATGGTATTGAAAACTGAAAATTTAAATCCTAAATATTGAAAACAGCGTTTGATTAAAAATAGAATTGGATTGAGGTTAAAACAATGAGAAAACTAGTTAGGGATTCGATGTTCACCACTAATCTTTTTCCTTAAGCAACTGACATGCACAATGCTACAAAACAGATTTTGGATGCTTAAGTTTGTCAACCTAAAGGCATGATATCTACTCTTTAAGTTATTGATTTCCCTAAACAACAAGTTAGGCATGGGTATCTACTCTAACTCTTTTCATTCTTAAAGTGTTTAGCATGGTATCTACTAAGTTGTACTTTAAGAATGCATAACACAATGGAAATCGACAAACACACAAATTCTAGAACATGGTATCTATTCTAGTTATTCATGATGATTAATTTCAAGAACTTATAACTAGTTCTTTTGTTACTTTCATAGGTACAAGACTCGGTCATCTAAATTTACCTATGTAACAAACTCAATACATAGCATGCAGATGATGATCAAGCATAACATAACGTATGTAAAGAGTAAAATATAATCTGAAATTAATCAATAAGCATCGCAAAAGTAGTTTATAGCAAAGACATATCGAAATCCTTAAAGAAACATGATTAGGGCTTCAATCGAGCCCTAACTAAAATATTTAGCTATCCATAATTTGAATGGATAGCAAGAACATACAAAACAGAAAATAAAAAGAGAAATAAGAAGAAGATAGCTCTTTGATAAAGAAGACAACTCTTTGATGGTGTAAACAACTCTTTGATGGTGTAAACAAGTCTTTGATGGTAGACAACTCTTTAATGGTGTAGACAACTCTTTGATGGTGTACAATGGAAATGTAATTTATGGAATGATATCCTCCTTTGAATGATCTGAAACTCTCTATTTATAGGCTTCAAATTCGTCCTCCCCCTTGGCTGGTCTCTTAGCTGCCCATGTGTGGCAGCTCATGCTTTGTCTCCCATGTGCTTTGTCTCCCATGTGTGGCAACCCATGCTTTGCAGCTGCCACAAGCTTTGCCTCCATGTGTGGTTGCTTTAATCACATGGAGAAACAGCTGCCCATGCTTTGCCTCTATGTGTGGCTGCTTTAAGAACATGGCTCAACAGCTGCCCATGCTTTGCCTCCATGTGTGGCTGCTTTAAGCACATGTGACAGCAAAGGTTTGTCTGTGAACCAAGTTCGGTTTTTGACATGCTGAGGGCTCCAGACTTATCCCATTGGGCTGAAATTTGGATATGTTATAGTAGACACCCATTGGAACAACTTCTATCAAGGGTGTCGCCCCATCGGACTTGTGCAAGCAGCTGAACTGAGGCCTTCAAACTGACCCATGAAAACTGGACTGAGGCCTGGTTTGTCTATGAACCAGGTTCGGTATTTGACATGGTGAGGGCTCCAGACTTATCCAATGGGGCTGCAATTTGGATATGTTATAGTAGACACCCATTGGAATAACTTTTATCAAGGATGTCACCCCATCGGACCTGTGCAAGTAGCTGAACGGAGGCCTGCAAAGTGACCCACGGAAACTGGACTGAGGCCCGAATGTTTGACCTTGAGCTACTAAATCATGTATAACTTCCTCTAGAAGACTCTAAATCATGCACCGTAAAATGCTACGGAAACTAGACTTCCGTATCTTTCCAGTGATGTATGGCGCATTATCTGGTTCTTTTTGAGCAAGTACAGGTTAATCCATAAATATGACTGATCTGCAGACACTGTTTTGAGCTAACTTGTCTTCAAAATGTAAATAATGAGTCTCAACCTTATTATACTGAAACATACACAAAAATTTATTAAAAGCACAAGTTTAACTCAAAAACATACCAAATCATAAGTTAGAATGGTACGAAAAAGATATGTAATTATTCACCGATCAAATACCCCCAAACCTAGATTTTACTAGTCCTCGAGTAAAACGAAATGAAAATAAAGATAAAAACAAAACTAGACCACTTTCGTAGGTAACTCGATTGCATTGAGCACATGTAACAAGCCTTTAAACCTCTAGGCTTCCCTAGTAGGAGGAGTTCTGTCTCCTGAGGGTTTAACAGTTACGATACCCACAAACGTTTTACTGACTCTACAAAACAAAAGGTTAGAACACTAACTTTGAAAACAACTAATGAAACTGAAAGAAAACTTTAGTCATACCTCCAACACCATAGAGTTGCCAAGATAGATGATCAATAAGTGTGTACAGTGGAAGCTATAGCTCAAAGGCACACGGCTTCAAAGTAAACATACTCAATTCTTGAAGGAAGAACATGCTTCAACTCTAATTCTCACATATAGCACTCAATCACTCAGAACCTATGTCTTTATTATCTTAAATAAGCAAGATGAGTATATGAAATAGAAGCACAATATTTGGTTAGATCTCATGAAGGGAATCAAATACTAAGAATAGAGATACACACATACACACACACATACAAGGTTGTAATGAAAGGCTAAGGTTAAGGGAAGTGAAAGAATTGGAAGGAACACAATTAACTTAAGAACATACCAAGGTTGCATTCTTCATTGATCTACAAGGTATCATTGATTTAGAATGGTATGGCTGCAACTTCATAGCATCATCTGGCATAGACCTTAAATTTCACATTTAGATCAAATCGAAACACTTTCTCTTTATTTTTCTTATTTGCTGACTTGATCTCTTTTTTTTTTTGTTTTTTTTGTTTTTTGTTTTTTTTTTGAAACTTGCACAGATTCACACCAATTTGCATTTAGGCATGTGGCAGCAACTTCCTTACTTCAAACTTTATCTTGGCACACCTTGGTATATTTTTAAGCTTTATAAGGTATGGCTATAATAAGTTAAATATCTCAGATTGAGATACACAGTTAGGGGAATCATGAGGGTGATAGAAGAAAATGGCTTGAAGTGTTTGGCTACAAGAGAGCTGATGGAACACTCGAATGGGTAGGGTGAAAAGAAAGCACAGAGAATGGTTATACACACATAGCCTAGCATCACTTCAATGAGTTCATTCATGAGTGAGAGCATGCACCTGATATCTGCAAATAGAATCATCCTTAGTATTCAATCAAAATGGAACCATGAGATCATTTTAGAGTGAATTGAAGAAAATAAGTAGAGATGAGGAATAGAAACACTTTAAACCCTCTCAAGAAAGCAATTAGGCTCGAAATAGCTCACTAGGGTAGTCTCCACTATTATCCTTCAAGAACCTGAGCATGGTACTTTAGCCACCAGAATTCTAAGAGCAAAAGCTTTGTGAAGTGTAAAATGTTTGATATGAAAATCTCAATGGCAACTCCATAGCATTGGTTGTATGACATTCTAAAAAAATTAGTAACAAGTGAACGAAAATTGGAAACACAAATGAACAAAAATTAAAAATTGAAAACACAAATTAACAAAAAAATTGAAATACAAGTGAACAAAAATTGAAAATTGAAAACACAAATTAACAAAAAATTGAAATACAAGTGAACAAAAATTGAAAACCTCCATTGATACCCCCAGACCTGAATTGGACATTGTCCCCAATGTGAAAGCATATAAGAAAACAGAAAACATGGATTAAGGGTAACCTTGGCACTGCACGGTTCATCCTTCAAACATAGCATTTCTCAAAATGCTATCGATGGCTGAGCTCACCCATGGCTCTTCTTCTGACTCACTTTCCGAAGGGTCTGAAACAGACGAATCATATAGGGCTCCATCTATCATCAACTCATCCATCTGCTCCACGAAGTCTCGGAGCCTTGTGGTCATGTACACTAATTGGAAGTGAAACTCGTCAAGCACACTTAAGTAAATGCCAAACTCGTCTCGAATGTTACCTGTACAGTACATGTGACTGCTCAGCACAACAGTTCTTGCCACAAACCTCCTATCTAGCAGATATTCCCTCCAAGTATCTAGACAATGTGCCAGCGCTGCAATCTGCATCTCTTCCAATCCACAATCCAGATCCCAATTTGGAACCATGTCTTCAATTCCCTCTATCAGCATACCTCTATGAAACAGAAAGGCATCTATGACAACTTCTGAGGGATCCATGGCAAACACAACCACGAGCACCTCAATCACCTCAAACACCCGTTGCATAATGGTGTCCTCTCCCTTAGGATCTTCTGGTGGAATAGCTGGCAGTGAGCTCAACAAAACCATTGGGCTAGGCACCTTCACCATGCTCAATTCGGACTCCTCCTCCTTGAGCTTTCCACCGACGGCCTCCTGGAGTTTCTCCATTGACAAGATCTACAATAAACAACAATTTGGAGAAGGTTTGGTTCGGGAGGAAGAGGAAGCTGAGATGTTCAGGGTTAGAGGGCGGCTAAATCAAATGAACGAAAGAGAGTTTATTTTTAGGGTTAATGTAGGTAGTGTTTCAGAGAAAGAGAAGGTTTTTTTTTTGTTTTTTTTGTTTTTTATTTTTTTAATTTTTAATTTTTAATTTTATAAATTATAATTATAATTATATATATATATTTTTTTTTTGAATAAAACACACGAATATACAAGTGACTCATGGATTACCAGTTAAGAACCTCAGAAAACACAGCCAGGGGATCCGGGAAGTTTGGAGAGGTCACAATGGTCCCACTTAAAACCCAAACTTCTTAGACACCCAAGGTGTCGCCTATAGAACTCCTAGACACTGTATTAACAGAGGTGCTCATTGGAGTTACCATAAGTCAACTCATATGAAAAAAATTTTTTTATTTTTTTATTTTTTTTTTTTTGGTAAAAAGAAACATAAACTTCAAATAATAAGAAAACAAATTAAGGGAAATGATTAGAATGCTCCCCCTTGAAGCAATTAGGTCGAGCATAGATGTATTTGGATGTCACGACTTCCCCGTTTATGGGTAATTGAATGGGTTGCAAAATAGAAAAAAAATTGCACGGGGTAAGCTCATAAGAATTTACGAAAAATAAATTTATAAATAAATAAATAAATAAAGAAAATTAAACATTGGGTTGCCTCCCAATAAGCGCTTGGTTTATAGTCGTTAGCCAGACTATTGGACTCTCATGCAATGTACTGAACAGGTTGGAGAGTCACATCCTCCTCTCTATGCTCAAAGCTCATCTCAATATAAGGCTTTACTCTATTCTCATTCACCATGAATGTCTGATTCTTCTCTTTGCAATGAACCTCCAAAGCCCCATGAGGGAAAACCTTTGTAACAACATAAGGACCATACCACCTAGACTTGAGCTTACCAGGGAAAAGTCTCAATTTTGAATTGTAGATCAACACCTTCTGTCCCACATGAAACTCCTTCCTAACTAGCTGCTTATCATGATACGCCTTGGTCCGCTCTTTATACTCATTCAACACATTCTCATATGCATCATACCTCAACTCTTCTAGCTCATTCAACTGTAACTTCCTCTTGTCACCTGCTTGTTGCATATCAAAATTGAATTTTTTAATAGCCCAATATGCTCTATGCTCCAACTCCACTGGTAGGTGACATGCCTTTCCAAAGACTAAACGATATGGGGACATGCCAATTGGGCTTTTGTACGCAGTCCGATATGCCCACAAGGCATCATTCAAGCGTAGAGACCAATCCTTCCTTATAGTATTCACTGTCTTCTCTAGGATGCTTTTGATCTCTTTATTGCTTATCTCTACTTGACCACTGGTTTGAGGATGATATGGAGTGCCAACCTTATGTGTGATCCCATATTTCTTCATTAAGGAAGCAAAAACTTGGTTATTGAAATGGCTACCTCTATCACTAATTATCGCCCTTGGTGTCCCAAACCTAGTAAAGATGTTATCCTGCAAGAATTTCACAACAACTTTGTGATCATTAGTTTTTGAGGGGACAGCCTCGACCCATTTAGATACATAATCCACACCCACAAGAATATATAAATAACCAAAGGAGTTAGGAAATGGACCCATGAAGTCGATACCCCACACATCAAAGAGCTCCACCACTTGAATGTTTTGCAATGGCATTTGATTTCTAGAAGAGATATTCCCTGTCCGTTGGCATCTATCACAAGCCCTGCAAAACCAAAAAGCATCTTTAAACACATTAGGCCAATAGAACCCAGATTGTAATACCTTAAGTGATGTTCTCTTCGCTCCAAAGTGTCCTCCACATGCAAATTGATGACAATGTTGGAGAATACTCATATGCTCCTCCTCTAAAACACATCTTCTGATAATTTGATCTGGACAAAATTTGAACAAGTAGGGCTCGTCCCAATAATAGTGCCTAGACATAGACACTAATCGTTTCCTTTCTTGGCTAGACATACCTGGAGGAAAAACCTTAGTAGTTATATAATTAACAATATCTGCATACCATGGAAGTTGTAAATCAATTGCAAATAACTGCTCATCTGGAAAGTTTTCACTCAAGGGAAGCTTGTTTTCTTCCTCATCATGAAGTAACCTGGACAAGTGATCTGCAACCACATTCTCACTACCCTTCTTGTCCTTAATCTCAAGATCAAATTCTTGCAGTAAGAGCACCCATCTAATCAACCTAGGCTTAGCATCTTTCTTACTAAACAAAAATCTCAAAGCAGCATGATCAGTGAAAACAATAACTTTGGAACCAATCAAGTAGGACCTAAACTTCTCTAAAGCAAATAATTCTTTTTCAGTAGTAGAATAATTAAGCTGAGCATCATTTTGTTCACCCCGTTTTGTGTTTACTCCTGTGATGGAAGGGCAAATTTCCCCACTGCCTTGAGAACCATAGACTGGTCAACAAGTCAGCTTTCTTTGGTGTGCGAGCGTGCCACTGCTAGCAATGAAAATCCTAGCAGACTTAATTTTTTGAAAATAACAGATAACTTGCGCCCCAAGTTACTTGATTTCTAAACAAACGATTGTGAATTTGGGTGAGGAATATCTCCCAAGTAAGTTCTTTTCTATGCCTCAGACTGGTGAGGACTTTCACAATTTATCTCAGTATAAAAACAGCTGTTCTGGCCAGAATGATCAATAGAAATTGAAATATTTTCAGGCAGAACTGCCCTTTACATAGCCATAAACGAACAAATACATGCTGGAATGGGAAAAAGACAGCTGGAACTCCATTTCTGCCTGGATGGAATACTCTGATCCGGGTTGGACTGGGAATATTTGGACTGGACTGAACTGTCAACAGCTTCAACTGCTAAGCTTCAGCTTCAAATCGATACCAAAGTTTGAGTTTGGCAGAGCTTTAATCTACTTCAGGCCCTGGAAGGTCTTTTGTGGGGGCAGAACTGAAATTTCTTCAGTCTGGAATGGGCAGAAGTGGCTGATTCTGAGGTTTACTCAGCTGGAACTGCACTGTGGTAACTGTTCTGGTTGATCAGGGCTCCTCTTGAATTTGTTGAGGTTTTCATATTTATGGAAACTCAAACTCTGCTTGTTTTGGCTTTTGCTGAACCAAATTTGTAACGAAAGAGACCTCGTTTTTGAATGACTTCAGGTCTGAACTTTGGTATTCCTGATTTGTAGCTGGTATTCTTGTGGCTTGAGTGAACTGCTAGTTACTCCAGTTTGGAGATTCTCAATGATCAAGTGATCATGATTGAGTTTTTGCCCTTGGCTGTTTTGATTGATATTTTTGTTTGATTGGTTGATTGTGTGTGAATCTGTTCACCCTCTCTTATATTTATAAGAGATGTTTTTCTGGAGTAGGGTGACTTTCTTTTAATAATGGGCGGTAAAAAACCCTTTTTTGATAAGATCTTTTATTTTTTCAAATGCAAAGAAAGGGTTTGAGTGGATTTCAGGCAGGTATGTTTTAGTTGCCAGCTCCTATGATCACTCTTCTGTTTTCTTTGGAAGAGAATTTAATCCTTTTTTCATTTCCAACCACCCTTTTGTGAGAGGAAAAGGGTCAGTTTGAATTTTAGTTTCGATCAACTCCCTGTTTTCCTGCTTTGTCCCTCTCTGAACATCTATGAAGCCTGTTTATTCTTTTGGGAGAAACAACTCTCTCTGCGAATGGAAAATATCTCTGAATATTCTCATAGAATAGATTTTTCGGAGGTGTTGTTTCCAATTTGTCAGCTACCGACTCTTCTTGATCAACTATGATATAGTTGATTTCATCCCAGGTCTGTCATTTTTCACGTGGGTTCCATGTGGGTCTGGTCTCCTTAAATTGATGCTGGGCTTTTTGAGAGGTGGTAACAGATTGGGTCCATCCCAATTCGTTTCCTGGCTTGCTTAGAATGTAATTGCCATTTTTTGGCATTTTTATACTTCTCTTTTTGTAAAGCCCAGACTATCCCTGGCTTCGTTCTGGGCTTGGGCTAGGAGTGTCAAATTAGGCCCAAACAAGACCCTAAGTGAAAATTCTCAGCAATTCTCATCAAGAGGGAGACAAGGAGTGAAAGGTAAAGGTGTATATGAAGTTAGCACAAATGATGGAGTCCAGAGTCAAATGGCAGCAATGGAGAAGAAGTTAGATATACTAGTGAAAGCAATGTCAGCTCAGAACATCTCTCAAGTTCAACAAGTTGCTAAAATCGAGGTATGTGCTATATGTTCTCATTCTAATCATACTACTGAGACTTGTCCTATGTCTTGTTTTACAGATCATGAGCAAGCTAATTATGTGGGGCAAAACAACTATCATCCCAAGAACAATCCATATTCGAACACATATAATCCAGGATGGAAAGACCACCCAAATTTTTCTTGGAGCAACAGTCAAAATGTGCTTAATCCACAAGGGCAACAGAAGAACTTCCAACAGGGAAGTAATTATCATACTTCATCACAGGTGGCACAACCAAATACTGACCAGAAGAAGAATAATAATCTTGAAGGTGCCATACTCCAGTTCTTGACTGCACAGCAACAGACAAATGCTCTAACTAGTCAGAACATTCAGAAACTAGAAGCAACAACTAGCCAAGCAATTCAGAGATTGGAGGCACAAGTAGGGCAATTGGCAAAGGAGTTGAGTGAGAGGAAGAAAGGAGAGTTTCCATCACAAACCATACCTAATCCGGGGGGCCAGGAGCAGCTCAAGGCTGTGACAGTCCTTAGAAGTGGCAAGGTAGTTGACAACAAGGTGGGGACAGATAAGAAAGAACAAGAAAATGTTGAATCTTCTCCAGCCACAAAGGTAAGTGAGAAGGAGAAGGTGATATTTCCACCCTTCCCTCAAAGGTTAGTTAAGCAAAAGAAAGAAAAACATCTTCTTGATATTTTTGAAACTTTGAGAAAAGTAGAAATCAACATTCCTTTACTTGATGCAATTAAACAAATTCCTTCTTATGCTAAGTTTTTAAAGGATTGTTGCACACACAAAAGACAGTTTCAGGAACATGAGAAAGTTGCATTAACTGAGGAGGTAAGTGCGGTTTTATTGAGAAAATTACCACCTAAACTAAAAGATCCAGGTAGTTTTACAATTCCTTGCAGGGTTGGTGACCGTCTATTTGAACGTGCTTTGCTTGATTTAGGAGCAAGCATCAATCTGATGCCTTATACAGTTTATGAGGAGTTGAGGTTGGGGGAGCTCAAACCAACCTCAATTACATTGCAATTGGCAGATAGAAGCATTAGAAGACCTAGAGGTATTTTAGAGGATGTTTTGGTTCAGGTAAATGAATTTATTTTGCCTGCTGATTTTGTTGTTCTGGATATGGAAGATTCTCCTATGCCATCTTCATTACCTATTATTCTTGGTAGGCCCTTTATGATAACTGCTGATACAAAGATAAGTGTAAAACAGGGTACTATACGCATGAAAGTTGATGGTAAGAAGATAGAATTCATGTTGTCTGACACTATCAAATTGCCACATGATAACCATGATTGTTTCAAGATTGATGTGGTAGGAAGTGTTGTGGAGCAAGTTTTTCATGTACATAGCATTGAACCATTGGAGGCATGCATAGCCCACAGCCTCACAAGGATGAATTATGAACGTGGATGTGATGTTACAGAGATAGACCTCCATGAAGCTGTGCATTCTCTTGAGGCTTCTATGCCTTATCCAAGTAAGTATGTACCTCGCTTTGAAACTCTTGTGTCTACTAATACTACTCTTGTCCCTTCCATTGTCAGGGCACCAGATCTAGAATTGAAGCAACTACCTGAACAACTGAAGTATGCTTACTTGGGAGAGAACCAGACATTACCAGTGATAGTTGCTGCGAACTTGAGTTTGGTGGAGCAAGAGAAGCTATTGAGAGTTCTTAGGGAGCACAAGACTGCATTAGGGTGGACCATTGCCGATATCAAAGGCATAAGTCCATCCAAGTGCATACACAGGATCCTCCTTGAAGATAATGCAAAGCCTAACAGAGATGCTCAGAGACGGCTTAACCCACACATGAAGGAAGTAGTGAGAACAGAAGTTCTTAAGCTCTTGGATGTTGGCATTATCTACCCCATCTCAGATAGCAAATGGGTGAGTTCAGTTCATGTTGTGCCTAAGAAGAGTGGAATCACAGTGATAAAGAATGAAGAGAATGAGCTTGTTCCTACTAGGCTCACCACAGGTTGGAGAGTCTGCATTGATTACAGAAAGCTCAATAATGAAACCAGGAAAGATCATTTTCCTCTTCCCTTTATTGATCAGATGTTAGAAAGGTTAGCAGGTCATAGTCATTATTGTTTTCTAGATGGTTATAGTGGTTATAATCAGATTGCTATAGCACCAGAAGACCAGGAGAAGACCACATTCACTTGCCCCTTTGGCACATTTGCATACAGAAGGATGCCATTCGATTTGTGTAATGCACCTGCCACATTCCAAAGGTGCATGATGAGCGTATTTTCAGACATGGTGGAGAGATTTATAGAGGTATTTATGGATGATTTCAGTGTTTTTGGTTCTAACTTTGATAATTGTCTTAACCATTTGCAGCTTGTTCTAAAGAGATGTGAGGAATGCAACCTAGTGCTGAATTGGGAAAAGTGCCATTTCATGGTACAACAAGGTCTTGTTTTAGGTCATGTAATTTCTAGCAGGGGCATTGAGGTGGACAAGGCAAAGATTGACATCATATCAAAATTGCCTCCTCCTACATCTGTGAAGGGTGTGAGAAGTTTTCTAGGGCATGCAGGGTTTTACAGAAGATTCATAAAAGATTTCTCTAAAATTTCTAGACCTCTTTGTGCATTATTGTCTAAAGATGTTGAGTTTATGTGGACAGAAGGGTGCATGAAAGCCTTTAATACATTGAAAGAGCTACTCACATCTGCACCCATTATGATGGCACCTGATTGGAACCTCCCATTCGAGCTTATGTGTGATGCCAGTGATTATGCTCTGGGAGCTGTTTTGGGTCAGAGAGTTAAGAAGGTACCTCATGCTATTTTTTATGCTTCTAGAACTTTAAATGTGTTTGGGCCTAATTTGACACTCCTAGCCCAAGCCCAGAACGAAGCCAGGGATAGTCTGGGCTTTACAAAAAGAGAAGTATAAAAATGCCAAAAAATGGCAATTACATTCTAAGCAAGCCAGGAAACGAATTGGGATGGACCCAATCTGTTACCACCTCTCAAAAAGCCCAGCATCAATTTAAGGAGACCAGACCCACATGGAACCCACGTGAAAAATGACAGACCTGGGATGAAATCAACTATATCATAGTTGATCAAGAAGAGTCGGTAGCTGACAAATTGGAAACAACACCTCCGAAAAATCTATTCTATGAGAATATTCAGAGATATTTTCCATTCGCAGAGAGAGTTGTTTCTCCCAAAAGAATAAACAGGCTTCATAGATGTTCAGAGAGGGACAAAGCAGGAAAACAGGGAGTTATTCGAAACTAAAATTCAGACTGACCCTTTTCCTCTCACAAAAGGGTGGTTGGAAATGAAAAAAGGATTAAATTCTCTTCCAAAGAAAACAGAAGAGTGATCATAGGAGCTGGCAACTAAAACATACCTGCCTGAAATCCACTCAAACCCTTTCTTTGCATTTGAAAAAATAAAAGATCTTATCAGAAAAGGGTTTTTTGCCGCCCATTATTAAAAGAAAGTCACCCTACTCCAGAAAAACATCTCTTATAAATATAAGAGAGGGTGAACAGATTCACACACAATCAACCAATCAAACAAAAATATCAATCAAAACAGCCAAGGGCAAAAACTCAATCATGATCACTTGATCATTGAGAATCTCCAAACTGGAGTAACTAGCAGTTCACTCAAGCCACAAGAATACCAGCTACAAATCAGGAATACCAAAGTTCAGACCTGAAGTCATTCAAAAACGAGGTCTCTTTCGTTACAAATTTGGTTCAGCAAAAGCCAAAACAAGCAGAGTTTGAGTTTCCATAAATATGAAAACCTCAACAAATTCAGGAGGAGCCCTGATCAACCAGAACAGGTACCACAGTGCAGTTCCAGCTGAGTAAACCTCAGAATCAGCCACTTCTGCCCATTCCAGACTGAAGAAATTTCAGTTCTGCCCCCACAAAAGACCTTCCAGGGCCTGAAGTAGATTAAAGCTCTGCCAAACTCAAACTTTGGTATCGATTTGAAGCTGAAGCTTAGCAGTTGAAGCTGTTGACAGTTCAGTCCAGTCCAAATATTCCCAGTCCAGCCCGGATCAGAGTATTCCATCCAGGCAGAAATGGAGTTCCAGCTGTCTTTTTCCCATTCCAGCATCTATTTGTTCGTTTATGGCTATGTAAAGGGCAGTTCTGCCTGAAAATATTTCAATTTCTATTGATCATTCTGGCCAGAACAGCTGTTTTTATACTGAGATAAATTATGAAAGTCCTCACCAGTCTGAGGCATAGAAAAGAACTTACTTGGGAGATATTCCTCACCCAAATTCACAATCGTTTGTTTAGAAATCAAGTAACTTGGGGCGCAAGTTATCTGTTATTTTCAAAAAATTAAGTCTGCTAGGATTTTCATTGCTAGCAGTGGCACGCTCGCACACCAAAGAAAGCTGACTTGTTGACCAGTCTATGGTTCTCAAGGAAGTGGGGAACTTTGCCCTTCCATCACATGAGTAAACACAAAACGGGGTGAACAATTTGGCACGCCCAGTGGGACTTCTCAGTATACATATTCTGACAGAATTCTTTCCAGGTTTATGAATATTGGAAGCTCTAGCCAGAACCCGCACCACGCTATGGAGATAAACCAGGTGGCTCTCAGGGAAGGTCTAGAATCAGAAGAGAGTGATGCTAGGCACTCAGCCCATGGCAGTACAGGAAGCAGACGATCCAGAACTGGTTCCAGAAGGATAAACCAGGTACAGGAATCTGTGCTACGACAAGAAGTCGCAACACAGAGAAGCCAAGAAACTCTGAATAACATAACTGCCATGATGCAATGGCAAGTTAACAGGCAGTTCAGGAAGGACCGTGAGGCTGCCATGACCAGAATTCCAAATCCCGATGCTGTAGTCCAACAGCTGGACCTACCTCATGGTCCCCCACCAGGATTAGTATGGCCATACCAGGAAAATCCTCTCATTGCACAGATTGCTGGAATACCAGGGCATGGAGAAATTCAGGCTGGACAGAGGGGAGAAGCCTTTCCCGCCCAGGAGCATGAGGCCCCAGCTCAACCAGAAGACCCTGCACCAGTTCAGAGGCAGCAGAACCAGCCAGAACTTCAGCACATTCCCCAGGATCAACCTTTGGCACCTCTGCCCGAGCCACCAGTAGTATTGCCTTATAGACCGAGAAGGATAGATCCCAATCCATTCCCTCCACCTGCAAGAGGCAGAAGAGGCGGAAGGGGTAACAACCTTTTTGCCAACAATGATAGAAACAGGCTAGGGGCAAACTGGAGGAATAATCCAGTTTTGGAGGAACAGGAAGGACACAGGGAGGAAGTTCTGCCCAGACCATACAGAGCAGAACCAATGGTTGATTACGCCCAGCCAGAGCAGGGACGAAACCTCTACCCTATCAATGCCCTAAATGATGTAGGGGCACTGCAAAGAATGATCAGGGAAATGATGGAGCCTGAAGCCAGAAGAGGAGAAAGGCCTACATATAGGAAACCATATCCAGTTTATATCGATCAAATACCTTTACCCCCAGGTTTCAAAGTGCCCAACTTCACCTTGTTTAATGGAGAGGATCCTCACGCCTCATCAGTTGAGCACATAGGCAAATTCTCTGTCCAGTGCATAGCCATTGAGAATAATCCTCTGCTGAAGTTGAGACTTTTCGGAAATTCTCTCTCTGGACAGGCCTTCACTTGGTACACCAGCCTGCCACCAAATTCTGTCCAGACTTGGGAACAGATGGAAAGTATTTTTCACGACTACTACTACAGGATTCAGCCAGAAATCACCATCAGTGACCTTGCTGCCCTCAAACAAAGTGAGGATGAACCTGCTCAAGATTTCATAGCCAGGTTCAGGAAACTCAAGATGAAGTGCAGAATCCCTATGGAAGAGAGACATTTCATCCAGATGGCTCAGGCTGCCCTCAAAATATCTCTAAGGAAGAGATTTGATGGGATATTGTTTGGAGATCTGGCAGAACTGGCAGACAAAGCATCCAAGTATGAGGAACTGCTTAGGGAAGAACAACAGAAGAGAAATTCTTCCAAGGGAACGTATTACAAGTCACCAATACATCTGGTTCAGATAGAATCAGAAGAGGAAGCAGAATGCTCGGAGGAAGGAGAGTTGCAGTAGCAGAAATGACAAAATTAAAACACCCCATCTGCTGCAAAGCTCTTACCAAGCCACCAAAGGATCAGAAGCCGCCACCTTTCACAGGAGGGTTTGTTCCAAACAAACCAATACAGAACAAGGTCTATTCTTTTGATCTGACCAAGGTGGATGCTTTATTTGATGAGATGTTGCTACAGAAGGCAATAGAAACACCCCACAGGATGCCCAAGCCAGAAGAAATCAAGGGCAGGCAGTATTGCAGGTGGCACAACTCTTGGAACCATTCTACCAACAGCTGTGTAGTTTTCAGAGATGTTATACAGGAAGGAATAACAGCAGGAATGTTGAAACTAGCGGAGAAAACTCCTACAGTAACAACAAATCCCTTTCCTCAACCACAAGTTAACATGGTGAACCTAAACTGGCCAGAACAGAAGAGAACCAGGCCAACTACAGAGACCAGTTCCAGCAGGGGCAGAATGGTTTCAAGGGAAACCAATGAGAGGCCAAAAGCAACTATCTCAGCTGGAATGGTGATCTGCAGCAAGTGCAAGTGTGAAGCTGAGCTAGAAGTGGTTCTGAACAGACAAAGTCAGCCCATGCCAAGTGTCTTTGACAGAATTGGAACCTCATCCCGAGATAGAGCCAGGCAGGGAAAGTATCCCAGACCAGCCCAGCACAACAGGAGGATGATAGAACAGCCCAAGAAGGAAATATCTATCAAGATGCCTGGGAACGATAAACCTTTGGCCACCATCATAGAAGGAAGGTGGTATACTGTGGGAAAAAGTGGCAGGCCAACAATGGAATTGACCAGAACCCAGAAAAGGAGGATCCAAAGACAGTACTGCACATTCCTCACCAACGAAAACATTACGCAGATACTCCCAGGGATCAATTCTGCCAGAAAAATCAAGGAGCCAGAAAAGTCTCTCCAGGCAGAACAAGCAATCTTTCACTCAGGAAAGACGCTAAAAACAAAATCCCCAGAAAAACCTCATGTCCATCTTACCTCATCTTCAGACGAACAGCTTGAAGCCTCACAAGTAGAAGGAGAGCCTGAACCCATTCCAATAGAGGAACAAGAAGACTGGACTGAAGAATGTGAAGAAGAACAGCTGGATTACGAGCCATCTACAGATGACCAGAATACACTCCTTGGAATGAAGGACAGGAGGACTGGACAGAAGAATATGGGGAGGAACAGATGGAGTATGATGGAGAATTAGATACAGAGACTGAGGCCTTCGGTGCAGAACTAGAAGGCCTGTTGCAAGGTGACCTAGGCATCAACATGGTGTTCATTCTGTCAGAAAAATTTTGGGCTGCAGAAGGCCAAGAAAGCACTCTGGAAGGAGATGTTTTCTCCCAGGAAAGTTTCGAATGCAGGTTAGCAGAAGCAGAAGAAACATCAGAACAGCAAGCAGACAGCCCTAAAGCAGGCAGAACTGCCGACAAATCAGCCACAAACCAGCTTTGCTTCTCCAAACCAACCAAGGAGATGGCAAATCACCTCAGGCCCTTGTTCATAACTGCAAATTTTGGGGGAGTTCCTGTTCCCAAAATCATGATAGATGGAGGTGCAGCCATTAATCTTTTACCTCACAGAATGCTGAGCAAAATGGGCAGAACAGAGAGGGATTTGATCCCAACACGCTTAACTGTCACCAACTTCGCAGGGGGCATCACTAAAACCCATGGGATCTTGGATGTGGATGTTATAGTTGGAAGTAAAGAGCTGAAGATTGCATTCTTTGTGGTAGACACTACTTCCACCACTTACAATGCACTACTTGGCAGAGACTGGATTCACCAGAGCTTATGTGTCCCTTCCACTCTCCATCAGCAATTAGCTTTGTGGAATGAAGAAGGTTACATGGAGATAGTAGAGGCCGATCCACGGCCATTTCTGCCTTCTGCCATGTGTTTTGAGGCAAGGTACTATCATGATGACCTTGGCCCTTTCACTTTCCTTGGAGTCAACCAGAACGGCCGCCCCCACGGTGTCACGGCCCAAAGACTCATTGAAGATGGTCTGGCTAGTTCCTTGGAGGACTGGAATAGACCTCTTATTCTTAAACTTCAGAACTCTGATGTTTAGTCCCAACCAACAAGAAAAGGATCGAGCTGCAACAATCCGTCCATTACAAAAAGATTGTTGGTATACTGGGAGGAAAGAAAGCTTTTCATGCAGGATCCAGCCATCAACATGGCAGAATTCACTCATGAAAGCACGGAAGACCAGGAGGAAGAGGAGTTACAGGAGGAAGTATTAGATTTTGCGCCAGCAGCATTGGATGACTCTCTGCCAGAAGTGGAAGATCCCTTGGAGGAAATAAACTTAGGGACAGAAGAGGATCCAAGACCTACTTTTATTAGTACACTATTGAAAGAACCAATTAAGAGTGAACTCATTGCACTTTTGCAAGAATGCAGAGACTGTTTTGCTTGGCATTATCATGAAATGCCAGGACTGGACAGGGAACTAGTGGAACATAAGTTGCCTATCAAAGAGGGTTACCTTCCAGTCAAACAGGCCAGAAGAAGAATGTCTATGGACACAGAACTGAAGGTCAAAGAAGAAATAGAAAGACTGCTCAAAGCAGGATTCATCAGACCAGCCATCTATGCTGATTGGCTAGCCAATATTGTGCCAGTTCTGAAAAGAAAAACTGGGGCTGTCAGAATCTGTGTTGACTACAGAAATTTGAATGAAGCTTCTCCCAAAGATGAATACCCCATGCCTATGGCAGATATGCTAGTAGATGGAGCTGCCCACAACCAAATGCTGTCTTTTATGGATGGCAATGCAGGATACAACCAGATCATGGTGGCAGAAGAAGACATACATAAGACAGCCTTCATGTGCCCAGGACACATAGGTGCTTTTGAATACACTGTAATGCCTTTTGGCTTAAGAAATGCAGGAGCTACTTATCAAAGGGCAATGAATTCTGTCTTCCATGATATGATAGGGCATTCTTTGGAAGTTTACATTGATGATGTGGTGATTAAATCCCCAGAGGAGGGAAATCACATATCAAACCTGAAAAGGGCATTCCTAAGAATGAGACAGCACAAACTGAAGATGAACCCAAAGAAGTGTGTTTTTGGAGTTCAGGCAGGAAATTTCCTAGGATTCTTGGTCCACCAAAGAGGCATAGAAATCGACAAGAACAAAGCAAAATCCATCATAGAAGCTCTACCGCCTAGGAATAAGAAAGAATTGCAGAGTCTCTTGGGAAAAATTAATTTTCTAAGAAGATTCATATCCAATTCTGCAGGAAAAATCCAGCCTTTCTCTTCTTTGTTAAGATTGAAGCAGGAGCAGACTTTCAAGTGGGAGGAACAGCACCAACATGCGTTTGAAGAGATCAAACATTACCTTTCAAATCCACCAGTTCTGTCCCCACCTAAGAGAGGCAGGCCACTCAAGCTCTATATATCTGCATCAGAAGTATCCATAGGGAGTCTGTTGGTTCAAGATAATAAGGAAGGAAAGGAACAGGCAATCTATTACCTAAGCAGAACTCTGACAGAAGTGGAAAGAAAGTATTCTGCAATTGAGAGACTTTGCCTAGCCTTATACTTCACTGCTGTAAAACTCAGACACTACATGCTGCCATACACCATCTATATCATTGCCAAGACAGATTTGATTAAATACATGCTAACTAGGCCAATGTTGAGAGGCAGAATAGGAAAATGGACTTTGGCCCTGACAGAATTCGCCTTCAGATATGTCCCTCAGAAGGCTGTCAAAGGACAGGCTGTGGCAGACTTCCTAGCAGATCATCCTGGGGAGGAGATTGAGAACATGGATTCTCTGGACATAGCCAATGCAGATCTGTTGACCAGAGCTCATATTTGCCTCAACAATCCTATCTATTCAGTTCATCTCACACCTTGGAAGCTATACTTTGATGGATCAAAAACTGACATAACTTCTGGGGCAGGGATTGTTTTGGAAGAACCACTGGGAATCAGACATTGCTACTCTTTTCAATTAGATTTCCAATGCACCAATAATAGGGCAGAATATGAGGCTTTGTTCATTGGTTTAGAAATGTTGGTAGAATTAGGAATCCAGTCTGTGGAAATCCTAGGAGATTCTATGCTTGTCTTGAAACAAATTGCTGGGGAATACAAGTGCCTAAGTCCCTCTCTAGCTGTCTACTTGGTGGCAGCCAGGAATCTTTTGACAGAATTCAGGGAAGCTACTTGGGAACATATCCCAAGAGAGGAAAACTTCGCAGCCAATGAACTGGCTCAGTTGGCAACAGGGGTACAGATACCTAAAGATTGTGTACAAAGAATCATCAAGGTAGGGAAGAAAAGCCTACCATCTGTTCTGACCAGGGGGATGGAAATAGATGTCAATTCTGCCATAATCAGTGAAGATGATTGGAGAAGTCCTATCATAATGTACTTACGATATCCAACCCTGCCCTCTGAGAAAAGAGTCAGAATCATGGCTTTGAACTACCTTATGTGGGAGGAAGATTTGGTCCGAAAAAGCAAGGATGAGGTACTTTTGAGGTGCCTCGGAAAGAAGGAATACATGAAAGTCATGGGAGAGACTCATGAAGGAATTTGTGGAGCTCACCAAGGTGGAAGGAAAATGTGCTGGTTAATCAGGAGGTATGGCTACTTCTGGCCAACCATGATGAAAGATTGCATTGACTATTCCAAGGGATGCGAGTCTTGTCAAAGACATGGCACAATCCAGCAGGCTCCTTCAGTCCCCATGAATCCAGTGGTAAAACCATGGCCCTTCAGAGGATGGGCAATGGATCTCATTGGCAAAATCTATCCAGCCAGCAACCAGCAGCACTGTTTCATCATTGTTGCTACAGACTACTTCACTAAATGGGTAGAAGCCAAACCCGTTAAATCCACTACATCTCAAGAAATCATTACCTTCATAGAGGAACAGATTATACAGAGATTTGGCATCCCAGAATCAATCACAACCGACAGGGGATCTTCTTTCATATCTAGAGACATGCTGGATATGGCAGAAGCATTCAAATTCAAGTTGCTTCAATCCACTCCTTATTATGCTCAAGCTAATGGACAGGCAGAATCAAGCAACAAGGTGATTATCAACATTATCAGAAAAATGCTTGAGAAAAATCCGAAACAATGGCATGAGAAGCTATCAGAAACTCTATGGGCATATAGAACTTCAAAAAGAGAAGCAACTGGCATGACCCCCTATGCATTAACCTATGGTCATGATGCAATTCTGCCTATGGAAATAGCTGTCCAGTCCCTCAGAATTGCCCACCAACATGATCTGGTAGGAGAAGACTACTCTCAAGCCATGCTGCTAGAACTGGAAGGATTGGATGCAAGCAGAATTGACACCCTCAATAAACTCTTGGCTGGAAAGCAAGCTGTGTCAAGGGCCTATAATAAAAGAGTCAGGAACAAGAGCTTTGAAGAGGGAGAAATAGTCTGGAAGGCAGTTCTGCCCCTTGGAACACATGTAGCTGGATATGGAAAATGGTCACCCACATGGGAAGGCCCTTTCATAGTCAATGAAATCCTTGGAATGGGGGCATACAGGTTACAGGACAGGGATGGAGAAATTCATGCTGCCCCAATCAATGGCAAATGGTTAAAGAAATTTTATCCAACCATGTGGGACTCACAAGCCATACAAACCGACCCTGGGATAGAGATGAGACTACTCTAAACAAGAAGATTTTTAATTCTGTCTTAAGTTATCTCAATTCCAGTTATTTTAATTCTATCTTAAAGTTATTCCAATTCTGTCTTGAGTAAATTTCGATTCTAGTTGTTTTAATTCTGTTTAAAGTCATTTTGACTCTAGTTATTCTGCTTAAAGTTTTTGCCCTAAAGTTAGTCAGAAGTTTGTTTTTGTTCTTCAACTTCTAATTTTATTCTTTCCATCATTGAAGTTTTAAGAACAAAACTGGAGGTGCAACAAAAAACAAACTTTATTTAAATAAGCCAGGGGCCTTTCCCCTTGGCAAAATTGTTCATAAAAAATATAAAAAGGAAAATAAATGACAAAATTAAAATCCTAATTTCTTGAGAGTTTCCTGCAGGTTTGTCTTCTTAATAGAGAGCTCCTTTTGAAGCAGCACCCCCTGGTGGATTGAAGCCTCTGCAATCTCCAGGGCTGGCCTAGAAGCTGCAACCATGTTCTGCACAAGGAAGGTGGCCTTAGTCTTAGTGCTCAGCCCAGCCCCGAGCCTGTTCTGCACTTCCCTGCATTCTGCCAGCTGCTTCTGAAGCTCTGCAATCTGTTCCTCCAGCTTGTCTGCAGTAGCCTTGACCTTTTTGTATCCTACCACCATCTGATCCAATTCTGCTTTCTGCTTTGCAAAATCAGCCAAGTTGGCTTCATGAGTGACCTGGCAGAACTCAGAGGTCTTGAAAGTAGGCTTGAGATCTTCATAGCGATCATGGAGAGTGAGCACATCTCTTGCCAGTCCAAGGCTCATCTCCAGAATGGGTCTTGGGCCCATATTCTGCCTGTGCAGCAGGTCCAGATCCCTCATCAGCTGATCAAAAGCTTCCCTATCCTCATCCAGCTCCAGCGCACTAGACTGCCAGATTTTCAGTCTCTCCATAGCCTCCTTCACTACCCTGGATTTTGCCTTGCCTGGAGGGGAGCTTAGTTTCTCCAATCTGTCCAGTTGTGCGTCCAAGTCCATGGCTTCGAACTCTGCCAGTTCTGGATCAGAAAAGGAGGCTGTAGCAGATGAACCTGCAAGGGAATGAATAGGCATCTGCAAAAAGGCATAAGTCAGAACCAGGCAAAAATAAAAAAACCAACGAAGATGAGGTACAGTGGACACTTACAGCAACAATTGGAGGTTTCAGGGGACTGGTCACCACAGCCAGAACACTAGCAGACCCAGGCACTTCTACCTGAAAAGCAGTAAAAAGTTAAAGAAGCAGAAGTGGGAGAAGGTTGCAGAAAATATGACCAGAATCGGAAGAAAATTACCACCACTTCAGGAACAGCTGTAGCCATGTTCACTACAGCTTCTGGGACTAAAATAGGCAGTTCTGCCTGCTCCACAGGTTCGGATGCAGGTTGCTCTGGTTGCTCCTCAGTCGCTGGGAAGTAGTTGATTGTTCTGCCTCTGGATTCTCGAAAAGGGCCAGCTCTGAACTAGTAAGCTCTGCCTTTGTCTCCTCTTGCTGCTTCTGAGCCAAAGCAATGCTCTCTGCAATCACTTCAGCAGGAATTTCTTCCTACAGACAGACAGACACAAGGACAGAAGTTAGAAATTGGGAAGAAGAAAGATGAAAGCAGATCTGTTGACCAAATACTTACTTCTTCTTCCATAGTCTTTGGTTTTTCTTGAGGTCTTTCTCCAATCTCTTCTCGAAGGCCTCTCTCAGCTCATCATCTGTGCCAGAAGTAGAGGTAGGAGCTGCTGCAGTTCCTTCAGGGACTACACATTCCACCACCAGCTTTTTTCTAAGTCTTTTTAACTTGGTAGAAGGAGGAGAAGGACTTCCAGCTGCAATAAACAGAATGAGGCCATTAAAACATAAGCTAGAATAAGACAGGACAGAACAGAAACGCAAAAAACTCAGGAGATGCCAAACTCACCTGAAGTGGTGGATGGAGCAGTGTCCTTTCTTTTTCTTCTAACAAGAGGAGTGGCCTCAGCAGAAGTCTGTTCTGCTTGATCTTCCTCTTCCTCTCCAGAAGGCAGCTCCAAGTCACCAGTGGTAATAACAGAAGTCACTGTGCAGACAGAAGACAGGTCAGGAGCCAAGCAAAAGGAAATAAAAATAGACAAGACAAGACGAAGGGCTTACCAATCACATCACCAGTCTGAACAGACTGACCACCTATGTTTCTCGTCAAAGAGGGATCTGTTACAAAAACAAACAGTCAGACGTCATCATTAAAAGCCAGAACAGATAAAACAGACAGAATTCAGGATCTACCTTCGATAATCTGAGCATTGATGTCCTTGAGGGTCTGCACCATAAATTGATGGGTCTCCTCTCCTGCATGAATTACCCAGGAGTCCCAGCCATTGAATAGCACTTTGAGTGCGGTACTGGAGGCAGGCAGACCTTGAAACCTGGCTTTCCACCAAGCATCAAACTCAGCAGAACTGCAGGAATTAGGCTCCCAGGCTGGATAAAGGGCATCTGCGCTGTTATTTATTTTGTTCACAGCACATCACGCGTCTTTGTGCACCCCCAGGTCATCCATGTCCCTCCAAGAAGAAGCCCGATTGCAGCTTCTATAGGATTTGAGCGGAATGAGCTGAGGACAGCCAAGCTGCCGAGCACAGAAGTTGGGATGGTAGACTTCTGCCCCCAAATGATAATTAGGAGGTTTTCCACCACCATAAGGCAGGTCTCTCGGAAGAGTCACACTCAGGAACTTCTTCCTGAAATCAATTCTGGCTGCCTCCTCTTCTGGCTCCTTCTCAAACAACCTGTATCCAGACTGGAACCAAGGGTAGGTTCTCCTAATCACCATCTGCCATTGAGTTGCTGATCTCTTTGTACAGTGCCTGAAAAACATCAGGTACTCTTCAACCGAACGCTTGGGCACTTCTGCCGACATCAACGGCTGAGCTAGAACCTGATCCTCAGGCAGAACTATATCCGGGAATCTCAATTCAGGAAATAGACCTGCAGCCAGATTTGGATCATCCAGAAGGCACCAGGAGCAGCCAGGTTCAGCGGATTCTCTAAAGTGGCAGCGTGCAAGTTTTTGAACAGGTGGGCCAGAACTGTGGGACCGAGCCCGACATCCGTGTGATTGTGCAGAGCTTCTGCCAGATGCCTGTACTCTAACAGAACTGCTGATGAACGATTGGGAAATATGAATCTGTTCAGCCAGTATAGAAGGAACAGCATGTGCTGCTGATCCTTGTCCTTCTCAACGCTAAACTTCTTCAGATAATTGGAGAATGAGCAGTTCTGGTTGATAGCTGTTGGAGAGATGGTAAAAGGTTTGGCCAATTTCTCCTGGTTTTTTCTCCTATGGTAGTCACCCACAGCATCCACAGGCCTACCATGAGGCCTGAATCCAAAAATTTGTGCCATGTCTAGCAGAGTTGGAGCCATAGGACCCACACGAAATTCAAACGTGTTACTGGCAGAATTCCAGAAACACAACGCAGCAGCAAGCAGATTTTCATCCCTATTAACAGACTGTTTGGACAGAAGAATAGCATCATAGATGCCAGCCCTCCTCCAATGGGCACCATACCTTGGCAGAAGTCTGTCAACCCAATCCATCCACTTAACCGGGCTGTTCCTAACCTCGCTGGATGGAAATGACCTGCTCAGGTTCTTGCTGACCCAAGAATGAGAAGCTAGGGCAGAAACACTCTCAAAACATAAAGGAGCCTCAGCATCCTTCTTTATCAGTTCTGCCATCTCAGGAGGGACAGGACCAAACCAGTGAGGCCCCAACACCAAGGTGTTCTCAAACAAATGAAGGACATTCTCATCCAGATTTTTCTGGGCAAAAGGATGCAGTTTGCTTCTAACCTCGATAGCATGGTTATCCACCCCAGCCCCGGTGGTATAATCGGGAGAAACCGAAGATGAGGAAGAAGCACGAGTCTTGGGAAGAGACATGATCGAAATTTTGAACAAAAGGGAGGAGAGAAATAAGAAAAATCGGGACGAAGATGGAGTTTCTGGGAAAAGCCAAGAAAAATAAGAAATCTGGTTGGCGGATGAGCAGGAACTGAAGGTTTGGAAGTTTAAAAAGGGGAGAGCTCGAAGTCGTGGGAAGAAGAAGAAGGTGATGCGACACCTGATAAATGACTAAGTTAAATAGCTAGCTAGTAACTGAGGCACTTTCCCACGAACTCTAGTCCGTGCTAGGCAGACGTGGCAGACAGGAAAAACAAAACTGGCACGCAAATTAATGGCCAAGACATTAAGTCTAAAACCCGTTAAAATGGTTCAGACTTAATGGGGGCATTGTTTGGGCCTAATTTGACACTCCTAGCCCAAGCCCAGAACGAAGCCAGGGATAGTCTGGGCTTTACAAAAAGAGAAGTATAAAAATGCCAAAAAATGGCAATTACATTCTAAGCAAGCCAGGAAACGAATTGGGATGGACCCAATCTGTTACCACCTCTCAAAAAGCCCAGCATCAATTTAAGGAGACCAGACCCACATGGAACCCACGTGAAAAATGACAGACCTGGGATGAAATCAACTATATCATAGTTGATCAAGAAGAGTCGGTAGCTGACAAATTGGAAACAACACCTCCGAAAAATCTATTCTATGAGAATATTCAGAGATATTTTCCATTCGCAGAGAGAGTTGTTTCTCCCAAAAGAATAAACAGGCTTCATAGATGTTCAGAGAGGGACAAAGCAGGAAAACAGGGAGTTGTTCGAAACTAAAATTCAGACTGACCCTTTTCCTCTCACAAAAGGGTGGTTGGAAATGAAAAAAGGATTAAATTCTCTTCCAAAGAAAACAGAAGAGTGATCATAGGAGCTGGCAACTAAAACATACCTGCCTGAAATCCACTCAAACCCTTTCTTTGCATTTGAAAAATAAAAGATCTTATCAAAAAGGGTTTTTTGCCGCCCATTATTAAAAGAAAGTCACCCTACTCCAGAAAAACATCTCTTATAAATATAAGAGAGGGTGAACAGATTCACACAATCAACCAATCAAACAAAAATATCAATCAAAACAGCCAAGGGCAAAAACTCAATCATGATCACTTGATCATTGAGAATCTCCAAACTGGAGTAACTAGCAGTTCACTCAAGCCACAAGAATACCAGCTACAAATCAGGAATACCAAAGTTCAGACCTGAAGTCATTCAAAAACGAGGTCTCTTTCGTTACAAATTTGGTTCAGCAAAAGCCAAAACAAGCAGAGTTTGAGTTTCCATAAATATGAAAACCTCAACAAATTCAGGAGGAGCCCTGATCAACCAGAACAGTACCACAGTGCAGTTCCAGCTGAGTAAACCTCAGAATCAGCCACTTCTGCCCATTCCAGACTGAAGAAATTTCAGTTCTGCCCCCACAAAAGACCTTCCAGGGCCTGAAGTAGATTAAAGCTCTGCCAAACTCAAACTTTGGTATCGATTTGAAGCTGAAGCTTAGCAGTTGAAGCTGTTGACAGTTCAGTCCAGTCCAAATATTCCCAGTCCACCCGGATCAGAGTATTCCATCCAGGCAGAAATGGAGTTCCAGCTGTCTTTTTCCCATTCCAGCATGTATTTGTTCGTTTATGGCTATGTAAAGGGCAGTTCTGCCTGAAAATATTTCAATTTCTATTGATCATTCTGGCCAGAACAGCTGTTTTTATACTGAGATAAATTGTGAAAGTCCTCACCAGTCTGAGGCATAGAAAAGAACTTACTTGGGAGATATTCCTCACCCAAATTCACAATCGTTTGTTTAGAAATCAAGTAACTTGGGGCGCAAGTTATCTGTTATTTTCAAAAAATTAAGTCTGCTAGGATTTTCATTGCTAGCAGTGGCACGCTCGCACACCAAAGAAAGCTGACTTGTTGACCAGTCTATGGTTCTCAAGACAGTGGGGAACTTTGCCCTTCCATCACAGGAGTAAACACAAAACGGGGTGAACAGGTCTCAAATAGCACAATGGCTTCATCACTACTCTTTTCCATAAGCACACCTCCACAACCTGAATCAACAAGACTTTTGTTAGTATCATTTAAACCTTCATAAAAAGCTTGTACCTGATCATCTTGAGATAGATTGTGGTGTGGACACTTGAGAAGCAACTCCTTGAAATGCTCCCATGCCTCAAAGAAAATATCTACATCCTTCTGTTGGAAGGTTTGAATCTCCCTTTTAAGTTGTCTTGTCTTTTGGGCTGAGAAAAACTTCTTCAAAAATTTAGTGGCCAATTGTTCCCAAGTAGTAATGGAACCTGCAGCCAGAGAATTCAACCACAACTTAGCATTATCTTTTAAGGAGAAAGGAAAAAGAATTAACCTGATTCCTTCTGTTGTCAAGCTTTGTATGTTTTGAGTCTTGCAGAGATCAAAGAAATCCCTAATGTGCAAGTACGGATCTTCAGAAGGTGTGCCTCTATAGTGTGGCACCATGTTAAGCAATTGAGGTGATAAATTGAAGCTGCCTTGCACATTTGGTTGGTAGGCAATGCATGATGGTTGATTAAGGTTTTGAGGGACAAAAGAGTCCTTCATTGGCCTTCGAACTTGTTCATCCCCCATTTCGTTCACAGTTTCTAATCGTTTTGCCCTCTCAGCTTGCTTACGAAGACGTGTAAGAGTTCGTTCAATCTCAGGATTGTAGACAACAACACCTAAATTTTGGGATCGACGACCTTGCATAAACAAAATTCAACCTGTAAAAGAAAACAAATAAAAAAACAAAATTTAGCACAAACTAGTTACACAATCTGCGGCAGCGGCGCCAAAAACTTGTTGAACAAATAGTAACCTAAAAATTAAGCAACTATATGCACGTTTTAACTCGCAAGTGCACAAGATCAGATAAATAGTATAGAAAGCAAATACGAGATCGTTCCCACGAGGATTGGATTAATTTGTGCTTAATTTATTTTCCTTAAACTAAATGGCATTCGGTGTAGACAAGGTGTTCAAAATGATGATTTTCTTATGATGGTATTGAAAACTGAAAATTTAAATCCTAAATATTGAAAACAGCGTTTGATTAAAAATAGAATTGGATTGAGGTTAAAACAATGAGAAAACTAGTTAGAGATTCGATGTTCACCACTAATCTTTTTCCTTAAACAACCGACATGCACAATGCTACAAAACAGATTTTGGATGCTTAAGTTTGTCAACCTAAAGGCATGATATCTACTCTTTAAGTTATTGATTTCCCTAAACAACAAGTTAGGCATGGGTATCTACTCTAACTCTTTTCATTCTTAAAGTGTTTAGCATGGTAACTACTAAGTTGTACTTTAAGAATGCATAACACAATGGAAATCGACAAACACACAAATTCTAGAACATGGTATCTATTCTAGTTATTCATGATGATTAATTTCAAGAACTTATAACTAGTTCTTTTGTTACTTTCATAGGTACAAGACTCGGTCATCTAAATTTACCTATGTAACAAACTCAATACATAGCATGCATATGATGATCAAGCATAACATAACGTATGTAAAGAGTAAAATATAATCTGAAATTAATCAATAAGCATCACAAAAGTAGTTTATAGCAAAGACATATCGAAATCCTTAAAGAAACATGATTAGGGCTTCAATCGAGCCCTAACTAAAATATTTAGCTATCCATAATTTGAATGGATAGCAAGAACATACAAAACAGAAAATAAAAAAAGAAATAAGAAGAAGATAGCTCTTTGATAAAGAAGACAACTCTTTGATGGTGTAAACAACTCTTTGATGGTGTACAATGGAAATGTAATTTATGAAATGATATCCTCCTTTGAATGATCTGAAACTCTCTATTTATAGGCTTCAAATTCGTCCTCTCCCTTGGCTGGTCTCTTAGCTGCCCATATGTGGCAGCTCATGCTTTGTCTCCCATGTGCTTTGTCTCCCATGTGTGGCAGCTCATGCTTTGCAGCTGCCACAAGTTTTGCCTCCATGTGTGGTTGCTTTAAGCACATGGAGAAACAGCTGCCCATGCTTTGCCTCCATGTGTGGCTGCTTTAAGAACATGGCTCAACAGCTGCCCATGCTTTGCCTCCATGTGTGGCTGCTTTAAGCACATGTGACAGCAAAGGTTTGTCTGTGAACCAGGTTCGGTTTTTGACATGCTGAGGGCTCCAGACTTATCCAATAGGGCTGAAATTTGGATATGTTATAGTAGACACCCATTGGAACAACTTCTATCAAGGGTGTCACCCCATCTGACTTGTGCAAGTAGCTGAACGGAGGCCTGTAAACTGACCCATGAAAACTGGACTGAGGCCTGGTTTGTCTGTGAACCAGGTTCGGTATTTGACATGGTGAGGGCTCCACACTTATCCAATGGGGCTGTAATTTGGATATGTTATAGTAGACACCCATTGGAACAACCTCTATCAAGGGTGTCACCCCATCTGACCTGTGCAAGTAGCTGAACGGAGGCCTGCAAAGTGACCCACGGAAACTGGACTGAGGCCCGAATGTTTGACCTTGAGCTACTAAATCATGTATAACTTCCTCTAGAAGACTCCAAATCATGCACCGTAAAATGCTACGGAACTTCCGTATCTTTCCAGTGATGTATGGCGCATTATCTGGTTCTTTTTGAGCAAGTACAGGTTAATCCGTAAATATGACTGATCTGCAAACACTATTTTGAGCTAACTTGTCTTCAAAATGTAAATAATGAGTCTCAACCTTATTATACTGAAACATACACAAAACTTTATTAAAAACATACCAAATCATAAGTTAGAATGGTACGAAAAAGATATGTAATTATGCACCGATCACCTGTCAAGAAACATATAATCATAATCAATCAACAAAGAAGTAGCCATAGCCCACAAAAAACTCAACATATCAGGAAATATGAATTAAGCAATGTACCTTAGCAACACAAATAAACATCTTTCCAGAAGAAGAAGAAGATGGGATTGGCAAAGAGGAGGAATTGGAGAGCTTGAGGCCATAAAATTGAGAATGTGATGAACTAAGACAATTGGGAGGCTTTGAGAAGATGGGTAATGTCTAGGAGTTTGAGTGGGGAGCACAAAAGGGAAGTGGTGCTTAGGAAGAGAAAGGGAAGCCTTTAGATGCAAGTTTAGAACAATCATCTTCTTGAGCAGTTCATTAACAAAAATCATATTTCATATTATAACACAACCATCCAAACATTAATTGCCAATAATCTTTTCAGTCATACTCAAAATCAATTGTAGATTAGAGATCAAAGGCAAAAGCCATTGGCAACACAAACAATATACACACTCAAACTTTTATTTAAAAAAGAAGAAGAAGAAGAAAGATCACAATAATGCTAATAATATCAATTCATCACATGCAGCTAGAATTTTAATTCTCTTTCGTGCAGCCACTAATTATTATATAATCTATAACAGCATAAAACACAAAAATGGAATTTTACTTCTGAATTTCTAGGTTTTATGAAATACCCAATTGCAAATTAATTGCCAATTAACATCATGTATATATATGTCACTACAAATTCTATGAAAATTAGAGAAGAGAAGAAGAAAGAACAGAGAAAAGGAAGGAGAGATTCTCAGAGCACAGTCAAAATTGTTGAGGAGATTTGCAAAAATCAAAGAGATGGAAGAAGGAATAAGAGAGGTATAAAGACCAGAAAAACTTGCCTGCGTCAAGATTCGAAAAAGATGATTCGACGTTGAACGAAGGAGAGGTGGAGTCGCAGAGGAGTCGCGAACTGGAGAGAGGCGTGTTCAATATAGCGAGGGCTTATTTTGCGAACCCATTTTGAGCTTCTCTGTATAATCCGAACGAGTGAGGCGTTTTTTTTACTGTTGGACTCTACTATCCCATTTAAGTTAGTCCCCTTGCAAACCAAACAGGGGCTTCAGGTCCAATATAGCACAGTCCCATTTAGTGAGCCATACCAAATATGCCCTAGGAGACCAGAAACAAGGAACCTGTTCGTCTTTTTTTATTTTTCGCTTTTGAGATAGATACTATTTATTAAATAAATTAGTACCTGCACTTTTACCTTAACAATGCATGATGTGGAAATTTATGAACCTGATGAGTTGTTATTAAATCTAAAGCTTGGACACCCAATTATATATATATATAATATAAATGTTTTCATGATTATGTTTCATAATAATTGGGAGCGGTGAGCGTTTCTAGCTCTAAAGTTTACAACTAAATACTTCTCTATCGAGGGTCTATTCAAGTACATTACAAATACTTGAGTATTAAACCACAATGATGAGATGAGCAATGAGGGAAAACAAGGTTTGAATATATCCAAGTTCAAAATTGTTACATTGGCTTTCTCTTCTTCGGCACTCTCTGCAACTTCCTCCACTTGAGGTAGGTGTTATACGACAGCCCAGAAAAGACCATGAAAACAGACCGCCATTGCTAAGACAACTTATTATTATGCTACTTTTGGATATTCGAAACTAGACTGAACGGATTAGAAGAGTCTATAAGAGATACATTGCTCCTTGGTGGCCAAAAGTTGGAAATCTCAAAATCATAACATTAAGTGCCAACAAAATCTCTAGGTAATTTAAGCACTACATTCTACAGGCATACAAATTCAATTGTTGAAGGCACTTTTTCTCGAAGGCATTGCATAGCATGGTCTCTTGCTTTCGCTTCTTCGACCTTCTCAACTCCCCTAACTCTTACAAAAGATTCATTCAAACGCTGGACAGGATGGATAATAATTTTCTCCAGTGCAACAGCACTCTTTATTAGGTGCATGACATGTTGAACAACACATGTATGAGCACGATACCCTACAATTTCTAATACCTTCAGGTGTTGTAAAATTCAACTGCACCAAGAAAACATGCAAATTCAACACTACGCAACATGAACTACAAGGACCATTAAGTCTATTAGCATGTTTTGTCAACTATGCAGCAAAAGTTGACATTTTTGTTTTCTTTCTATAAATTGGTAATGGAATGACCAGAGGATTAACAAATCACCTAAAGTGCACATAAAAATGCCCAAGTTTTTACCCAAGTTTTAACAAATCACCTAATTTCTCAACAAAACAAAAAAGCCCAATTTTTACCATGTAATCTACCAGGATATGAGTAATACCTTCAACACAAGTCTCTGCAAGAGAGGAGATGCCTTCATGAAAGAATTTAAATGAAAAAGATCCATATCATAATTTGCCTTCACTGTTAATTCCAAATGCTTGACATTTGCTAATACCGGAAATACATAATCCCGATTGTAGACCTGAAACCCAAACAAGTTGTAAGGAACTACATAATCCAAAAGGAAAACAAAAAAAAAAAAAACCAACACATCATAATGGCATATACTAACCGCTAAATCAATATCCAGCATGAATATCTCCAGCTGAGAAAGACAGCAAGAGAGTTGGGTGAAGGGAAGTTCTATGGATCTGCAGTAAAAGTACGACTCCACCAAATTACAAGCAATCCCCACAGAAATGGTCACCTCAACAAGGAATGGTACATTACTGAGGAGAAGGTTGGTTGCATCTCCCTCATAAGTAAATGTGACAAGTTTTGCGTCACGAATCTCAATGCTTTCAAGGGAACACCCTTTTATAGCTAAATACTTTAATGCAATTGAGGGACCGACAACTCCCAACTTAACCAAACTTTTGGTGGCAAAAGACACTGTCAAACGTTCAAGAACCGGACAGTTATACAAGAAGTGCTCAAGAACTTCTCCAGTCACATCAACAAATTGGAGATGAAGAACTTTGAGGAACTCAAATCCAATATTGCATTGGCAAGAGTGTAGACTTGGAATTTCATAATCCAAGTGCTTGAGCTTCAAGGCAGACTCTTTCTCAAGACCTAATAGTGTGTGGGGGAATGAATACGCACCGTTACGAGTAAAGTAATCAAATAGATGTAAATCTAACTCGAGTATTTGAACTCTCTTATTCATTGCAAATTGAATCCATTTGTCAATGGAACTTGTAAAACGACTATCTATATCATAGCAAACCCTGAATCGTTCGATGGATGAGCCTCTATGCTGTTCCACTACATGATTTACCCAATTGACGTATCTGAGGCTTTCTTGTTCTCTTTGTGCTGGTTGGAGTTGAATGAAGTTTTGATAAATTTCATCATCGAAGAATTTAGCATCAAAGTCGAGAGCCATAGTAGATGGCCACACATATCGCCATCGCTTGGAAAGGATACTAGTAGTAGCTGCTTCCTTTAGGGACAAGAGAGACAATATACTAACAAGAACGTCATCTGACAACTCACTGAGTCGGTCCGCCAAGTTGTACTCGTCCTTATGTTTCCTTTCCTTTCCTAAGTTGTTGTATTTTCTTTGCTTGTGTTTCATTCCCATGTAGAGCACGTACTTCTAATACATGAATTGGCCCCAAAAACAAAACACAAAAGGAGTGAGAACTGGCAGTGTTGTCATATTCGTTACAGGTTACTCTTCTCTCTTCCATTTCATGATTTCATTAACTTATCATATTCGTTAACCAAAACATAACCGAAAACGATGACAACAATAAGGAAACCAAATCATAAGACACTTTATTATGTCAGGCAACGAAAAAAGTGTGCGAATTTGTATGTGGGACATAAAAGAGATGCAGCTTTCAAAGCAGTTAAATCATATCTGGGAATATTTTATAAAAATAAACAATTTTATAAAAGTTTGACATCTGGGAAAACAGATACAACTTCCAAACCAACTGGATATGCTGGAAATAAATAGGAAAAAAATAAAAAAAAGAGTAGCAGTTTTATTCCTGCGATATATAAAAAGGGATTGAGGAGAAGAATTAGAGATTGTTGAGACGAAGGGAAAGGGAAAGAATCAGAGAGTTTAAAGCAAGGAAATTTATCGAGTTTTTATCAATAATAGCCAAAATTTAACTTCCAAATTCATAAATGTCAATTTTTTATAAAAACTTTCAAATATAGCCAAAAATCCACGTAAATAGATGAAAATGCCCTCAAAATTTAAATAACCTAAAAATATAGTTCATCTCTATGAGGACCATCTATTCACACCATATCAGTTTTTATTCAATGTATGTGCTTCACAAGCTTATATTGCCATCTTGCTTAGAAACTAATTCATGTTGAGATTCATGATGGGAAGAATGACAAAGAGATTTATAAGAAACTCGAAGAGGAGTTTGGGGAGACAGTACTTTGTTCCCTAAAGTTTGATCTGCAGACTGTACTTGTAGTATCACCGTTTCTGGTTGCTGCTTGTGCTGGTGTTAGAGGTGTTCCATTGACCCCAAATGAGAAGCAAACCATGTTAGACCTCCTCACACCGCCACCTTCACGAGGTAATAGTCTCTCGTGATGGATAGAACAATGATGTGCCTTCTTTCACAGGCTTTCTTTCCATTTTATACTTTGAACATGGGGTTGAAACTAAGAAACTACGGAACAATGGTGTGCCTTCTTCCAGATGAGACATCCATATTTCCAATATAACCTTTTTATCACTTTTATTTTTGTCGTTTGAAATAAGTGTGCAAATTTGTACAAGTTAATACGTGGGAAATAGAAGAGATGCAGCTTTCAAAACCAGTTAAATCATATCTGGGAATAATTCAAAAAAATAAAAATAAAAATATAAAAGTTTGACATCTGGGGAAACATATACAACTTCCAAACTAATTGGATATGCGGGAAAAGATGCAAACTGTAAACACGAGTGAAGTACCTTGAATTGGAGAGATGGAAGAGTTGGGGGATCTCTTTTCATCTTTTCTTCGTGAAATTCGTCTGGGAATTCCCTCTTTCTAATCTGATGTAGATGTCACGGCGGCTATAGTACTGATGGAGTGGCCGCGACGATGGCTGAAAAAAAAAAGAGTAGAAGTTTTATTCCTGTGATATATAAAAAGGAAAGAGAAAAAAATGCAAACTTTGGAACTTTTAACTGTAAACACGAGTGAAGTACCTTGAATTGGAGAGATGGAAAAGTTGGGGGAACTCTTTACTTCACGAAATTCGTCTGGGAGTTCCCGGCTATGGTACTGATGGAGGTAAGGTGAAGAATCAGATTTAGGGATTGGATATCCGACCAAAATCGGAATTATATAGGGGCTGGAGACAGATTTTGGGGTTGGATATGCTGGATTGGAACTCAAACAATATAGGGTAGAAATATTTTGGGAAATACACTTTGGGACTTGAAATTACCTAATTGCCCTCCATATAAAAGCATAACTATTGTGGAGATATAATCACTCTCTCTCTCTCTCTCTCTCTCTCTCTCTCTCTCTCTCATAGTTTCTCCCTCTCTCGCGAAATCCATCCATGTGTCAATTTTCCGAAAGCCAACCCAGCGCTAAAAGCCTAGAAAGAAGAAGCAATATCAGAATCCAAGCAATTTGGACTATTTCGTTTGAATTGGAATCGAAAGCCCAAAATAAAGACGGCCCAAGATAAAATTGGGCTTTGAAAAATAAAGAAAAGAAATCAGCCCAAGCCCAAGTCAGATTCTCTTAAGCTACCAAGAATAGACCCAAGATTGGAAGAAAGCCGAGTGCATGTGATTTGCTCAGCCCACAGTCCCAAAGACTCAACCTGGGCTTGGCATGATCAAATGAAAAGAGAAAAGCCCGAAATAGAAACAAACCCACAGGACTACCTGACTTTGAAAAGTCAACAATTTCAACTGGGTTGATAGGGAGTTAATGAAGACAGGTCCTAAACAGGCAAAAATTTTGCTCCAGAACATGCACCATTTCCAAGGGATAAGCAGGCTATATTTTCTAAAAAAAGATAAGTAGGAAGTAGGGAGTTGTTCATCTAGAAGATCAAACTAAACATCACGGCAGATTGAACTCTTACAAAGAGCAGTTAAAAAATTGAAAAGGATTAGGTTTTCTTTCAAGAAAAGCAGGGAAGTGATTGTCTTAGAACTGACTAGTGATGGTTTATTTGCCAGAAAAGATAACTTCCCTTTTTCTTTGACATTTAAAAATAAAAGATCTTGTTTTTTAGAAAATCTGCCACCCATTTATAAAAAAAAAAAAAAAAAAAAGGATTAGAAATCCCACTCCAGCATTTCCTATAAATATGACAGGAGGTGAACATATCAAGGGACAGCCAAAAAATCAATCAAAAACAAAAAAACTCAAAATGATCATTTGATCCCAAAAACCTTCAAAACACTGAAGCAATCAATAGCTCACTGAGCCACGAGAAACAAGTCTGCTACAGTCCAGAAATCTCTAACTTCAGTACATCTGGTTGAGGTAGAATCAGAAGAAGGCATAGAAGGCTCGGAAGAAAGAGAAGTTGCAGTGGCAGAAATGGCAAAATTGAAACATCCCATCATCTGCAAAGCTCTGACAAAGCCACCAAATGACCAGAAGCCACCACCATTCACAGGAGGGTTTGTTCCTGGCGTGAGAAATAACTAACGCACAAATTAAACCCTATAAATCATGCAATCGTAGTACGAGTAAGTAGGGATCGTTCTATTCCGGGGATTAGGAGGGATGCTAATCAACACAAATTAAATTTATTAAACTAGAACTAAGTTAAGGAAACAATGATTAGGGGGAGTTGGATGATTTAGACCAAAGTAAAATTGATAGCAGCAAATAACTAAGTTGTGAATGAAATATGGATTAAGGGATAGCTAGAGGATTCTTCTCCACACATGAAACATATGCACACAAATTGATCTCCAGTTACTCTTTCTATAAAGTACGAATGACAAAGCCCCAAATTAATTGTGAACTGCACTAATTAACTCTCAGATTTTCCTAAGTTCATTGAATTGGACTCAGCGACTCAATCAAATTATTCTTATCAAGTTCCCTATATGAACAGCATGATAGAGATACATATTAAAGATCATTAAGTTCTATGAAAATCATAAGCTTTGACAAAGCATTTGTAACTATGAAAAGCATGATACTCCTGCCAGGAATTTACTTAACACAATCATGACTAGTGACTTTTACTACTTGTGAATATAAGTTCATAACGATTAGGTGAAATTCCCTCATATTCTAGCATCAAATCCCTGCATCCAAACTAAGTATGCATCCTTAATAAACATGCAAGAATAAGTCCTGAATAAAACAGAAAAGTAAATCACATTCATACTTTACGAAACCATAACTGAAAGTGATCAATTCATATAAAACATATGTCCATGGCTTCGAATTCACCTCTAACTAAGAAGAAATTCAGTTACTCATATTTAATAATTGAAAAACAATATAGAATGGAAATACATAAGATAGGATAAAGAAAAGAAAAGAACTAGATGATGGCAGCAAGGACTTCCCAGGACAGCTCCAAGCTCTGCTTCCTTTTGCAACTAGTAGCTCTCTTCTCTCTTTGTAATGGATGAAATGAGTTATGGATTGATATGATATGCCTCTTAGCTCTTTGGAGACTCTATTTATAGGCACAAGGGTTAGAGGAATCTGATTATACAATTATGTTCACCAACCACACCTAATTTCACCTAACACACTTGCATTTGAAAACAATTCTTTTTCTTTTTAGGCTTTATATTGCAGCTCCCACTTCATTATGTTTGATTCCCTTTAGTTGCTGTAAAACTCCACTCAAATATAAGAAATGCATCTGTATCACCTAACTTCCCACAATCACTAATACCTCATCCTCATGTCATTATGACCAAGCACACTTAGCTCATGCTTAGGTCAGCATGACCAGAAACTTCAAGGGCTTACGAATTGGGCTTCCCTTAAGCAAATGATGACTTTGAACCCTCAAACTTGAAGTTCAGAATGTCTTCTTTCCAGCCATATGTAGCCCAACACAAGGGAAAATAGGGAAGACCTTCAAATGTCATTTTTGGCCCAGTAACGCAGATGCTGCCGAATTTTGACCTTGAGCTACTAAATTATGTATAACTTCCTCTAGAAGACTCCAAATCATGAACCGTAAAATGCTACGAAAACTAGACTTCTGTATCTTTCCAGTAATGTATGGCTCATTATCTGGTTCTTTTTGAGCAAGTACAGGTTAATCCGTGAATGTGACTAATCTGCAGACACTGTTTTGAGCTAACTTGTCTTCAAAATGTATGTATTGTATCAAATGTGATCCCCTTGCTGTTTTAACCTACAAACACACAAACATAGGTAAGAGACTTCAAATAAAGAGAAACTAAACAGAATTACTAAGCAAAGAAGGCATGCAAGTGTGTGAAATTATAACCTTATCAGTGCCTGCTCATTTAATGCGCCGATTGACCTACACATTTAAAGCGCCAACCGTCAAAACACTCGAGGAATGCAAAGAGTCCATCCCTTGGAATCCATTCGGCATCTGCCAAGGCCGCGGCCGTAAAATCCAGGGATGTGAGGGCAATGTTTGTGCCTAATAAATCACGGTCGTAAGAAGGGACTTCCTCCCGGCCGTGGCACCTGTTCATGAACGAAAAACGGCCGCATTTCATTAGGCATTTTGACTTCCTAGAAAACAAAAGGGTGCGAAGGCAGAATCCTCTCGGTCTCACGACCGCGGTATTATAGGCCGAGGCCGAAGGCCGTAGGAGTGTTGTACAAATAGCAACCTAAAAATTAAGCAACTATATGCACGTTTTAACTCGCAAGTGCACGAACCGTTGGTAGTTTAGATATGTAAGTGCGAGGTCGATTCCACAGGGATTGGTGATTGAATGATCCCTTTTAGTTTTCCTACACAAAACAGAAAAGAAAACAAAAGAACACAAAACAAAAAGAAAGAAAAGAACTAAGACAAGATGGTGAGGTTTTAGAATCCACTTTTATTAAAACTAATAATAGAAAAACAACATGAAACAAAAGAAATACAAGAAGAAAATAAAAGACAAAGGGAGGAGAAGAAGATAAGGACAACATGCTAGAGATGGAAAAGATTCATCTCCATGGCTGCCAGGAGGCCAAAGCCTCCCAGCTGCTGCCTTCTCTCTTCTCTCCCTTTGTGACTCTCAACTTTCCCTCTCTTTGTGTACAATGAATGTGTAAATGACGGAATGGTATCCTCCTTTGAATGAGCTGAAACTCTCTATTTATAGACTTCAAATTCGTCCTCCCCCTTGGCTGGTCTCTTAGCTGCCCATGTGTGGCAGCTCATGCTTTGTCTCCCATGTGCTTTGTCTCCCATGTGTGGCATCTCATGCTTTGCAGCTGCCACAAGCTTTGCCTCTATCTGTGGTTGCTTTAAGCATATGGATCAACAGCTGCCCATGCTTTGCCTCCATGTGTGGCTGCTTTAAGCACATGGCTCAACAGCTGCCCATGCTTTGCCTCCATGTGTGGCTGCTTTAAACACATGGTTTGTATGTGAACCAGATTCAGTGTTTGACATGCTGAGGGCTCCAAACTTATCCAATTGGGCTGATAATTGGATATGTTATAGTAGACATCCATTGGAACACATTATATCAAGGGTGTTGCCTCATCGGACTTGTGAAAGTAGCTGAAATGAGGCCTGCAAGATGACCCACGAAAACTGGACTGAGGCCTGGTTTTTCTGTGAACCAGGTTCGGTATTTGACATGCTGAGGGCTCCAAACTCATCCAAAGGGGCTGTAATTTGGATATGTTATATTAGACACCCATTGGAACAAATTCTATTAAAGGTGTCGCCTCATTTGACTTGTGTAAGTAGCTGAACTGAGGCCTGAAAGCTGACCCACGGAAACTGGACTGAGGCCCGAATGTTTGACCTTGAGCTACTAAATCATGTCTAACTTCCTCTAGAAGACTCCAAATCATGCACCGTAAAATGCTACGGAAACTAGACTTCCGTATCTTTCCAGTGATGTATGGAACATTATCTAGTTCTTTTTGAGCAAGTACAGGTTAATCCGTAAATATGACTGATCTGCAGACACAGTTTTTAAGCTAACTTGTCTTCAAAATGCATGTAATGAGTCTCAACCTTATTATACTGAAATATACACAAAACTTTATTAAAAGCACAAGTTTAACTCAAAAACATATCAAATCATAAGTTAGAATGGTACAAAAAGATATGGAATTATGCACCGATCAAGGAGACACGACCGAAGATACTATGGTCAAATCGCCACGTGGCCTTAGGGTCCCACGCCCCATTTAATGAAGTAGTGCCTCTGACGATCACAGCAAACCCGCTGGTCATAAGAAGCATTTAATGCACGAGGGAAGTGACTGAAGCCAGGATTTGATAACAGGAATCAGAGTGGTTAGGCGCAAACATTCTCACAAAGTATTCTCACAACTTGAGGTCAGATCACCAACAACTAGACCAGGGCATTAAATGCGTTCCCACGGTCAAGAGCGCAAAACCCACGATCAGGGCAGTGGCCGAGATTTGCCGAGATTTATGGGGGTCACACCACCATGTTTCACGATCCCAAATGCCGATTTGACTACCCACTTGCCCCGATCAGACTCCACCATGCAGATCTTTTCAAGCCATCAGGCAGATCTTTTCAGTCTCGATTGGTCCTCCAAGACTCCCCCTATAAATACTAAGCTCAAGACCACGTTCAAAGGGTCCAACACCAAACCAAAAGCCTCCAACGGAGCAACTTATTTTTCCTGTAACGCACTTTCAATACCTTTAATTGCTTTCCTAGGAGTAGCGGTAGATTGTAAGGAAAATCCATTCATCAATATATCATACGACCCTGGATTTTTCAAGGCGCCGGAGCACCATCCTTGTTATCGTCTCATTCACCCCATATATCATACGACCGTCGCTCTCTGAGCAACGCGCCGGAGCACCGCCCAAAACCCACCACCAACACCACCACTAAACGGCCTTGTAGCTCAGACCGTGAACCTAATGGCCGAGATAAGTTCCTCTCTCGGCCACAATCGTTTGATTAGAAGTCCAACTCGAAATAAGTGCATCATTCAACAATCTTCTACCCAAACCTCTCAATGCACGGCAGACCGTGCTGGCACGCTCGCGCACAACCGCACCACATCCAAAAGAAGGACGTCACATGTTCACGCACATCCCCTCGGCCCGGAGCACCAGGCCGTGAGATTTGTGCAAGCAACAACATCAGAGCATATCTAACAGAATTCAGTTTACAAATAGAATATAAAGTTTAACGGAAATCAAAATTAATAAAGAGTGTCCTACGGAAGGAAGATTTAGGCTCAGTCGCTCGGTTTGAATTTATCTACTGCTCGGGGTGTGCAAAACAGAAAAGTGTGAGTGGACAAAAACAAAATTTGGTTAGTTGAAAACAACATATTGTAACCCCAAGGTTGGAAAATGATGCAAAAAATATGAACTCAAAACCATCATAGATATATATATATATATATATATATATACTATTTCCCCAAACCACTCTCTCGAAACACTTGCCCGTGGGCATGGCAAGCGAGGAAGTATCCTCACCGATAAACAAGAAGGAATGTATAGGTATATATATATATAAATATATTAATATCATACACATACATAATATCATATACATAGATATATAGTTAAGACCACTACTAAGTTTGTACTGGGGAAACAATCCAATTGGGGGATTGTTTGACTAGTCCACATGGAAGAATCCTCAATTGACCATGTGGCTAGGGAACGAGCCGTCTAACTGGGACTAAGCTCACCAGCACAAAGCAGAATCGTCAATACTAGTGCGCTTGTGACAAGTCTTACGAGCGCAAACTAACCCCGCTAAAGGTCTACGAAATACCTCATCAACGGTGCCCTGGTTCTGACATATCCTCATATCCATAGTTCCCAATTTCCAATCCATAATTTCCAAATCCAGGGAGGTACATAGGGTAGTGCTTATAGCACTTCAAACTGACATAAACTATAATCCACTCTCTTTCCATAAGCTCATTACCAACACCCCACGTACCACACACATAACCAAGCATAGATAGAAATTCTCAAAAATAATATATATATGTCAACAAAAGATACTCGAAACATGCCAAAACCCAAATATATTGCAATTAATTTACAAAATAATAAAGTTTCAACTATTAATTATATAAAATAATGCATAGTTTTTCCATCATAAAATAATGCTTATTATTTGAAAACACTCACAAGTAGTCCTACGCTGCTTGACCTTAAGAGGGTCCCGCCTGCTGAGTACGAGTAGCCAGAGTACTTATTTCAGAATATGAGGACGAGATCAACAAAAGATACATTGAACTAGAACTTTAAATAAAATCCTAGTTTCCCGAGATTCAAGTGTGTGTACGACCTCTGATTTCTGATCCGAAAGTTTCTATGGGTTTAACAAGGTTTATTATAGATGTCTTGTAAGTTTGGTCCAAATCGAACGATTAGATCGTGTAATATCCCACATCAACCAACGGAGAGGGAGTGATGTGCCTTATATGTCATGGGAACTCCAAAATTAAGCGAGTTTGGGCTAGAGCAATCCCAGGATGGGTGACTCACTTGGAAGTTGCTCATGAGTTCCGAAAAACAAAATCGTGAGGGCATGGGGGGGCCCAAAGCGGACAATATCATGCTACAGCGGAGCCAATCCGGGATGTGATAGATCGCTAGTGATTGCACGATCAGATGGTTACTGTTTAATCTGATCTTTAACTCATTGAATCAAAGCACACAGGACTCCAATTCACGATCCGCGAATTCCTACACGATCCTAGAGGTGCCTAGATCAACATATATGAAATTGTAGTCGATCCAATGGTTCCCTATATGCGTTATCTGATCCACAGTCAAATGATAACCACATTCGAATCCGAGCATGCCGTCGTGCTCATGACGACATGAGGTTCATTTCAGGATCCAAAGGCCAGCCACAAAGTGGCCTACGCGCCGCCACAAGACCTATACCTATGTGTTCAAGACAATGAGTGGAGCAACGTTTGTTCTTGGACCACGGGCAAAAAGTGACCCGAACTTGCCGGAATCACGAGCCGAAAATTGGCCAAATTTCAAGTGATAATTTGAGTTTCAAAACACAGAATTTGAACCTAACCAACCCAACCATCAGCTAGAAAACATCGAGAGGATGAAAAAGCATACCTAGATCGAAGAAATTGGTGGCCGGAATAGCCGGAATAAGCGTCGGAAGTTTTGGGTAAAAACGGGATGTTTTTCTGCATTTTCCGGCAAACTAACCGTGATGGTTAGTTTGATTTCTTTTAGTTTGAACAACTCCCTGTCTTCCTGCCTATCTCTTTTTGAGAACATAGCCTGCTTATCTCTTGAAAAGATGGTGCCTTCTCTGGAGTAGAAATATTATTTCTAAGCATATAAAAGGGATTTGATCTTCTGGTGGCAAAGATTTAGAGAAGTCCTTTTGCTTAATTACCTGCTTTCATTTAATTCCCAATCACTTCTTCTATGATAGTTGGAATTGTTGACTTTTCTAAGTCAGGTAGCCACGTGATTCCTGAAAATAGGCTTTCCAAAAGGATTTTTTGCTTTTCCTTTGACCAGCTTCAGTGGTTGATTTATCATTTTGTAAAAAATTATGGGCCCTTCGATTTGGTCTTGGGCTTTTAATCTTGCCGGTCCCAGTCTGAATTTCCGGAGTTATGGGCTAATTTCTCTCTTTCTGTTTATTCCGAGGCCCAAATTTTGTTATGTCTTGATGGATTCCGGACTGGGTCCTGTTGGATTTTGGGCCTTTGATTCCTGTTTGCAAAGTCTGGATGTGGGTCTTATGGCTATTGTTATCTTGGGCTTTTTAGTGTTGGGCTGGGTGCGCCAGATTTTGGCCCAAACAGAACTTTAAATAAAATCCTAGTTTCTCGGGATTCAAGTGTGTGTACATCGAACAAGAAGTTCTTAAGGTCCAATTACGTGTTTTGGATGGTGGATTAGCCTTGGAAGAGTTGCGGTCAACCACGTTGTCAAACTTTATAAATTGGGTCGACTAGGCCCGTGGGGCCCACGACCTTCAATTTCCGATCCGAAAGTTCTTGCGGGTTTAACAAGGTTTATTATACATGTCTTGCAAGTTTGGTCCGAATCAAACTGTCGAATTGCTCGCGATTGCACGATGAGATGGTTACTGTTTAATCTAATCATTAACTCATTGAATCGAAGCATCCAGGACTCCGATTCACGATCCGCGAATTCATATATAATCCTAGAGGTGCCTAGATCAACATATATGAAATTGGAGTCGATCCAATAGTCCGAACATATCGAACGCAGATAACACCTTATATCCGAGCATCGTGTTGTGCTCCGGATGACATGAAGATCATTTTAGGATCCAATGGCCCACCACAAAGTGGCCCACGTGCCGCCACAAGACTACCAAACACTTGATAACAAGAGAGGAGCTTGTTTCAGTTATACTAGGTCCGAGTGGCCTAAACTAGTTGTATGGCCACCATCTTTGGATATGTTGTAGAGAACAGAAAGCTGAACAACATTCAAGAAGCAATCTGAGTCATTTGAGCAAGGGAAATCGGCATCAAAGAGTGAATAAGTTTCTGTAGAGTTAAAACAGCAGAACATAGGACTTGTTAGCATTAATGAGGTTGCTTTAGTCATTAATGTTAGCATTAATTGTTAGCATTAATGAGGTTGCTTTAGTCATTAATGTTAGCATTAATGAGGTTGCTTTAGTTGTTAGTATTAATTGTTAGCATTAATGAGGTTACTTTAGTCATTAATGTTAGCATTAATGAGGTTGCTTTAGTCATTAATGAGGTTGCCTAACTTTGTAGGCTTGATTACTTATATATATATGTGTTGATGTTAAGTCAAATACAAGTGAAAAATCAAAAAAACATTCTACAACTCTCATTCTCTCTACACTTTCCACTATCTCCTCTCAATATTCTCTATGTTTTGACATGGTATCAGAGCAGCGATCTTGCTGACTCTAGCCTTGAATTGTTGTTACCATCATGGGAGAAGATGATTTTTCCCCTGTTGGAAGTAGCACCACCGATCCTACTACTTTCACCGAATTTGCTGCTCAAATGGCTGAGTTAATGAAGATACAAGCATCAACATCAAATACGACCCCAACCCCGATCCCGACCCCGACACCAGAAAAGGACCCTTCATTTTTCAGTGACTCAGGTAACTGTGGATATGTATTTCATACATCAACTACAAGTGACTCCACAGGTTGGATTATTGATTCAGGAGCCACAGATCATATGACGTTTGATCCAACCGATTTTCTAGGCACAACCACACCACAACGAACAAGTATTGCCAATGCAAATGGTGTTACCTCTCCTGTGATCGGTGCGGGAACCATTGGCCTCTCTCCATCTCTTTCTCTTCAAAATACTTTGCTTGTTCCATCATTATCTAATAAATTGATGTCTGTGGGCCAAGCTACTGAGCAACTAAATTGTTGTGTACTCATGTATCCCAACTTCTGTTTATTTCAGGATATTCTCACCAAGGAGATCATTGGTCGTGGTACTAAGAGAGGGTGGTTGTACTATGTGGATGATTTTAGTATGGGAAAGGCACATAGTGTGAAGCACTCATCGACTTGGAAGAATCAACAACTTTGGCTATGGCACCGGCGTTTGGGGCATCCATCTTTTGGCTATATGAAACATCTATTTCCAGATTTGTTTTCAAATTCCTATACCACTGATTTCCAATGTGATACTTGTATCTTAGCCAAGAGTCACAGAGTCTCTTATCCATCAAGTGCAAATACAAGTGGTACTCCATTTGCTTTGATACATTCTGATGTTTGGGGTCCTTCACCTATCTCTACAACTTCTGGCTTCCGATGGTTTATCACTTTTATAGATGATTGTACCCGCATGACTTGGCTCTTCATGATGAAAAATAAAGCTGATGTGTTTCCCATATTTCAGTCATTTCACAAGCAAATTGAAACTCAATTCTCTACCAAGATCCAAATCCTTCGTTCTGACAATGGGGGTGAATATATCAACCATGACTTCCAGACTGACTTCCAAATGCATGGTATTATCCATGAGACCACTTGTCCTCAAACTCCTCAACAAAATGGTGTTGCGGAACGAAAAAATCGACACCTCCTTGAAACGGCACGAGCTCTTCTGATTGGAGCTCATGTTCCTCGTCACCATTGGGATGATGCTATAGTCACCGCTGTCTACCTCATCAACCGAATGCCTTCCAAAGTTTTAGACTTCCGGACTCCATTACAAGCACTTGCCCAACATGGGCCCTTGCCCTCCGTTCAAATGCTTCCGCCTCGAGTCTTTGGTTGTGTGGCATTCGTCTACCTCCATAAGAATCAACGTGGCAAACTTGATCCATGTGCTCTCAGATGTGTTTTCGTAGGCTATGCTGCTCATCAGAAAGGATACCGGTGTTATAACCCCTCCAGTCGTCGTATGTATGTCACTTTGGATGTCACCTTTATGGAGTCTGAGATGTTCTTCCATGATCCAATGTCCAACTCTCCGCCTCAAATAGGCATACAAACAGTAACAATGAATAAGGAGGCTCTGGAAATTCAAGGACCTGAAGATTGGAGCAAAACAAACCGAAGCAATGAAGTTGAATTTCAGAACATGAGCCAAGCGACCGGTCGCCAGGAGCCCAGCGACCAGTCACCAGAAAATCCTGAAGTAGAATTTCGACTCTGCCAAGAAACAACCGGTCGCCAGGAGCCCAGCGACCGGTCACCAGTAAGTCCTGAAGCTGAATTTAGACTCTGCCAAAAGCGATCGATCGCCAGGAGCCCAATGACCGGTCGTCAGAACATTCTGAAGATGGAATTCGAACCTGTCCAAAAGCGACCGGTCTCCAGGAACTCAGCGACCGGTCGCGTCTCCGCCAAGAACATGATATCTCTTCATATTTCACCAACGAGACTGATGAAGACCCCCCTCACATCTCAGTACCCTCTGACCTATCTCCTGAGAATACTCCTGAGGTAAGTGATTCTACTACACCTACTGCTTTAGTTGATAAAACTGTTAGATATCAATTACCTGTTAGACAGAACCGTGGAAAACCGCCAAATCGGTATTCACCAGATAATGGCAAGACATCAAAGTATCCAATTGCAAACTATGTTTCTGCTGAAAAATTATCTGCACCCCTCCAAAGCTTTGTACACCAGTTATCCGCAATTCATATTCCAACCAAAGTAAGTGAGGCATTGAATGATCCAAAATGGGTTCAGGCAATGAAGGAGGAGATGCATGCTTTGGAGAAAAATCACACATGGACACTGGAGAACTTACCTCATGGAAAAAGGACTGTCGGATGCAGATGGGTTTACACTTTGAAATACAATGCTGATGGGTCAATTGAACGTTACAAAGCACGGCTTGTGGCAAAGGGATACACACAAACATATGGTATTGACTATGAAGAAACCTTTGCCCCTGTTGCAAAACTTAACACTGTTCGAGTGCTCTTGTCCATTGCAGCAAATCTTGATTGGCCTCTCCACCAATTTGATGTGAAGAATGCCTTTCTTCATGGAGAACTCACAGAAGAAGTCTACATGGATATCCCACCAGGATATGTTACATCTACTCATGCTAATGTAGTATGCAGATTACGAAAGGCATTATATGGATTGAAGCAGTCTCCCCGGGCATGGTTTGGGCGTTTTACCTTGGCAATGAAGAATTATGGTTTTAAGCAGAGTAATTCTGACCATACTCTGTTCTTAAAACACAAAGGAGGAAAGGTAACGGCTCTAATCATTTATGTCGATGATATGATTATTACTGGGAATGATATGCAGGAAATCTCTCAACTAAAAAAATGTTTGGCAAAGGAGTTTGAAATGAAGAATCTTGGTGGACTCAAGTACTTCTTGGGCATTGAAGTTGCTCGATCAAAGCAAGGCATATTTCTCTCACAAAGGAAGTATGTTCTAGATTTATTGGCAGAAACAGGAATGTTGGATTGCAAACCTGTGGACACTCCAATCGTTCAGAATCACTACCTTGGGGAATATCCCAATCAAGTACCCACTAACAAAGAAAGATACCAAAGATTAGTGGGACAATTGATCTACCTGTCTCATACCCGACCCGATATCGCGTATGCTGTCAGTGTTGCTAGTCAGTTTATGCATTGTCCAAGTGAAGATCATATGGATGCGGTTTTTCGGATTCTTAAGTATTTAAAGTCAGCACCAGGAAAAGGACTTCTGTTCTCCAAAAATGGTCATCTGAATATCAGTGGCTATACAGATGCAGATTGGGCAGGGAACGTCACTGATAGATGATCAACATCAGGGTACTTCACATTTGTGGGAGGTAACTTGGTTACTTGGAGAAGCAAGAAACAGAATGTCGTTGCTTTGTCTAGTGCAGAAGCAGAATTCAGAGGAATGACCAAAGGAATTTGCGAACTCCTTTGGTTGAAGAAATTACTTACAGAGATTGGATATGCACCTACATTAGGAATGCATCTACAGTGTGATAACAAGGCTGCAATATGCATTGCACACAATCCAGTTCAACATGATCGCACTAAACATGTTGAAGTGGATCGACACTTCATTAAAGAGAAACTTGAAAATAAAGAAATTCAGCTTCCGTTTGTCAAGTCCGAAGACCAGCTAGCCGATATATTGACAAAAGCAGTTTCTAGCAGAGTATTCCACAACTCACTGATCAAGTTGGGCATTGGTGATATCTATGCACCAACTTGAGGGGGAATGTTAGCATTAATGAGGTTGCTTTAGTCATTAATGTTAGCATTAATTGTTAGAATTAATGAGGTTGCTTTAGTCATTAATGTTAGCATTAATGAGGTTGCTTTAGTTGTTAGTATTAATTGTTAGCATTAATGAGGTTACTTTAGTCATTAATGTTAGCATTAATGAGGTTGCTTTAGTCATTAATGAGGTTGCCTAACTTTGTAGGCTTGATTCCTTGTATATATATGTGTTGATGTTAAGTAATGAAATACAAGTGAAAAATCAAAAAAACATTCTAAACTCTCATTCTCTCTACACTTTCCACTATCTCCTCTCAATATTCTCTATGTTTTGACAGGACTTACTAAAGTTTAACAATATTTCAGATGGTTACATAACTCCAATTGCTGTAAATTTTGGATATGTAATAGTTCTCTAATGAAGGAACAGTTATTATGAAGAAACTGTTGTCCAATGATAAACAGAAATTGACATGCAAGAAAGAATTAGAGCCTACATCAGTACAGCAGACAGGAATGAGCAGGCGACACTTCAACACTCTTTGAGATTACTACACTTCTTGGATTAAGCCCCAATTTTGAAATACTATAGCCAAGACATAGATGAACAACTTTGATGAAAGGACCGAAGCTATTAGATCAGAAGAAGTCCACATGAAAGAGTGAATAATGGCGCACTGGAGTGAAACCAGAAAACAGAACGAAAGTGAAGACTAGTCTCACCTTGAACACGATTTCAGGTAGATAGAAATCTTCGATTGCCTTGAAGTTTGGATGTGTTGTAGGTCTTGAATAGAGGGACAAGTTTGATGCAGACTAATTCACCAAAAGAACCGTGGAAATAGACATGCAAGGACAAATCGGAGCTTACGCAGAAAATCAGGCTGTGACTAACAGCTTGTACTCAAACTGCGTTTTAGGTAACTAATCTTCTTAGATTGGGCTCAATTTTTGATATGTTCCAGTAGACACGCAGATAAACAAGTTTGAAGAAGGAAATATTTCATTTCGCGCTGAGAAGATATGGGTTTCAAAGCAGTTAACAAGACTGACGTGAAGGAGGAGAGCTGGAGCTCTCAGCTTTGAAGAGAATGAGATGTGAAAACTTGTGTTTGTGTGAGAGTTATCAAGGGTCAGACTTGTGAAGAGGAGGGAATAAGTGTGGGAGTTACAAAATGATCAGATGTGGGAAACTTAAGGCCTAGGCGTGGAAAATCTGATTTGGGGTATTTTAAATTTTGACTTCTCCAAAATTACGATTGTGCCACTTCATTTTCGTAGATCACAATTTCCTCGTCATAATTCCGATTTGAGCCCACTACGTGTCTACGGACTCAACTCGACACAATCTACATCATGGTTCCATTCATTTCTCCAAAATCCTTCTGGATTAAAAAGTGACCAAAATGACCCTATCCCCAAGAGCAAAATTGTAATTTCAGAATTTATTAATTTAATTTAATTAAAGAATAATTAAATTTTGGGTCGGGATGTTACACATGAGGACGTCATATGTGGAGAAATTTATTTTTACTGTCGTGGTATATTGCATTAATACGACGCTGATTACTAACCTACCAACGTAGATTCTAGTAAAATTATTTGACGCTGATTAAGAAGAGTTTGTTGTGTTTAACTAGCAGTTAAGATGGCAGTAGTTTTGGTAAAACGTTGTCTTTACTTTCTATATCGGTAGCTTCAATAACCACCCAGTACACGACCACCACCCAATCCCAATGGCGGCAACCCCTATCCTCCACAACCCAACCCCAGCAGCAGCAACTCTATTAATTGTTATTTATATTAAAGAATATTAGAATATTAAAATATTAAAATATTAAAATATTAAAATAATTTTATTCACAAGCACAGTCCCTTCATCTTCTCCACCACCCACCTTGCACTGCCAACAGATACAGATCCATATATGCCTTCAATTATTGTGGTCCCTTTATTTCAACAAGCACACCCTCCTTTTCTCCTCTCTCTCCCTTCACAGTGCCGCACCAGATCTAGAATCTACATGTCCTGTGCATCGAAGAGGCCGTCAAGCTTCATCGTGAGCTCGACAATCCTGCGCACTGCTCCATCGCGACCTTGACTTTTCCCATGATTGCTCCTCCAAGGAAGAACAATCCATAAGGTTGATGGACGATATGACTCAAAGGACGTAAATATGGTCTATTAGGCTAGAAATTTGATGAGAAATAGGGGGAAAGGGACGCTTGGCTGGGTTGTTGAGGACAGGGGGTTGCCGCTGCTGGGGTTGGATGGTCGTCGTGTGCTGGGAATTTTTTTTCACTTCAATTTCTTTTGTCGAACATGTATTTTAATATATTTTAATTCTTATTTTTTTTAAAATAAAGGATGAAGAGAGTTAACAAAGTTAAATTAGTGTTAAGTTGTGTGCCACATGTCACAAAACTAAGGAGGAAATAAGGGGCCACATGGGATTTGGTAATAGGAAAATTGGACTCGGAAGAGAGAGGGAGAGGGGTGGAGAAGTTGACATATTTAATTATTTTATTTTTATTAAGAAATAACAGAGTTAGAGTAGGAATAACTCTATTAAAGTAGGGTTAAGAGTGAGAGTATGAATAACTCTATTAAAGTAGGGTTAAGTGAGATGTCAGGTATCAAAAAATTAAGGGAAGGACAGGGAATGACAGACAAAAACATGAGAAAGAATAATTAACTTATCCAAGTTGCTAACTTGGCACCATTTGGTTGGGAAATCTCACTAGGGCAATGATTTTATGAACATTTTAGATTAAGCACATTCGAATTAAAACTTAAAAATATCTGAATTTTTCGGAGGATTCTACATTAACTAGTCTTAACTACCACTCAAGTCCAATTTCATCAATAATTATGAGATCACTTTCTGTTTTGTTGATTTCATCAACTTACTTTCCTGTAATGGTATTATAGAGACATTCTTCAATAAGTATTTAAGTGAAGGATTAGTTACATTTAATCTCGATTGTTGGATTGCATCTAACACATTTAATTAATGCAATCTAACGGCTAAGATTAAAAATATGTAACCAATCCTTAATATAAAATACTTATTGAAGAATCTTCCTGATATTATATAGGTCAGCTTATTGTTTTTCCTCGCGCCTAATTTATCCTAACCCAATCATTGCAATAAAGTAATATATTTTAATTTTAGGATTCACAGCAACTTGCTCGTGACTCTTTATCTTTATTAAATTTATTGTGACAAGCATTTGAATTGAAATCCATTAACTCTGGTTCCTCCTAATAATACAAATCCAAATGTTAGGTTAAAATAATCGAGATTCGGTTCTGCCCTAGCGGCCCCACTTGACAATATCGAATGTGATATCTGTCATCTATTGTCTATATAACTTACGAGAATGGCCAGCGATGTCTACGAGGAATGGTCATCTATTATCAATACTGCTTTCATCTTATTTTGCAACCATCAAACGCCCCTTAGCCTTTTTGTTTCCAGTTTTGAACCCATCCAATACAACCAATCCTATATACGGCCAGCGATGTCTGCGAGTAAGATTGAAGCCAAGAGTCCGGCGGCAATACTAGCCATTGGTACGACAAACCCAGCCAACTGTTACTACCAACAAGATTATCCTGATTTCCTATTCCGAGTCACCAATAGCGACCATATGACAGAATTGAAAGACAAGTTCAAGCGCATATGTAAGTGATACTCTTTGTACAACACGTATATGCATGCATAAAATTAATGTATTAATTCATACTAATTAATAAAATTATATAATGCACTAAGAGCTCGTTTGGTACGTCGGATTGTACTGACTAATTTCCCTCGGATAGTATTAATTTGTTCCGGAGAGTACTGACTATTTATCCATAATATTATAAGGCGTTTGGTGTTGTTCCGGATAAATAGTCTGACTAAGTTATACTGTGTTTGGTGATGTTCCGGATAACATCAGATCAGACTATTTAAAAATAAATAAAAATCTTTGATAATTTTAATGGAAATTGATATTCAAATGACACGAATTTTTTTTTTTTGGTAAGATTCATATGACAAGATTTGTTTTTCAATTGTTTTTGCCAAGATTTTTTTTTGGTAAGATGCATATGTTTGTCATCCACAATATTGGGAATCGTAAAAAGAAAAGGAAAAGAGAAAATTTATCAATCATGAAAATGGTTCAAGAGGAAAATTTTGCTCTCCTAGTCATCAGGTATGTATGTATTCAACTAAACTACCAACACTAGCACAATTGTTTGTTTTTGGACGAAAACTAGCACTACTCTGTTTAATATGATTAAAAAAAATGTCAAAAAAGAAAAATTCATAACCTAATTTCCACAAAAATTTAATAAAAATTTGAAAAATATAAAGAATAGAGAAAAAGCATATTGGAGAGAGTATGAAAAAGGGAGAGAGTGAGAAATGGATACCTGGAGAAGAATGAAGAAAATAACTTGTGGAGAAGATAGCAGAGAAGAACCCAAGAGAGAAGAAGATGAAAAGAGCGTCTAATTTTTTTTGTAGAACGAGTGTTCTTTTTCCCTGGCCGTATAATTAAGCGTGTATTATCTAAACCAGAGTGTGTGGGTTGTATTAGTTAGTCAGGTAAGGAGAGTATTAAAAGCCCAACCCGTATAAAATTGTCGGGTAATTAAATAATACAAGTTGACACCAAACACCCGACATAGACTATTTACTCCTATCCAGAGTCTAATACGGTGTACCAAACGAGCCCAGTGATTTATGATTTATTAATCGGCGGGGCATTCAGATTTGGGACCTCTTCCAAATATCATGCAATAAGTTAACCCATATGAAAATGATAACGTTGGGAGAAATATATTTAGTTATCCTATACAATCACGTGGTGCTGCTAATCCATGTGTTATAATATGAGTTGATAAGAAAGTTAATATTTCATGAACACATGATACATTATTATTATGAGTTTTTCTATTTAAACTCCACATTTTTCTTTGTTTGTCCCAATACTTAAATCATTAAGCTCTTAAGTTTAATTATTGTATAAAAAGACAAAAAAGGTCATCCAACTTAATACTTAACCCTAGTATACACACACCACCACTCTTCATATTAAGTTCTAGGAAAACACAAACTCCTCTACACCCTATTGCCAGATTACTTTTCTCTTTTAATCCAAGAAACTTACTACACTCTCATCTTCTCTTCACAAACCACAAGTACAATATGCAAATAGTGGCTTATGGGTCGTCAATTGATCGAGGTATATAATGTGAGATTATTTCTTGGGTCGTCAATTAAGCTCTTAAGTTTTATTTATGTTTGTTATCAATACATCGTTTCTCTTCAAAAATAAAAAATAAAAATGAAGAACATATTGCATATAACATCATTGAGTAATATTATATTGTTTGATCATAATATGTTTTTATGAAGTCGAAAATATATATATATATATATATAGTCCCCTTCTATTGAGGGACACCTTTTAGGGTCCCCTACGAAATTTTTTTCAACGATCCAAACCATCAATTTTTAAAGTCTACATTCATAGATCATCCTTGCAAAAAATTAGACAAATCGGAAACCGTTTCGACATCAAATTGTGTCCTACAAAATCAATGAACACTACTACGTTTTACCAATTGCGCAACGAAAGTTTGCGAGACGAAGAAAAATTCGTCGTGCAAAACACACTGGGGTGACGAAAAAAAATATTAGTCGCGCATACCCCTGACAACTTGCGCGACCAATATTTTCGTCGCGCGAAAACTATTTGCGCGACCGAAAATATAATCATCGCGCAAAGTGAGTTAAAAATCGGAGGGAAAATTGTTTTGGCGCGAAACACTTGCGCGACGAGGAATATCGTCGCTTAAGACAACCTCGCGCGACAGTTATCACATTCGTCGCGCAAAAAATGGACAGAAACCAGTGGGCCCCATAGTTTGGCGGTAAAACCTTGTGCGACGAAAGTATTCGTCGCAAAAGACAGCTTAGCGCGACGGGAAGATTTTTCGTCGCGTAAGAATAGGAGGGATATTTTATTTTTGGCGCCAAAATTGTCTGGATGGGATATTTTTGTTTGCGCGACGAATGAGGTCTGTTGCGCGACGGAATGTTGTTTTGGCGCGACGAAATTTTGCGCGACTGAAAATATATCACGTCACGCAAAATTTTGATGTCGGCACGTGAATGCGCGACGAAATATTTGTTTGCACGACGGAAATTTGCGTTTGTTGCGACGGAACTTTGCGCAACGAAATTACATGTTCGTCGCGCAAAGCCCATCTTCTTCATATTAGAATTCTACCATTGCAGAGGCAGAATGCAAAAATACAAGCATTCTGCCTCTGCCTCTCTCTCAACCTCTCTGCCGCTGCTGGGACTTCAATTCTTTCATTGGGTAAGTATTTTTCGTTATTAGTTTAAAAGTATTAATTTAAATTCGTACTAACGCTTTTTATTTTGTTTTCGTTAGGGATATTTGTAATTAGCGATTGGTGGAGAACGATTGAGAAGGTATTTTATGCGGTTTATATATTAATAATGTTAAAGTTAGTGTGTTATGTTTAAAATGTTTTTGTCAAGTTATATTTATATTATGTTGTTAAATTGTGTATGACGTAGCACAATATGTTGTGATGTACGAAGTTAATTGAAATTAACTTCGTACTTTTATTTTTATGTTTAGTAACACTTAGTTTCCCGTTCGAGATTAGTTGGATTTCGTGCATGGATGCGTAATGCATGACTGCGGTCCAATTAATTCTTGAATTGTCCCATTTTTGGACAGTTTGGTAATGCATAGTGTTGTCACGTAATGTACGGCTACAGGATTAGGTTTCAATTGTGGAGATTTCGGTGTCATCTCGGTACGTTCTTCGGGTGGTACGTAGGTATTTATACCTATGCCCACCTCAAGAACTGTATCGAGATGCTGCCGAAATTCATTCACGTCCAAAATCTAATCTCATGTAGTTGTAGGTTACGTGGCAGGACTATGCATTCCCGAATGGGATAGGGCCCTTACCGGAGGCATAAGGTGACATTATAACTTCGTATGAAGTTGTTGTGATTGTTGTGTTGTGATTGTGGTTTCAGGAATTATGAGCAGAAGGTGGATACAGAACCCGAATAGATGCGTAGACGAATACTTGGATGGAATCCAGGATTTTATTGAGTTTGCACGTAGACACAACCCGGGTGCAACAAGAATTCGTTGTCCTTGTAGAAGGTGTAACAACACGTTGTGGGAGACCATTGAAAATGTTGGATTTCATTTAGTAAGGAATGGAATGGTTGAGACATATAGCATTTGGAACCTTCACGGGGAACAAGTAGACCATGCCTCGTCTTCAAATGCCACAAGAGTGGCCAATGTTGAAACTATTGTGGATCCTAATGATGAAGTCATGGATATTATACAGGATGCTTTTCCATTTGCATCGACCAACATCAATCAGGAAGGGGAAGATGACGTGCATACACCAATAGACAGTGCGGAGTTTGAACAATATGAAAAATTGTTAAAAAATGCCAACCAAAAGTTATACCCGGGGTGCGAAAGCTTTTCCGTTCTCACGGCCATTGTGGAGCTAATGCACGGAAAAATAAAGTATCGTATGTCGAACTTGTGTTTCGATTACTTTTTGGGGGTTTTCAAGAGAATGCTTCCGACGGACAACTGTTTGCCGAAAGACCATAAACACGCGCAGAAGGTGTTGAATGGTCTGGGATTGGGTTATGAAAAAATTCACGCTTGCAAAAACAATTGCATGTTATTCTACAAAGAGCATGAAACGTTGGATAAATGTCCTATATGCAATGAGTCGAGGTTCAAAACGACATCTCAGAATAGAACGACTAAGATCCCTCAAAAAGTCATGCGTTATCTGCCCCTGAAACCTAGGTTACAGCGATTGTATATGTCGACGCATACTGCCACAGACATGAGATGACATAAGGAAAAACGGGTAGACGATGATGTGATGCGGCATCCTGCAGATACGGAGGCATGGAAAGAGTTCGATCGAACGTTCCCCGACTTTGCTGCTGATCCACGAAATGTTAGATTGGGACTTGCCACTGACGGATTCAATCCGTACGGGGTTCTAAACCAACACCATAGCACTTGGCCAATTTTCGTATTCCCATATAATTTGCCCCCTTGGAAATGCATGAAAAAAGAATACATGATGATGACTGTGTTGATAACTAAGGACCCTGGCAGGTCAATCGATGTTTACTTAAGGCTGTTGGTTGATGAGCTGAAGGATTTATGGACAAATGGTGTCCGCACGTACGATAAATCAACTGGGAAGATGTTCACTTTGCGGGCAGCAGTTATGTGGACTATGAATGATTTCCCAGCCTATGCAATGGTTTCTGGGTGGAGCACAAAGGGTTATGTGGCATGTCCTGTATGCAAGGAAGATGTAACTTCTGGTTGGCACGCTGGAAAAGTGTGTTACCTTGGTCATAGGAGATGGTTGCCATGGAACCATGAGTGAAGGGAAAAAGATAAAGAATTCGACGGGAATACAGAGCGTCGCTTCAGACCTAGAGAATGGTCCGGTGATGAGATATTGGAACAGCTTAACCGTTTAGATTTTGCTCCGTTCGGGAAAATAGTTAGTCGGATCAGACCTTCTACACATATGAACTGGACGCACAAGCCTATGTTTTTTGAGCTCCCATATTGGTCGAAACTCAAATTGAGGCACAATCTAGATGTGATGCATGTTGAGAAAAATGTATTCGACACATTGGTGGGCACGATTCTAGATATCGAGGGCAAGACAAAGGATACGATCAAAGCTCGTCTTGATTTGGAAAGAATGGGCATACGAAGGGGTTTATGGATGAATAGGGACAGTGATAAAGCTAGAAGGGATCTTGCATTCTTTTCTATGAAACCGAATGACAAGAAAGAGTTTCTACAGTTTGTATCGTCTGTAAAGTTTCCCGATGGGTATGCTTCTAATATCGCACGTTGCGTGAATGTTGACGGGGGTAAATTCACTGGACTGAAGAGCCATGATTGCCATATGTTTATGCAACGTCTACTTCTTGTGGGTATTCGACACCTACTGCCGGAAGATGTAGTCAAGCCAATCATGTTGTTGTCCATATTTTTTTCACAACTCACGGCGAAAACATTGCAAAAGACAAACATTAATCAGTTGCGGCATGACATTGTCCAAGTCCTATGCAAGTTTAAGATGATATTCCTTCCAGCTTTCTTCACAAGTATGATCCACGTGATGGTTCACTTGCCAGAAGAGGCATTGCTTGCTGGTCCTGTCAACTATCGCTGGATGTATCCAATAGAAAGGTATATAACTCTTATCATTTGTGTATGCATCATTATCACACGCTTGCTAATTTGTATCATGTTGTTTTATTTTGGCAGGCTTCTCGGAGAGTTGAAAAAAAGTGTACGCAACAGGGCGAGGCCCGAAGGATCAATTATAGAGGCTTGGGTTCAATATGAGTCGCTTACTTTCTGCGGAATGTATTTAAAAGATATGGAGACGGCATTCAATCGTCCTCAGCGCAACAATGACGGAGGTATGAAAAATGAAAAACTTTCTGTTTTTGCCCAAAGCGCACGACCCTTTGGAGATCCTGGACGAGGAGAGTCGTTTTCTAGAAATGACATGGAGGTAGCGCATTGGTTCGTACTGAACAATTGTGATGAGATAATGGCGTACTTAGATGAGCATGAAGAGATGATGAAGCGCGAACATCCATCACATTTGGTTGCCCGGAAACACCGTGAATTGTTTCCACAATGGTTTTTGGATTATGTAAGTTATAAGTGTTTTGTTTTTGAAAAATATAAATTGTAGTATTTAATTTTGTCATACTAACATGTGAATGGTTTTGTATAATATTAGGTGAATAAGTTGAAATCATCGAAACAGCGGTGTTCATGTCCCAGGTGGAGGCGAAAGTACGGACATTGATTTCTATGGCAAACTCACAACTGTTGTGCAGTTGCTTTACAAAGATCGATACCAAGTTATTATGTTTAAGTGTCGATGGTTTGATACCAACCCAAATAGGTCGGGAAGTGTTAAAATCGACAATGGCTTACTATCTGTGAACATTAACATAACTTGGTATGATGACGACCCTTACATTTTGGCAAACATGGCAACACAGATTGTGTATCTAGATGACCCTAAAGCCGGGAACGGTTGGAAAGTTGTTCAGAAGATGGATCATAGGAACGTGTATGCTATACCAGAACTAGACCCAACTAACAACGACATCGACAATGTGGTTGACCAACGTTTTGAATCTTCAATGGAAAATGATGCGGAAATACTTCGAGATACAAATGTTATACAAGAACCGTTTCAACTACAAGGAGTGTCTTCAATCGAAATACCGATTCAGTCAATTACAATTGACCTCGGTGATCTTCCACGATATGATGTTGCAGTGGGCCGGAGAAACGACGATGATGTTGTTATAAAGGAGGAGGGGAGGAGGAGGAGGAGGACTGGGAGACCGAAAGTGATGATAGCGAAGATAACGAAAGTTATTATAGTTCAGATGATGAATAATGAATTTGTTTTGTAATTTTATTATGTTCGTGTACATATTTTGTGTAATACAAATGTCTGTATATATGTATATGAATTGAAACAAGGAATCAGAGTTAGCATTCCAATATTAACTGTCAGAAATCTTCATGAAAAATAAAATCAATTATCCTCAAAATCGTTAACTATTCTGAAAATCGAAATCAAAACCAATTTTATTACCAAAATGCCCTTATACAAAACAAATTTCTTTTTATTCAACCACTCACATAACTTTTCAAAAGAAAAAAAAAATTGTGTTATTTAATAATGAAGCAAACTTTTAAAAAATGAGAATTATAAACAATTGATGCCAAAACCTTGCGCGACGAAGTAAACATCGTCGCGCTAACTTTGCGCGACGAAATAATCATCGTCGCGCAAGATTTACTCGACGCAGATACCTCTCGTCGCGTGTAGATTAATATTTGCGCGACAAAGAGCAGCCGTTGTAGGAAGACATTTTGCGCGACGAAATTGTTCCCTTCGTCGCACAAATTTACTTTTTATTTTTTTTAAATATATACACACGTATATATTTGAAATTCACGATCGAATTAGGTCATTGTATTCATATAGGGTCAAGGAGTGTTTCTGTAAAAAATCATTAAAATCGGACTTCAAAATACCGTTAAATCATGACTTTTCTTTTCTAACCGTCGAACAGTTTTGTCCCGTTACTTTATCTCTGAATGTTATTTTTTTCCAATTTTTGAGGTCTATGATCTCGAAGTATAAACAAACAAGTTTGACGGCTGGATTACTGAAACTAGTTTTGTAAAAGGCATATGCCATCAAAACAATAGAATCATGAACAATGAACAATTTACGTATACTTTCTTTAAACATAACGGCAAACTTTGTGTTATCCCTTAGTGTCAATATATTGAATTGAAGATCCAAGTCATTCATTGTATTCATATTGGGTCAATAAATGTATCTGTAAAAAATCATCAAAATCGGAGTTAAAATTACCGTCAAATCGTTACTTTTTTTTTGCAACCGTCGAAAAGTTTTGTCTCGTTACTTGATCTCTGAATGTTTGTTTTGTCCGATCGGCGTATACGATCTCGCAGTATAAAAAATCATGTTTACCGGTTGGATCATTCAAACAAGTTTAGGATTTAGGGTTTAGGGTTTAGGGTTTAGGTTTTAGGGTGTAGGGTTTAGGGTTTCAAGTTTGCGCGATGAAGGTTCCCAGGTGTCGTCGCGCAATGGCAAATCACAAATTTGCGCGACGCACATATGTTCGTCGCGCAAGGGCATGCAGACCTTTCATTTCCCCCGTCAACACTTGGTCAATTTTTTGGGCAAATCCCACGTTTGCGCGACGAGATTTCAGCTTTGCGCGACGAATATACCTTCGTCGTGCAAGCTTTATAAAGCCACAGCAATAATCCCAAAATTTCAGAACATTGCGCGACGAAAACCCCATTTTTCGTCGCGCAAACTTGTTGTACAAAACGTTGCGCAACGGTTTTTGATGTTCGTCGCGCAAGGGCAGGCAGACCTTTCATTTCCCCCGCCAACACTTGGTCGATTTTTTGGGCAAATCCCACGTTTGCGCGACGAATATACCTTCGTCGTGCAAGCTTTACAAATAAAAAACCCTAATCCCAAATTTTGGGCGGGCTCAGACCATTGCGCGACGAAAGTTGTTAACTGTCGTCGCGCAAGGGTGTTGCAGAAAACCTTGTGCAACGGTTCTTGTTTTTGGGCGGAACCACAGGTTTGCGCGACGGAAATTTAGTTTTTTCGTCGCGCAAGTATCATTTAAAATATTTTGCGCAACGTTTGTAGGCCTTCGTCGCGCAAACTCGAATAAAATTTCAGAAACCACGCGAGCGCCTCCTTCTTCCCCAGTTTCGATTTCTGCAAAATCTCTCTCTCTCTCTCTCTCTCTCTCTCTCTCCTCTCTCGCCGTGACCTCAGCCCACTGCCTTGGCCCTGTAGCTTCCCCACCGTCACCTCCAAGGTTCCCCGGCCGTCACCGTCGATCCTCTGCCGGAAATTGCTCGGTTTTGCACCGAATTGTCACCGGAATTTTTTTCTCTCCTCCGTCCGTCAAATTGGACAATTGAGGTATGGTTTCTTCCCCATTTTTGTTGCTTTAGCTGATGGTTGGCTAGGAATTGCGTAATTGTTTGAATAAGGTAGTGGAATTGAAACCCTAGCTTTCGGCCGGTTTTTAAATTGAAATTTCGGCCACTTCCGGCCGTTTTTCGGGGTAGGTCCGAGAAGAAAAGTGCCTCCAATTCATGTTTTGAACCTAGGGTAGGAATCTTGGGCATTGGTTTGTAGAAAATTCCGGCAAGTGTTATTGCTTTAGACACCCACGCGCTGCCGGCGCGTGTGGTGGCGCGTGGGACACTGTAGCAGGGGTGCATTGAGACCCAGTGCAATCCCCTGGTTGTCCCGATCGCGTAGATGTGTTTGGATTGGAATTTGGTTACCGCTTGAGTCTCGAACGGGTTTTGCCTATTGTGCGATTTCCTGGTTCGCTATGTTCGGACCGTTGGATCGAACTCAAACTCAGGCATGTTGAACATTGTATTTCTAGGATTGTGTAGGATTTGACGGATCGTGGATCGGAGTCTCGGATACTCCGAACTTGCAAACCCTAGGTCTATGATTTTAATGCATGAAACATTAAAAATGTGAAAAAAAAATGATTTGTGCTTACAAATATTCGTATAATTTATGGAAATTGTATGTGTACTAATGAAATTGTGCAGATGTCAGACCTGATTAGACGTCGTAGGTCGGTGACATCTACACCGAGTTCAGAGCCCTCGCCTCAGCCGACATCTGCTGCCACTGCGCCAGCACAGATGCTCCAGTTGGCAGGTGGTCCCGTGGGGTCCCAGATGCCTGCTTCATCGGCTTCATCAGTGGCGCAGCCTGTTAGTGCCAGGCGGCATTATCGGCCCGTCAGCACCCCCGACACCACATCGACTGATGTGTCGGCCTCTGTTTGTTAAAAATGTAACTCGCAATTGTACGGGCCAATTAGTAGTATAGCAAGACAAGTACGAGGTCGTAACCACGAGGACTGAGAAATTAATATTAGTCATGTACTTAGATTACCAAATTCAAGAAAGTAGGAGGTTAAGTCTAAAATAGAATTTAAAGCAAGAGTGATTGTAATTGTTGAACAAATGAGGCAAAACGAAGTTTTAAACAAAAGCAAAGTGAGCAAATGTAACAAAGAGTAAGTTTGTAGGTTGGAAAATAGATTGGGAGACTAGAGCATTCGATTCACCATAACAATTCAATTCTGGGTTATAGATTAGTTAAGTGACAAGTCTAATTCGGATTCAAAGATTGATTCTAGCTAAAGAATGATTAGGCCATGGTATCTGGTCCTAATCTTGTGTTCCTAATTCCCTAACTTGATCATTTGTTGTCTAACCTAAATTAAGCATTAGGAACCCATTAACATAGAAGAACAATTTAAACAACCAAGCATGTATCTAATCCCTGTTGTCGAATGTCCATACATACTTTTCTTATTCATAGTTCAATTCGAATCAAAGCATGGTGTCTACTTTTGATTTAAACCAAGATAGCTAATAAACAAGTTCTAATGGTGATCAATCATCCAAACAAGCATATTAACTGATAAGCATAATGAATAAGAACATGAATCATGAATCAAACTTGAAACTCAAAACTTTAACTTATAAACCCAGAATATTCATGTTATGTTACATCGAAGCCCTAGTTATGAATTTAGCTACTCATAATGGAAATGAAACTTAAACAGAAATGAGAAAACATAATGAATGCAACAAGAGTAGAAAAACCCATTTATGAAGTTGTTTGTGGTGTCCAAGGCTTCTCCAAGTGCTTCTCCACGTCTAATGCTGCTCCAAGAGTTTCCTCACATCTAGAGTATGGCAACTAAAGAGGTGATTTGGGATGAGTTTGGGTGAGTGGTGATGGAAAAGAAAGAGGAAATTCGTAGGGAATTGGAATGGAGGCTTGTTGGAGCTATTTTTGGTGTTTTGGGGATGAATGGAGTGTTTGTGGAAGGATGAAGTGAATGAGATGAATTGTGAATGATGTTGTGTTTAGAATTGGAGTGCTATTTATAGGGAGAATGGAAGGGGAATATATGAATTGAATATGGTTTATGCCAATAGCACTTGTAATTAAAAACTCATCTTTTGGCTAGTGCACTTCACCAACAACTCCCACACTTCACCAACAACTCCCACTAGATAGCTTTTGTAATTAGAAACCCATTCTTTTGGCTAGTGCTCTTCACCAACAACTCCCATTAGATAGCACTTGTAATTAGAAACTCATTCTTTTGGCTAGTGCACTTCACCAACAACTCCCACTAGATAGTGCACTTCATCATACATATGTCATGCATGACTATGCATTGCACTCTTCTTTTGGGCTCGTTTTGGGCTTGTTAATACATTCATAAAATTCTGGAAAAATATGGATCTTCAAGCCCTTTGTCTTATCTTTCCAAGCATATGCAGCCCAACTCAAGGAAAAATTGGGAAGACCTTCAAATGTCATTTGTGGCCCAGTAACGCAGATGCTGCCGAATTTTGACCTTGAGCTACTAGATCATGTATAACTTCCTCTAGAAGACTCAGAATCATGAACCGTAAAATGGTACGGAAACTAGACTTCCGTATCTTTCCAATGATGTATGGCTCATTATCTGGTTCTTCTTGAGCAAGTACAGGTTAATCCGTGAAATTGAATGATCTGCAGACACCGTTTTGGGCTAATTTGTCTCCAAAATGCATTAAATGAGTCTCAAGCTTATTACACTGAAACAAACACAAAACTTATTAAAAGCACAAGTTTAACTCAAAAACATAACCAAATCATCAGTTAGAAGGGTACAAAAGGATATGTAATTATGCACCGATCAAATACCCCCAAACCTAGATTTTACTAGTCCTCGAGTAAAACAAAAGGAAAACAAAGATAAAAACAAAACGAGAAGTTTATTAGACCACTTTCGTAGGTAACTCGATTGCATTGAGCGCATGCAACAAGCCTTTAAACCTCTAGGCATCCCTAGTAGGAGGAGTTGTGTCTCCTGAGGGTTTAACAGAAACGATACCCACAAACACTTTACTGACTCTACAAAACAAAAGGTTAGAAAACTAACTTTGAAAACAACTAATGAAAATGAAAGAAAACTTTAGTCATACCTCCAACACCATAGAGTTGCCAAGATAGATGATCAATAACTGTGTAAAGTGGAAGCGATAGCTCAAAGGCACACGGCTTCAAAGTAAACATACTCAAATCTTGAAGGAAGAACATGCTTCAACTCTAATTCTCACATATAGCACTCAATCACTCAGAACCTATGGCTTTATTCTCTCAAACAAGCATAATGAGTATATGAAATAGAAGCACAATATTTGGTTAGATCTCATGAAGGGAATCAAATACTAAGAATAGAGATACACACATACATACCAGCACCCATGAATACATCCTCAAAGATCAGCTAGGTCTTTCACAAGGTTGTAATGAAAGGCTAAGGTTAAGGGAAGTGGAAGAATTGGAGGGAACAAATTAACTTAAGAACATACCAAGGTTGCATTCTTCATTGATCTGCAAGGTGTCATTGATTTAGAATGGTATGGTTGCAACTTCATAGCATCATCTGGCATAGACCTTATATTTCACATTTAGATCAAATCGAAACACTTTCTCTTTATTTTTCTTATTTGCTGACTTGATCTTTTTTTTTTTTTTTTGAAACTTGCACAGATTCACACCAATTTACATTTAGGCATGTGGCAGCAACTTCCTTGCTTCAAACTTTAACTTGGCACATTGGTATATTTATAAGTTATAACGGTATGGCTATAATAAGTTAAATATCTCAGATTGAGATACAAAGTTAGGGGAATCATGAGGGTGATAGAAGAAAATGGCTTGAAGTGTTTGGCTGCAATAGAGCTGATAGAACACACAAATGGGTAGGGTGAAAAGAAAGCACAAAGAATGGTTATACACACATAGCCTAGCATCACTTCAATGAGTTCATTCATGAATGAAAGCATGCACCTGATATCTGCAAAGAGAATCATCCTTAGTATTCAATCAAAATGGAACAATGAGATCATTTAGAGTGAATTGAAGAAAATAAGTAGAGATGAGGAATAGAAACACTTTAAACCCTCTCAAGAAGGCAATTAGGCTCGAAATAGCTCACTAGGGTAGTCTCCACTATTCTCCTTCAAGAATCTGAGCATGGTACTTTAGCCACCAGAATTCTAAGAGTAAAAGCTTTGTGAAGTGTAAAATGTTTGATATGAAAATCTCAATGGCAGCTCCATAACATTGGTTGTATGACATTCTAAAAAAAATTGAAATACAAGTGAACAAAAATTTAAAACACAAATCAAATGAACAAAAATTGAAATACAAGTGAACAAAAATTGAAATACAAGTGAACAAAAATTGAAAACACAAATCAAATAATAAAAATTGAAAATTGAAAACACAAATGAACAAAAAAATTGAAAACCTCCATTAATACCCCCAGACCTGAATTGGACATTGTCCCCAATGTGAAAGCATATAAGAAAACAGAAAACAGGGATTAAGGGTAACCTGGCACTGCATGGTTCATCCTTCAAACATAGCATTTCTCAAAATGCTATCGATGGCTGAGCTCACCCATGACTCTTTCTTCTGACTCACTTTCCGAAGAGTCTGAAACAGACGAATCATATAGGGCTCCATCTATCATCAACTCATCCATCTGCTCCACAAAGTCTCGGAGCCTTGTGGTCATGTACACTATTTGGAAGTGAAAACTCGTTAAGCACACTTAAGTAAATGCCAAACTCATCTCGAATGTTACCTGTACAATACATGTGACTGCTTAACACAACAGTTCTTGCCACAAACCTCCTATCTAGCAGATATACCCTCCAAGTATCTAGACAATGTGCCAGCGCCGCAAGCTGCATCTCTTCCAATCCACAATCCAGATCCCAATTTGGAATCATGTTTTCAATTTTTTCTATCAGCCTACCTCTATGAAACAAAAAGGCATCTATGACAACTTCTGAGGGATCCATGGCAAACACAACCACGAGCACCTCAATCACCTCAAATACCCGTTGCACAATGGTATCCTTTCCCTTAGGATCTTCTGGTGGGATAGCTGGCAGTGAGCTCAATAAAACCATTGGGCTAGGCACCTTCACCATGCTCAATTCGGACTCCTCCTCCTTGAGCTTTCCACCGACGGCCTCCTGGAGTTTCTCCATTGACAAGATCTACAATAAACAACAATTTGGAGAAGGTTTGGTTCGGGAGGAAGAGGAAGCTGAGATGTTCAGGGGTTAGCGGGCGGCTAGATCAAATGAAAGATAGAGAGTTATTTTTAGGGTTAATGTAGGTAGTGTTTCAGAGAAAGAGAAGGTTTTTTTTTTTTTTATAATTTTTTTTTATAATTATTATATATATATATATATATTTTTGAATAAAACACACGAATATACAAGTGACTCATGGATTACCAGTTAAGAACCTCAGAAAACACAGCCAGGGGATCCGGGAAGTTTGGAGAGGTCGCAATGGCCCCGCTTAAAACCCAAACTTCTTAGACACCGAAGGTGTCGCCTATAGAACTCCTAGACACTGTATTAACAGAGATGCTCATTGGAGTTACCATAAGTCAACTCATATGAAAAATCTTTTTTTTTTTTTCATAAGCTTGCAAGACATTGAACAAAATTATACTAAGCAAAACAAGGCTCACACAACTTAACTCCACCACAAAACCTAACAAAATTGTCAATCCCTACCCCCAAACTTAAATTGAACATTGTCCTCAATGTTAAAGCATAACAAAGTGAGTGAGAACATGTAAATAATAAGGGGAAAATTTAAGACAAAGGATTAGAGAAACTCCCTCTTGATGCAATTAGGTCGACCGCTACCAAGCACCTTATTCTTCAACACATGGGTTGCCTCCCAAGAAGCGCCTTAGTTAATGTCTTGGCAAGACATTATGCCATTAGCTAACTTGATTGTACGAAGGGAAGATGATCCACCACATGACCAGTTTGAGTTCCAACTGACACTCCCTCATAGAATGGCTTTAAACGTTGTCCATTTACTTTGAAAGTCGAGCCATCTTTAGGGTTTTGAATCTCCACAGCTCCATAGGGAGAAACATTAACCACAGTGAATGGGCCAAGCCACCTAGACTTCAATTTTCCTGGAAAGAGACGCAAACGTGAGTTAAACAAAAGAACTGACATACCTTTGCTGAACTCTTTCCGTTGAATGTTCCTGTCATGGTAACTCTTGGTACGTTCTTTGTAAAGCTTTGCATTCTCATAGGACTCATGTCTAATTTCTTCCAATTCATTGAGCTGAAACTTTCTAACATGGCCGGCCTTGTCTAGATCAAAATTCAACTTCTTAATGGCCCAAAAATCATTGTGTTCAAGCTCCATTGGCAAGTGACAGGCTTTCCCAAATACAAGACGATAAAGGCTCATTCCGATGGGAGTCTTATATGCAATCCTATAAGCCCATAATGCATCATTGAGCTTGGCAGCCAAATCTTTCCTTGTACTATTCACCACCTTCTCTAGGATCTGCTTAATTTCTCTGTTGCTTATTTCTACTTGACCAGAAGTTTGAGGATGATATGGTGTAGAGACACGGTGGGTGATGTTGTACTTTTTCATGAGTGCTTCAAATGGCTTGTTGCAGAAGTGGCTGCCTCCATCACTAATGACAGCCCTTGGAGTACCAAACCTTGTGAAAATGTTGTCCCTCAAGAACTTCAGCACCACCTTATGATCATTGGTTTTGGTGGCTATGGCTTCCACCCACTTAGACACATAATCAACAGCAACAAGTATGTAGGTATAACCAAAGGAAGATGGGAATGGTCCCATGAAATCAATACCCCATACATCGAAGAGTTCCACAAAGAGTATGTTCTGCAATGGCATTACGTTCCTGCGGCTTATGTTTCCCATCCTTTGACACCTATCACACTTAACACAAAAATTAAATGCATCTTTGAATAGAGTAGGCCAAAAGAAACCTGATTGCGAAATTTTAAGTGCTGTTTTCTTAGCTCCAAAGTGGCCTCCACAAGACAATTCGTGGCTGTGCCTAAGGCTGCTTTCTTGTTCTTCTTCTGGAACACATCTCCTAATGAGTTGATCTGGGCAATGCTTGAATAAGAAAGGTTCATCCCAGACATAATGTTTCACCATGGAAAAGAACTTCTTCTTGTCCTGATAAGTTAGATCATTTCTAAGAACACCACAAGCAAGATAATTAACAAAATCAGCATACCATGGTTCTTTGACTTGGACAACATATAGTTGTTCATCTGGAAAAGTCTCATTCAATGGTAATACAGCTTCTCCTTGGTCTTCAACCACAATTCTACTCAAATGGTCAGCCACCACATTTTCACATCCCTTCTTGTCTCGAATCTCCAAATCGAACTCTTGCAGCAAGAGAATCCATCTGATCAAGCGTGGTTTGGCGTCCTTCTTAGTGAGCAAGTATCTAAGAGCAGCATGGTCAGAATAAACAATTACTTTAGAACCAACAAGGTAAGAACGAAATTTTTCTAAAGCAAAAACCACAGCAAGCAACTCCTTCTCTGTTGTGGAGTAATTGAGTTGGGCATCATTCAAGGTCCGGCTCGCATAATGAATCACATGGGGAAGCTTGTTCTTCTTTTGACCTAAAACTGCACCAATAGCAAAGTCAGAGGCATCACACATTATTTCAAATGGTAAAGACCAATCTGGAGCTATGATAATAGGGGCTGAAGTTAGCTCTTTCTTCAAGGTCGTAAAAGCTTTCATGCAAGTTTCATCAAACTCAAAAACAGCATCCTTAGCAAGAAGATTACACAATGGTCTTGAAATGCTTGAAATTTTTTTTATGAACCTTCTATAGAATCCGGCATGGCCCAGAAAGCTTCTAACTCCTTTAACAGAGGAAGGGGGTGGTAGATTTGAGATGATATTTATCTTGGCTTTGTCCACTTCAATTCCCTTGCTTGAAATAACATGGCCTAGCACAATTCCTTGTCTTACCATGAAGTGACACTTCTCCCAATTCAAAATCAGATTTGTTTGCTGACATCTTTTAAGCACTAGAGACAAGTGGTGAAGACAATCATCAAAAGATGAACCAAAAACTGAAAAATCATCCATAAATACCTCCATGAATCGTTCCACCATATCAGAAAAGATTGCCATCATGCATCTTTGGAAAGTTGCTGGAGCATTGCACAAACCAAATGGCATCCTTCTATAAGCAAACGTACCAAATGGGCATGTGAACGTGGTTTTCTCCTGGTCTTCCGGAGCAATGGGAATTTGATTATAACCTGAAAATCCATCAAGAAAACAGTAGTAAGCATGGCCAGATAAACGGTCAAGCATTTGATCAATGAAAGGCAAGGGAAAATGATATTTTCTCGTGGATGTGTTCAACTTCCTGTAATCAATGCAAACTCTCCACCCGGTGATAGTTCGTGTTGGAACTAGCTCATTCTTCTCATTCTTTACAACAGTGATTCCAGACTTCTTTGGAACAACTTGCATAGGACTCACCCACTTAGAATCTGAAATTGGGTAGATGATTCCCACATCAAGTAGCTTTAAAACTTCAGCCCTAACCACCTCTTTCATGTTGGGATTTAGCCTCCTTTGTGCATCACGAGATGGTTTGCTGTCTTCTTCCATTAAAATTCGGTGCATGCACATGCTTGGACTAATTCCTTTGATGTCTGCTATGGTCCATCCAATGGCTGTTTTATGCTCTCTTAGAACTTCAATTAAGCTGTCCTCTTCATGTAAGGTGAGACCTGCAGCAATTATAACAGGGAGAGTTTCATTAGCACCCAAATAAGTATACTTAAGATGATTGGGTAGAGGTTTAAGTTCTAGCTTTGGTGGGGTGATAATGGATGGCTCCAATTTTGTGGAGGATGGTCCAAGAGGCTCGAGTGGTGGCCTAAAGGATGGTGGATATGGCTGAAACACTTCTAAGGCAGCCATCACTTCTTGGAACTCTGATTCATAAAGATCTTCCTCTTCTTGTGTTAGGACCGCTTCTAGAGCATCATTAGACTTTTTCTGCACAATTTTAGAAGAAACCTCATGATCCACAACATCAATTGAAAAACAAGTATCATGAGTGATAGAAGGTTGAGAGAGAGCATCAAACACTTTAAATTCAACAGTTTCACCCAAAACAGTCATGGAGAGGGTGCCATCTTTCACTTTGATGATTGTGTCTGCAGTGGCCATAAATGGTCGTCCGAGGAGAATGGGATCAACACGGTCTCCATATGGGTTATCCTCCATATCCATCACTACAAAATCAGCCGGAAGAATGAGTGTATTAACTTGAACTAAAATATCTTCTACAATACCTTTTGGATATTTGATAGAATGATCAGCTAGTTCAAGACGGATTGACGTTTTCTTCATCCCTACTAAGCCAAGCTCCTGATAAACTGAATATGGCATTACATTGATGCTTGCTCCCAAGTCCAACATGGCTCTTCCAACCTTCTTATCTCCGATGTTAATGGGAATGTCAAAGCTGCCAGGATCTTCTAGTTTTGGTGGAAGCTTCCTTTGCAACACAGCACTCACATTTTTGTTGAGCTTTACTTCTTCACTTGGAGCAAAATTGAGCTTGTGAGTTATCAAGTGCTTGATGAACTTTCCATATGCAGGGATCTGTTTAACAACATCAAGTAAGGGCAAATTGATATTAACTTTACTCAAAATATCATAAATCTCTTTAAACGCCTTATCTTGATTTGCTTTCTTCAAACGGCCTGGAAATGGAATCGGTGGAATATATGGAGGAGGTGGGATGTATCTATCTTGATGAAGATGTGATGGCACAAATTTGTCATCTCTTTTATGCAATTGAAATGGATTGGGTTCCTGAGAATCAGATTTGGCCTTAGGAGCAGATTGGGACGTTTTGAGTTGTTCTTCTTCCATAGCTGTGGTTTCCTCTTCATCTTTATCCTCTACAATCACAACATCATTTGATAGATTAGAACCAACTTTGTTATCAACAATCGTACCTGATCTGAGCACATGAACGGCCTTGGCTTCTTGGTTTTTTGGATTGATCACGGTTTGGCTTGGCCATTTCCCAGGCTCTCTTTGAGCTATTTCCGTTGCTATCTGGCCTAATTGGACTTCCAACTTGGAGATGGCAGCTTGTGTAGTTTGCTGGAAATTGGATTGGTTGATTGCCATTTGCTTCACTATATCCTCCAATGATGATGATTGTTGTGGCCTTTGGAGTGAGGGGGGATTTGCTTGATTCTGTGTATTTCTCCATGAAAAGTTTGGATGATTCCTCCAACCTGGATTATAACTTTGAGAATATGGATCATTTATTGGACCTCGGTTGTAGGAATTTACCAACTTAGCTTGCTCTTGCACAAATTCTGGATATGCTGCCCCAAAGGGACAAGAAATGGTAGGATGATCATGAGTTTCACAGATGCTACACACTTCCTTTGAAGGGTTTCTTGAGTTCAATGCAAGGAGGGCATCTAGCTTTTGTTCCAATTTGGAAATCTGCACACTGGAAGAATCATTAGAACCACCAACAATACGTTTACCTCTTGTATCAATGTGTTGGGTCTCCATTGCTATCCCCTCAAAGAGTTCATATGTTTCTTCTGGAGTCTTAGTCTTATAAGAACCACCTGCAAAATTAGTGACAATATTATGACTAGAGGGGGTTAGTCCTTTATAAAACATACCCATCTGAAGCTTCAATGGAATCCCATGATGAGGACATTGATTGAGCAGCCCATTGAATCTCTCCCATGCTTCACAAAACGACTCATCATCTTGTTGTGCAAATAGGAAGATCTTGTCCCTAAGCATGTCGGTTTTTTGCGTGGAGAAGTATTTCTCCAAGAACTTCTTTTGAATGGCTCCCCAAGTCGTGAGTGTACCAGGCTTCAAAGAATTCAACCAATATTTCGCCTTATCTTTCAAAGTGTAAGGAAACACTCTCATTCGAAGTTGATCTTCCGTCACACCTGTCAAGGGAAAAGAGCTCACAACATTAAAAATATCCTTTATATGAGTTAATGGATCTTCATTAGGTAAACCATAAAAGGAAGGCAACATATTAAGATAAGAAGATTTAAGCTCATAGTTTCGGGCTGCGGTGGGCAGCAAGATGCTTGAAGGGGATGCTGGAATTGTTGGGATATCAAGGTCTCCCATGAACTCATTGGCAGCCATCTCTTCTTCTTCTTCTTGGTCTGAACTTGATTCCGAATTTGAAGGTGAAGAACCTGGGAGGTCAGTGTGGATAGCAAGACCTTCAAATGTGGCAATGACTTGCTCTTTTGCAGTTTCCAACTCTCTTTCAGAGATCACCCGGTTTGGTTGCAAAAATGGCCCTGCGTTCAAAGATCTCGAACGTTGGAATGAAGACCTCACTTGTTCAAGGAAGGGATTTCTAGACATAAACAACCTGAAACAGAAAATAACTTGAGTTAATTATACTAAAAGAATAGGGTAACCTTGGGCACATAACCAGGGAAGAACTTTCGTTCAGTCCCCGGCAACGGCGCCAAAATTTGTTTGTTAAAAATGTAACTCGCAATTGTACGGGCCAATTAGTAGTATAGCAAGACAAGTACGAGGTCGTACCCACGAGGACTGAGAAATTAATATTAGTTATGTACTTAGATTACCAAATTCAAGAAAGTAGGAGGTTAAGTCTAAAATAGAATTTAAAGCAAGAGTGATTGTAATTGTTGAACAAATGAGGCAAAACGAAGTTTTAAACAAAAGCAAAATGAGCAAATGTAACAAAGAGTAAGTTTGTAGGTTGGAAAATAGATTGGGAGACTAAGGCATTCGATTCACCACAACAATTCAATTCTGGGTTATAGATTAGTTAAGTGACAAGTCTAATTCGGATTCAAAGATTGATTCTAGCTAAAGTATGATTAGGCCATGGTCTCTGGTCCTAACCTTGTGTTCCTAATTCCCTAACTTGGTCATTTGTTGTCTAACCTAAATTAAGCATTAGGAACCCATTAAGCATAGAAGAACAATTTAAACAACCAAGCATGTATCTAATCCCTGTTGTCGAATGTCCATACATACTTTTCTTATTCATAGTTCAATTCGAATCAAAGCATGGTGTCTACTTTTGATTTAAACCAAGATAGCTAATAAACAAGTTCTAATGGTGATCAATCATCCAAACATGCATATTAACTGATAAGCATAATGAATAAGAACATGAATCATGAATCAAACTTCAAACTCAAAACTTTAACTTATAAACCCAGAATATTCATGTTAGGTTACATCGAAGCCCTAGTTATGAATTTAGCTACTCATAATGGAAATGAAACTTAAACAGAAATGAGAAAACATAATGAATGCAACAAGAGTAGAAAAACCCATTTATGAAGTTGTTTGTGGTGTCCAAGGCTTCTCCAAGTGCTTCTCCACGTCTAATGCTGCTCCAAGAGTTTCCTCACATCTAGAGTATGGCAACTAAAGAGGTGATTTGGGATGAGTTTGGGTGAGTGGTGATGGAAAAAAAAGAGGAAATTCGTAGGGAATTGGAATGGAGGCTTGTTGGAGCTATTTTTGGTGTTTTGGGGATGAATGGAGTGTTTGTGGAAGGATGAAGTGAATGAGATGAATTGTGAATGATGTTGTGTTTAGAATTGGAGTGCTATTTATAGGAGAATGGAAGGGGAATATATGAATTGAATATGGTTTATGCCAATAGCACTTGTAATTAAAAACTCATCTTTTGGCTAGTGCACTTCACCAACAACTCCCACACTTCACCAACAACTCCCACTAGATAGCTTTTGTAATTAGAAACCCATTCTTTTGGCTAGTGCTCTTCACCAACAACTCCCATTAGATAGCACTTGTAATTAGAAACTCATTCTTTTGGCTAGTGCACTTCACCAACAACTCCCACTAGATAGTGCACTTCATCATACATATGTCATGCATGACTATGCATTGCACTCTTCTTTTGGGCTCGTTTTGGGCTTGTTAATACATTCATAAAATTCTGGAAAAATATGGATCTTCAAGCCCTTTGTCTTATCTTTCCAAGTATATGCAGCCCAACTCAAGGAAAAATTGGGAAGACCTTCAAATGTCATTTGTGGCCCAGTAACGCAGATGCTGCCGAATTTTGACCTTGAGCTACTAGATCATGTATAACTTCCTCTAGAAGACTCAGAATCATGAACCGTCAAATGGTACAGAAACTAGACTTCCGTATCTTTCCAATGATGTATGGCTCATTATCTGGTTCTTCTTGAGCAAGTACAGGTTAATCCGTGAAATTAAATGATCTGCAGACACCGTTTTGGGCTAATTTGTCTCCAAAATGCATTAAATGAGTCTCAACCTTATTACACTGAAACAAACACAAAACTTATTAAAAGCACAAGTTTAACTCAAAAACATAACCAAATCATAAGTTAGAAGGGTACAAAAAGATATGTAATTATGCACCGATCAGCCTCGCAGCCAGGTAGATTTCCTGGAATTCCATTTGTTTTGGTTTTTGTTTTATTTTTTGTATTTTATAGTTAAATTTTTTATTTATTAATGTCATGTGTCTTTGCAGCCAAGAGAAACGCCCGCGGGCCGTGTCGGCAGATGAAGACGGCGAAGGTCACCTGGGTGACGAAAAGTCGTATCAACATCGGATACGACGAGCGACATCAGGCTGCACCGACCCCGGAGTTGCATAGCTCCTTGGCCCACGACGTTGGTCACGTCGTCCGTACCCATTGCCCGATGCAATGGAAGTCTTGGAAGGTCATGCCTGACGAGATCAAGACGGAGGTTCGCGGCCAGTCACTACACCATAATATGAATTTAACAACGCTCGGTGTACGTTGTGAATGGTGTTTGACAACACATTTACAACTGTTGTGTACCTTGATGTTGTTAAAAGTCATATTCATTTAACGATGTATTTCAGACGTTGTCTTACATGTGCGTGAACGTTGTTTAAATATAGCACACAACATTTTATAGCATATTTGACAACGCTCCATGGACGTCGTGATACTCTTATTGTTTTAACAACGTCTTATTTACGTTGCAGATTAGTTTTTCGCAACGCTCTTTGGATGTTGTCTAATTGTTATCCACAACGTGAAGTGGGATGTTGTCAAATCCTTTTTTATATTTTTAAAATTTACATCTATCAATCATTTTCACATTGTGGATAACAATTAGACAACGTTTTATTTACGTTGCATATTACGTTTTCGCAACATTCTTTAAACGTTGTCTAATTGTTATCCACAACGTGAATTGGGACGTTGCCAAATCCTTTTCTTTTTTTTTTTATAAATATTTTTTTTTAAATTTACATATCCATAAATCATTTTCATCCAAATCATGTTCAAATTTGTGTCATTTGTGCAATACACTCAATATCTTCAATACAACTTCCAGCAAATCATTCATAAAATAAATATCAGTCATATATATATATATATATATAAAGCATTAAGAGTGGTACCATTTCAACAAAAATAAACAGTCTTAACTAAATTACCACAAAAGTTCAATCTCAATGCCTTTTAAGAACTTTAGTACTCAAAATCCAAATATACCATCAAATGCATTGAGAAATATTTTGACCCTCCAAACCAGAAGTTCTAATCCACTTACAAAAGTACACTTGTCTTAGACCAACTCTCTAGATAAAGCTTCTTTTTTTTGTCAAGTCCTTGAGCAAAACATTCTCACCAACCAGTCATTACAAATTTGCAATTGAATATAATTCATAAAAATAAAACGAAACATAAGATTACATACTATATATTTGGCAAACTGCTAGAATAAATGAAAACATGCTTGTGGAAACCAAATATTTACCTCTCTAGAACAATTTGATGCAGCTCTTAGGCCAAGCTATTGTACTTCCTAAAGCATGTTCCAAAGTTCGAACTTCATCTGTAGCTCTATATACATTCACATTAGGAACACTTATCGCCTCAACCCAAACTTTCCAACAATCTCTTCCAAGAGGCATGTGATGCACTTTCACTCTTGGATCAGTTGATGCTATTTTCCCTTCTGCTATAACTTCTTCTTCATCAAATGCATACCAATTTAGTAGTTGACATCTTGCATTCTCATATTGATAATTTCCTTGCATTGTACCGCTCCCTTCTTGTGACTACAAATTCAAAATCAATGTAGTTTAAAAGTCTCATTATATGTACTCTACACTACTCAAATGAAAATCTATTAATAAAGATTTTACCCGAGGAGTACACAGATGAGAGCTCATTCCTTCTTCAAAGTTTTTATTTTGGAGCTGTAACAATTTGTAATTAAAAAAAGATTTAATAGATATATTCAACATTAATACATGAGCTTTGAAGATAAAATACAGATTTTACCTGTTGAGATTGTTTATAGACTAGAGCACTCATTTCTTCCATCTTCTTTTCAAGTGTCTCCATCCTTTGATTTTGAGCATGTACCAAAGATGTTTGGTTTTGAAACTTCTGTTCAAGTTCTTTCACCTTCCCACTATACTGAATATGTGCATTCAGTTTAGTGGGTGTAACTCCAAATCCAACCCCTCGTACTCGCCCATGACGTTCAGGTCCTAGTACATGTGTAAGAGCATCTTCATGTATATTTTCTTGTGTTTCTGGATTTGCCTGAACATGATCTGTAATTTCTTTCTGAAATTTCATTCACGTTAGTGTACATTTAATGGCAAGTTTAAATAAAAGAAGAAGTATATGTTGTGGAAATCGATCTCACCATTGCTTTGATAAGAGTTTCATTGGGAGTTGCACCTTTCTTTGGTTTATGTCCTTCAATCCAAACATCAGACCTATGTATTGATGATGGATTTGGACTCTCTTTCCTCTACAACACAAGCAATATAATAATACATTCATACATAAGAGGAAGAAAGGTGAGTTTTTCTTTTTTTTTATCTCCATGTCTTTGATTTCCTGTAGATTCATAAATTTAAGTCCTTATCTCTTTTGCTCTAACACCACTCTCTTTGTTACGTAAGTTTTCCCTCAAAGTTTCCCACCTTTTTTGTTTTTATATATTGTCTACAGCTTTATATAAATTAACAAAAAGAATACAACAATGCATTACAACTAGACTAAAGAAAACATTACCATTTGATACTCCGTACGACCATATCCCTTTTTGCTCATTGTATGTTGGTATTTTTGGTTTTTTCGCATTGCCCTGTACTTCTTGCTCTTTGCCTAAAAGATGAATATAATTGTAAAATTAATATATATCTCATAAACACATAAAACTAGGTACTTATAATACTTACTTCAAAGCTCGCAGATAGCCTTTCCTTCACAAATTTGTCCCATTTTTCGCTGGAGATTATATTTTTTGGTTTAGGAAGGGACAGTGCACGTGCCCTATTGGGTTTTCTGGCTGCCTCTCTAATCAGACTTGTTATCTTTGACTTGAATTGCCTCCAACAATTGCCCATCATTCTAAAAATTATTTTTTTGTTGGTATTGTTTACTGTGAATCTTTGCTGTGAAAAAAAAATGCATACCAAAGCTTTTAAATACTAAAAAAACAAATAAATTACTAAATCAAGCACATATGAAAGCTTATAATTACTAAAAATTTAAATAAATAAACATACTTGAATAAGTTCCCAAAGATCCTCCTTGTTATTTTTATCAACCTTTGTCCAATCTTCGCTGGTGATAGGGATGTGTCTCGCACTATTACTCCAATATAAGATGAAAGTTGGTCTGAATGCCCATAATCAGTCTGACCAAGAGGATTGAATCCAACCTCAAGAGGTTGAGCCCTATTTTTAAGCATTCCCATTCTAGTAGGGCCACGTTTCTTTTGTTTACTCCCAACAATTGTAGCACTTCCAGCACTTGAAGCAAATTGAGCAATTGCATCAGCTCCTCTACTTGGGTGAGAAGTTGTTGTAGGATCAACTGGAGCTGTTGCAGCTGTTTTTTTAGGAGCAACTGACTTTGGTGAAACATTTGGCGATAATGAATCATTCAAATTTTTGAGCCTTTTATTCTTTTGCTGGTGATAGGCAGCCAATATTGCTCGTCCTTGCTCAGTTACTTTTTCTTGACCTTGTTTAGAAGCCTTTAAAAACAAACACATATATAAAAAATTAAAAAAAAACACACAATTAATATAATAAGGTCTTTAAGAAACGTTTTACTGAAAGCAAATGGGATAGAATTACTTACTGAACTGCTCATCTTCAAGTCTTAACTTTACTCAGCAGGTTCAAGATTTTAAGAATCTTTAGCACACTATACCAACAATACAAAGCATTTGTACATATTATACTTATCATATAAATAAGTAATGTAAAATTTGTTAGTCTCCATATGATAATAGTAATTAAAAAAAAGTTATATCCTTTAAATAAATTAATAATGCAAAATAAATAAATTCAGAAAAAAAAATACATATATATATATATATAAATTACGAATCACACAATATGCCCCTCTACATCAACCCTTGTAAAAGGTTCATCCTCATAAACATCAAGTGTTTGCAGGGCAACATTATTTTGCATGGATGGTACATCATCACTCTCTTCAAATGTTTTTAATTCATCATCACCTCTTGGCGGTGCTTGCAATACAACATACCAACTCGATTCTTCCCTCTCCCTCCAATAGAACACTTGCTTAGCTTGTGACACCAAAATGAATGGATCTTTTTCAAATTGACGTCCACCATGAAGGTTAACCAAAGTAACTCCATCGTCAACTTTGACCCCATTAACAATATTTGCCCAATCACACTTGAAAATAGGGATATGAAACATATGGTAATCAAGTACTATGATATCTCTTAAAACTCCATAGTAAGAGACTTTTCCAATGACATGTGAATTGTCTCTTGCACTAGCCCTACAAATTGTGTCTGCTTCAATTAAAACACCACTATTTTGTCGACCCCTTTCAGTATCCTTAGTACGAAATCGAGTGTTATTTATAATAAATCCAGTATATGACAATGCTTGATCTCTAGGGCCTTTTGCCAACCACTTTAGAGTATTTGTGACATCATTTTGTCTTGTTTCACTTCCAATCTGTTTGAAGAATAAAAAATATTAGTGATATGAGCAGGAACAATATCTAATATATGCTTAACATCCATCTACAATTAAGAATCTTACAACCTTATCCTTTAGCCACAAAGTAAATGTCTCACTGTGTTTCTTCTGCAACAATGTTTCATTCAATGACAGTCGTCGATTTGATCTCCTAAGTTCATCCATATGCATTCTAACATAAAATTAACTTGTTAATTTAATACCCAAAATTAATTGATCGAAAGAAAGTGTTTGGTTCAAATAGACTTACTCAATATAAGGTCCGACTGCTGAACTATTTAATAAGATGTAACGATGAGCAATTTCTAACATCTCATCATTGAGAATGATTAATTTCCCCTCAGATATTGGACGTCCTTCCAATAGTAAATCACTCACAAATTCTTCGTTTCTTGCATGTCGAGCCCCTACTTCAGATGCTTGCTTTATATACTTGCTATAAAACAGTGTACACTCTTCGGAAAGGTATCGTTGAACTATGCACCCTTCCGGTCGTGCACGGTTTTTAACATATCCTTTTAGTACTTTCATAAACATAGGACAAGATTTGATGAAATAGATTGTTCAATAACACATTTGATGAAACATATACAAATAAAAGAAGACTTAGTAAGAAAAGCCGAGCCTCTCTTCCTAGATGAATTGTTAGGTGAACCATAACATCAAAGAAAGAAGGAGGGAAGAATCTTTCCAACATGCACAAGGTCTCTGCCACATCTTCTTCCAATTGTTCAAGTTTGTTTCTATTTACCACTCTGCTACATAATTCTTTAAAAAATGAACATAATCGAAAAATTGCATTTCTTGGACCATTAGGTAAAAGACCTCTTAAAGCTACACACAAGAGCTGTTGTATTAGAATGTGACAATCATGAGACTTGAGTCCCATTATCTTGCATTCTTCCATTGAAATGCAAGTTTTAATATCTGAACCATAACCATCAGGCAACTTTAAGTCAGCAAGCCTCTTACAAAATGTTTGCTTCTCTACCTTTGAGAGTGTGTGCGATGCAGCTGGTAAGTAGTATTTTTTCCCTCTTTTCTCAGCATACAATCCATCTCTAATTTGCATGCTTTCCAAGTCCAGTCGAGAATTAAGTCCATCTTTACTTTTCCCTTTAATTTGCAAAAGAGTACCAATTATGGCTTCACAAATGTTCTTCTCGATATGCATCACATCCAAGTTGTGACGCACAAGTAAAGTCTACATAATAAATAACCACATGCTAGCTGTCATATAAATAATGTTATCATCAAATTGAAGAGAATGAAGGAAAAAATAATATTATCATAACATTGAGGAGAATGACATAATACAGGACATAGTATATAGCAAAGTGTACCTTCCAATATAGCAAGTCAAAAAATATTGACCTCTTTTTCCATAATTGGTCTGAGTGCTTGTCTTGCTTTCTTCTTTTTCTTTTTTTACTTGCTTTCCCAAAATCATTCACAAGGTTTCCAACTTCCCAGAAAATTTCTTCACTAGTAAATAACTTAGGCTTAACTCCCTTTTCATGCTTGTTATTAAACCACGCCAACTTTTTGCGAAATGGATGATCAAAAGGAAGAAATCTTCTATGTCCCATGTAAGCAAATTTTCTGCTATGTGGAAGCCACTCTGCACATGTGCCTTTACGGCAAACAGGACATGCAAACCATCCCTTTGTAGGCCATCCCGACATGTTTCCAAAGGCTGGAAAGTCGTTTATTGTCCACATCAAAATTGCCCTTAAGTTAAATGTGGACATACTGAATGCATCATAAACCTCAACTCCATTAATCCTTAGCTCTTTCAAATCTTCTATAAGAGGAGTTAGATAAACATCTATATCGTTCGTTACCTGGCTGCTTTGGACCAGGGATGAGTAAAGTCAACATCAAGTTCTCCTTGGACATGCATAACTCTGGTGGCAAATTATATGTAGCCAAAATTACTGGCCAGCAACTATACCTCGAACTAAGATCTTGGAAAGGATTAAACCCATCAGTAGCAAGGCCAAAACGAATGTTTCGAGGATTTGAGTTAAAAGAATCCCATTTCCTATTTATTGTCTCCCATGCAATAGAATCCACCGGATGCCTCATTTTACCATCATGGCTTTTATTGGTATGATGCCATCTTAGTTGTTCAGCAATTTCAGCCATACCAAACATTCTTTTTAGCCTTGGTATTATTGGGAAATAACGCAAGACTTTTGCAGGGACTCCTTGCTTTTTCATTTTTGGACATGGGCTAACTTCCCATCGAGAAGAACCACATTTTGGGCACTCTTGTACATGCTCAAGTTCTCTTCTAAATAAGCAACAATCGTTGACGCAAGCATGTATCTTCTCGTACCCAAGATCAAATTTCTTTAGCAATTTTTTAATTGTGTATATTGAAGTAGGAAGTGTGTTTTGATCTGGGAGCATGTCATAGATAATTGGGAGGAGCCATCATAAAATTGTCAGGTAAGGGGGGGGGGGAAAACATACACCAAATGCAGCTTTAAGTTTAAATAAAGCCATTGTTGCTGACATCTTTGTGTACTTTGTACAGCCATTAAACAAAGGACTTTCAGCATCCCTAATAAAATCTGATGTTTCTGCCTCTATCCTTTCATTTGTTTGTGCTGCCACACCTTCTTGAAAACCAATTTGATCTTTATACATCTTATATGTTTCCAATATTTCTATGTCACCATCTATCATAGATTCACTAGGCCTTTCACCATGAAGGACCCAAGTAGTGTAGCTAAGATCCATGCCATGTAAGATCAAGTGATCATACACTACATCAATAGGGTGGTGCTCCAAGTTTTTGCATACCACACAAGGGCAAACTATATCTACATTTCCTACAATTTCACTGGCAGTATTGACAAAATTGCGCGCTCCGACCCTGTACTCATCCAAATATCTACAAAACAAAAGTTTTTGTTCTTATAATCTAGTTTGAAATGTCCTAAAACACCTAACGTTATGGGTTGTGTCTTAAAGGTCAAGAAGTTAACCTTGGTAAGTGAACCCATTCCTTATCCATTGGCAGCAACTGTTTACACACAAAATTTCTTAATTTGTTTTGCCACTGAGAGATGAAGACAAAATTCAATGAAACAAAATAGTAACTTCTTAGGAATACCATGACTTTTTAACAAGGATAAATTACTTTGGAAGAGAAAAAAAAATAAAAAAAATAAAAAAAAAACAAGTGTAAAGCTCAAACGAAACAATCAGTGCAAAATAATTAAAACAAAGAATAGTAATCAAAAGACCAGACCACTCTTTTAAGTTATGTCTTTGTCCTAGTTTAAGCAAAGTGCAGTGTAAAAACTAAGATATCACGACATCATGATTGGGCCTATACCCACAGAAAATTGGAAAAAAATTTGGAAGTCCAGGTTAGGAAAACACCATGGGAGAGAGCAGTACCTTTTCTTCTTTCTCTCTTGATTACTTGTTCTTTCTTACTAGTTCAAAACTAAGAAATACGAAAAATAAATTGTCAAACAAAGTATCTATGAAACTCATGGGTATTTTTAAGTGAACTCAAAGAAACTGAAAAAGAAATTTGAAAAACTAAAGAACAATAACTCACCAAGAAAATAGAGGAGCAGATTTGAAGACAATTCAACATTTAGGCCTCATCCCCAAATTCCAGTTGATTTTCAGTTTTCAAAGAGGGAGGATGTTACGATTGGGTTCTCAAAAGCAAGCCCAAGAATTGTGTTTCAGGTTTTGGCAAAATATAAATAAATATATATATATATGGGTTTTAGGATTGAGCGCCAATTTTTCTGCTACTATTTGGTTTAGCGCCAAATACATTGGCAATTGGGACTGCAATATTATAATAATAGAATAATAATTTCTAAAATATTTTTATCAGATTCAACATCATCCAAGTCAACGTTGTGAATAGTAAACTCTATTTCGCAATGCCCAAATTTTCGTTGTATTGTTTAATAGAAATCACAACATCCATCGCGACGTTACGGATATAAAATACTATTTCGCAACGTACAACTCTGTGTTGTATTTTTTAAATATAAATCACAACATTCACAGTAACGTTGGGGATATAATATACTATTTCACCACGCACAATACCGCGTTGTTATATCTATTTTCAACAACGTGTTTTTTGCACGTCATAAAATGATGGTTCACAATAGTGTATGACAACGTGCTCTAAATGAACGTTGTTGATGACCCTTTTTCACAACGTTCAATTAGGACGTTGCAATTTTTCATGTTGTCGTATCCTATTTTTGTTGTAGTGAGTTGTCGGTATGTATCCTACCTTTTAATTCTTTTTCTTTCAAACTTTATATATTTGTATGTAATGAATTTATTGCAGACGAACTACAACTTGGAGGGCCTCGACGACGAGTCTTCGGCATACCTCAACAGACTCTTCTCTGATAGGTACAAGCAGTGGAAGAGCGACTTGCACCACTATTTTGCGGCTTTTGAGGATCCGGAAGTCGCTCTTCAGGAGGGTTGCCCGAAGGAGCTTGAGGGGCGGGAGGATAGTTGGGCGTGGCTATGCACTCATTTTCAGGCGCCCGATTTTGTGGTAATTTGTAATATGAATTTCAAATTTATTTTATACTTCTTATTAATGTTTATTTAATTTTTTTTATTTCATTTCAATTTCAACTAATATTGTTTATTTTATGTATAACAGAATAAAGCCAAAGTCAATAAGGGCAATAGGAAGAAGAAGACTCTTCTCCACCATTCAGGTTCTAGGCCCTTCTCCTATAGGATGGATGCACGGCGTCGGGTAATAATAAATGAATTGTATTTTAATTTTTAATATGTCATTATTCTGAATTTATTTTTTTCGTACTAATATTTATCTTCACTTGTTCAATTCAGGAGGGGTCCAAATTCCCAGAGATCGACGTCTTTGGCGACGTTTATGTTCGGCCTGGGAATGAACTGGCCGAGTCCCTGGCGTGAGAAATAACTAACGCACAAATTAAACCCTATATGCAATCGTAGTACGAGTAAGTAGGGATCGTTCTATTCCGGGGATTAGGAGGGATGCTAATCAACACAAATTAAATTAACACAAATTAAACTCATTAAACTGGAAATTAAGTTGAGGGAACAATGATTGGGGGGAGTTGGATGATTTAGACCAAAGTAAAATTAACAACAGCAAATAACTAAGTTGTGAATGAAATATGGATTAAGGGATAGCTAGAGGATTCTTCTCCACACATGGAACATATGCATACAAATCGATCTCCAGTTACTCTTTCTATAAAGTACGAATGTCAAAGCCCCAAATTAATTGTGAACTGCACTAATTAACTCTCAGATTTTCCTAAGTTCATTGAATTGGACTCAGCGACTCAATCAAATTATTCTTATCAAGTTCCCTATATGAACAGCATGATAAAGATACATATCAAAGATCATTAAGTTCTATGAAAATCATAAGTTTTGACAAAGCATTTGTAACTATGAAAAGCATGATACTCCTGCCAGGAATTTACTTAACACAATCATGACTAGTGATTTTTACTACTTGTGAATATAAGTTCATAACGATTAGGTGAAATTCCCTTATATCCTAGCATCAAATCCCTGCATGCAAACTAAGTATGCATCCTTAATAAACATGCAAGAATAAGTCCTAAATAAAACAGAAAAGTAAATCACATTCATACTTTACGAAACCATAACTGGGAGTGATCAATTCATATAAAACATATGTCCATGGCTTCGAATTCACCTCTAACTAAGAAGAAATTTAGTTACACATATTTAATAATTGAAAAGCAATATAGAATAAGAAATACATAGGATAGGATAAAGAGAAGAAAAGAACTAGATGATGGCAGCAAGGAATTCCCAAGACAGCTCCAAACTTTGCTCCTTTTGCAACTAGCTCTCTCTCTCTCTCTCTCTCTCTCTCTCTCTCTCTCTCTCTCTCTCTCTCTATATGAATGTGTATGAGTAATGGATGAAGTGAATTGATGGATTGTTGATTGATGTTGTGTTTAGAATTGGAGTGCTATTTATAGGGAGAATGGAAGGGGAATATTTGAATTGAATATGGTTTATGCCAATAGCACTTGTAATTAGAAACTCATTCTTTTGGCTAGTGCACTTCACCAACAACTCCCATTGTAATTAGAAACTCATTCTTTTGGCTAGTGCACTTCACCAACAAATCTCATTGTAATTAGAAACTCATTCTTTTGGCTAGTGCACTTCACCAACAAATCCCACTAGATAGTCATGCATGACATTGCATTGCAATCAGTTTGTGGGCCGATTTTGAGCTTGTTATTCACTCCAAAAAATCCTGGAAAAATATGGATCTTCAAGCCCTTTGTCTTATCTTTCCAAGCATATGCAGCCCAACTCAAGGAAAAATAGGAAAGACCTTCAAATGTCATTTTTGGCCCAGCAATGCAGATGCTGCCGAATTTTGACCTTGAGCTGCTAAATCATGGATAACTTCCTCTAGAAGACTCCAAATCATGAACCGTAAAATGTTACGGAAACTAGACTTCCGTATCTTTCCAATGATGTATGGCTCATTATCTGGTTCTTCTTGAGCAAGTACAGGTTAATCCGTGAATGTGACTGATCTGCAGACACTGTTTTGCTAACTTGTCTTCAAAATGCATGTAATGAGTCTCATCCTTATTACACTGAAACATACACAAACTTTATTAAAAGCACAAGTTTAACTCAAAAACATAACCAAATCATAAGTTAGAAAGGTATAAAAAGATATGTAATTATGCACTGATCAAATACCCCCAAACTTAGATTTTGCTAGTCCTCGAGCAAAACAAAATAAAACTACAACAACTTAGGAAACAGGAAATAAGCAACTAGCCTTCCAAACAATATCCTCAAAGAATCACCAACGTATATGGTTCCAAAGAAACACAACAATCACAATCTAAGTTCCACACATGATTCACGAGAAAGCAAAGCTCACAATGACACCCTTAAGTGTAGTGTGTGAATGCCAAATCAGAACAACCCCTACCACTCAAATAAGTATATGCGCACACACTTAGAGCAAAATCAATAATTCTGAACCCCATAAGCTCATTATCCAATCTGCTCTCCACAGTAATACCATGCAACACCAAGGATCAAAAGGACTTTACAAGGGTAGTAATGAGGTTCAGGGTAGTGGTAGAATGAAAGAAGGGATATGAGATATACAATATTTTTAGCACAATTAAAGCACAGGTAAGAGCATAAGAGATTATTGTACTTTGTAACAAGCAAGGAACACATACATGAGCAGATTTTCAACATAATTTCAGCACCTTCAAATGTGTTTATTTGGCCTAATTTTGTGGCTCTTTACCCTAGATCACCATGATCTTCTCTTTTATAACACCCTAGGGCCGTGACTACATTGGTCACACTTCATTACCTCTTTTGATTAGTTACCAATACCCCCAAACTTATTTCTTTTCAACATTTGGGTAATGGCACTAATGATTCACTTTTGCTCCAAAAACCTTGCATTCTTTATAACTCTCTTTTGAAGATAACTTTAACTGCTCATAGAATAAGTGAGAATAAGAAAACAGAAGTTCATTATGGTAGGAATGGTTTACACAAAGAAAGGCTTAACATTGGCTCAAACATGGCCTAAATCACTTCCTAAGCATTGTATGGCAACAAAATGTCTCAAGAGATATTCAAATGAGTTCTAGAGTACAAAACCAAGATCATGAGATAAGTAGAATTGCATAACGTCTCTAAGTAACAAGAAATTGGACTAACTTGGCAAAGTGCTCAATAAGTGCAAGGGTGGCATGCAAGACAGAGTTAACTCAGAACCACACAAAGTCCTTAAAACATAACTCTCAATTTCTGATAAACCATATTAGTATTAAATCCAAGTCTTATCATAGGTGTTTGGAAGGATAACGAAACAACACACAAAATCCTGCGTGTTTAGACGCTAAACATACAAAAAAATAAAAATAAAAAAATTTAAAATTTGACAGTAAAACAACATAACCAAATCCTTCCCCCCAAACTTAAATGAAACATTGCCCTCAATGTTTAGAACGTAAGAACATGCATGCCTCATAAATGCAAGGAAAGACGAGAAGGAAAATACATAACCAAATGTTAGAGTTTAGAAAAACTCCCCTTTGAAGCGATTAGGACGGTTCATCTTTCAATCCGACTCACTTTCCGAAGGGTCTGAAACAGAAGAATCATATATGGCTCCATCTATCATCAACTCATCCATCTGCTCCACGAAGTCTCGGAGCCTTGTGGTCATGTATGCTAATTGGAAGTGAAACTCGTCAAGCACACTTAAGTAAATTCCAAACTCGTCTCGAATGTTACCTGTACAATACATGTGACTGCTCAACACAATAGTTCTTGCCACAAACCTCCTATCTAGCAGATATACCCTCCAAGTATCTAGACCATGTGCCAGCGCCGCAAGCTGCATCTCTTCTAATCCACAATCCAGATCCCAATTTGGAATCATGCCTTCAATTTCCTCTATCACCCTACCTCTATGAAACAGAAAGGCATCTATGGTAACTTCTGAGGGATCCATGGCAAACACAACCACGAGCACCTCAATCACCTCAAACACCCGTTGCATAATGGTGTCCTCTCCCAAAGGATCTTCTGGTGGGATAGCTGGCAGTGAGTTCAACAAAACCATTGGGCTAGGCACCTTCACCATGCTCAATTCGGACTCCTCCTCCTTGAGCTTTCCACCGACGACATCCTTGAGTTTCTCCATTGACGAGCCCTACAATAAGCAATAATTTGGAGAAGGCTTGGGAAGAGAAGGTTTGGTTTCAGGGGTTAGCGGGCGGCTAGATCAAATGAAAGATGGAGGGTTAGGGTTAATGTATGTAGTGTTTCAGAGAAAGAGAAGGTTTTTTTTTTTTTTTTTTTTTTAAATATTAAAATTATTATTATTATTATTATTTTTTTTTTTTTTTATTTTTTATTTTTAATAAAACACACGAATATACAAGTGACTCATGGATTAAATGGAGAACATGTAAATCCCTACCCCCAAATTATTTGTGAGAAATAATTAACGCACAAATTAAACCCTATATGCAATCGTAGTACGAGTAAGTAGGGATCGTTCTATTCCGAGGATTAGGAGGGATGCTAATCAACACAAATTAAATTAACACAAATTAAACTCATTAAACTGGAAATTAAGTTGAGGGAACAATGATTGGGGGGAGTTGGATGATTTAGACCAAAGTAAAATTAACAACAGCAAAGAACTAAGTTGTGAATGAAATATGGATTAAGGGATAGCTAGAGGATTCTTCTCCACACATGGAACATATGCATACAAATCGATCTCCCGTTACTCTTTCTATAAAGTACGAATGTCAAAGCCCCAAATTAATTGTGAACTGCACTAATTAACTCTCAGATTTTCCTAAGTTCATTGAATTGGACTCAGCGACTCAATCAAATTATTCTTATCAAGTTCCCTATATGAACAGCATGATAGAGATACATATCAAAGATCATTAAGTTCTATGAAAATCATAAGTTTTGACAAAGCATTTGTAACTATGAAAAGCATGATACTCCTGCCAGGAATTTACTTAACACAATCATGACTTGTGATTTTTACTACTTGTGAATATAAGTTCATAACGATTAGGTGAAATTCCCTTATATCCTAGCATCAAATCCCTGCATGCAAACTAAGTATGCATCCTTAATAAACATGCAAGAATAAGTCCTGAATAAAACAGAAAAGTAAATCACATTCATACTTTACAAAACCATAACTGGGAGTGATCAATTCATATAAAACATATGTCCATGTGTTAAGCTCATAATTTCATACATTTACATGCCCAATTTACTTAATTATTTTGCTTAAGTTCTTGGAATTCTGAGTTATTTGTCTCTCTTTGTGTGTTTTGTAGGCCCATAGATCAAAAGAGCATAATTCATGCAATTCAAGCATGTTAAGGCCTGATTTGGATGAATGGAAGAAAAGCTTAAAGACAAACCCAATTTGGGCCACAACCCCTTGCCAGTCTAGTTTCGTAGGTCACATTGCAAGATTTGTTTCAGCCAACTACACAGTTCGGATGAGGTCGACTCCTTCATGAAAGTTGTTCCAATGGGTGTCTATTATAACATATCCAAATTGCAGACCAATTGGTTACGTTTGGAGCCCTCAGCACGTCAAACACAGAACCAGGCTCAGGATTGCAGTTTCCTCTTTGAAGCCTTGGATCCTCTTTGAAGCATTGGATCCTCTTTTGAGCTTTGGATACTCTTTTGGACCTGACATATGGAGCAAATTAAGGAAGCATTTCAGCTAAAGAAGTCAAAAGGAGCAAAACATGACATAATTAAAGGAAAACATGTTTGCACAAATTAAGGAGCCTTGTTTTCCATGATTTATGGTAGGTTGTCTACACCAACCAAGGGGAGGACGAATTTGAAGTCTATAAATAGAGAGTTGCAGCTCATTCACAAATCATCTTTGATTCCATCATTTTACATATTCATTGTACACAAAGAGAGGGAAGGTTGAGAGTCACAAAGGGAGAGAAGAGGGAAGGCAGCAGCTGGGAGGCTTTGGCCTCCTGGCAGCCATGAAGATGAATCTTTTCCATCTCTAGCATGCTGTCCTTATCTTCTTCTCCTCCCTTTGTCTTTTATTTTCTTCTTGTATTTCCTTTCCTTTCCTTTACTTTGTTTTTCTATTGGGAACTATATTGCTTACATGAATATTCTGGGTTTATAAGTTGAAGATTTGAGTTTCAAGTTTGATTTATGATTCATGTTCTTATTCATTATGCTTATCAGTTATTATGCTTGTTTGGATGATTGATCACCATTAGAACTTGTATATTAACTATATTGGTTTGAATCAAGAGTAGACACCATGCTTTGATTTGAATTGAACTATGAATAAGAAGAGTATGTATGAACATTCGACAACAGGGATTAGATACATGTTTGGTTGTTTAAATTGTTCTTCTATGCTTAATGGGTTCCTAATGCTTAATTTAGGTTAGACAACAAATGATCAAGTTAGGGAATTAGGGACACAAGGTTAGAACCAGACACCATGGCCTAATCATACTTTAGCTAGAATCAATCTTTGAATCCAAATTAGACTTGTCACTTGACGCCTTATAAACCGGAATTGAACTAATCTCCCAATCTGTTTTCCAACCCACAAAAACACCTTTGTTACATTTGCTTACTTTGTTTTTGTTTGAAGTTTCGTTTGCCTCATTTGTTCAATTATTTCTCTATTTGCTAGCACTCTAAGTAATTCAACTTGGAACCAAGTTACCATTCTCCGTGGGATCGACCTCGTATTTACATAAGCTATATTATAAACGGTTCGTGCACTTGCGAGAATTAAAGTTGCTGTTTTTAATAACTCCTTTTAGTTGTTAAGAAAAAGCTCAACACCATGGCTTCGAATTCACCTCTAACTAAGAAGAAATTTAGTTACACATATTTAATAATTGAAAAGCAATATAGAATAAGAAATACATATGATAGGATAAAGAGAAGAAAAGAACTAGATGATGGCAGCAAGGAATTCCCAAGACAGCTCCAAACTTTGCTCCTTTTGCAACTAGCTCTCTCTCTCTCTCTCTCTCTCTCTCTCTCCTCTCTCTCTCTCTCTCTATATGAATGTGTATGAGTAATGGATGAAGTGAATTGATGGATTGTTGATTGATGTTGTGTTTAGAATTGGAGTGCTATTTATAGGGAGAATGGAAGGGGAATATTTGAATTGAATATGGTTTATGCTAATAGCACTTGTAATTAGAAACTCATTCTTTTGGCTAGTGCACTTCACCAACAACTCCCATTGTAATTAGAAACTCATTCTTTTGGCTAGTGCACTTCACCAACAAATCCCATTGTAATTAGAAACTCATTCTTTTGGCTAGTGCACTTCACCAACAAATCCCACTAGATAGTCATGCATGACATTGCATTGCAATCAGCTTGTGGGCCGATTTTGGGCTTGTTATTCACTCCAAAAAATCCTGGAAAAATAAGGATCTTCAAACCCTTTGTCTTATCTTTCCAAGCATATGCAGCCCAACTCAAGAAAAAATAGGAAAGACCTTCAAATGTCATTTTTGGCCCAGTAACGCAGATGCTGCCAAATTTTGACCTTGAGCTGCCAAATCATGGATAACTTCCTCTAGAAGACTCCAAATCATGAACCGTAAAATGTTACGGAAACTAGACTTCTGTATCTTTCCAATGATGTGTGGCTCATTATCTGGTTCTTCTTGAGCAAGTACAGGTTAATCCGTGAATGTGACTGATCTGCAGACACTGTTTTGCTAACTTGTCTTCAAAATGCATGTAATGAGTCTCATCCTTATTACACTGAAACATACACAAACTTTATTAAAAGCACAAGTTTAACTCAAAAACATAACCAAATCATAAGTTAGAAAGGTATAAAAAGATATGTAATTATGCACTGATCAGTCCCTTCATGTAAGTATTTTTTAATTCTAATTCTTATGTTACGCATTCAAGTTTAAACGTTATTATATTAATGTTTTTAATTTATATTTTATATTATGTTAAATAGACGACGATGGTGGAGAGGAGCCAATTGGTTCTTCAGGAGTCCGCCTCCAAGCTTCCTCCCGAGACTCCGATCGAGTCTGTGGATCCTCCACAGGATGCTAGGTTTCAGATCCTGACGGAGACGTTGGATCAGACTCTCGGAAGGAGGCCGGGGACATATTGTCGAGGGATGGGGAATGCCCGGCAGAGGGAACCCAGAACCCCGTCTAGCAGCGCAGTCAAGTCAGGTAACTGCTTTGACTGCACAGGTGGCCACGCTTCAGAGTCAGATGTCGGTGATTCTGGAGTCCCTCGCACGGTCCGGCATTCCAATCCAGCAGTTTCATACGGCGACCTCTGAGCCCGTCCAACCAGAGCATCCGCAGCAGACCACCGCCCCTGCCCAGACCTCCGAGCCGCATGTGCCAGAAGACAATGTAGATTTTGCAACATTATTCGATTAGTTTTTTATTTCATAATTATTTTAAACATTTTTATCTTGTATTATATACATTTATTTTATTTTATATAATAGAGGTATTTTTTACAATTATTATTATTATTTTTTTTTGCAATTTCATTTTATTACCCAAAAAAAAAACCCCCAAATTCATTTTTGTACAAAATTAAAACAAAAAACTTAATATTAAATTTCTGTAATATATATTAATTGTGCGCGACGAAATGTATCTCGTCGCGCAAAGTCACATTTATAAAATAAAAAATGTATACAAAAATATTTTATACATCTAATTTATTATTTGCGCGACAACCAAGATTTCGTCGCGCAGTATCTGTCGTTGCACAAACGTTTGGGACACATAAAGCGCGACGAAAAACCTTTCGTGCCGATAAACCTACGGGACGGAATGCGCGACGAATATTATTCGTCGCGCAAAACCTTTGCGACGAATATTTATTCGTCGCGCAACATTATGTGCGACGAATAGTTTGGGCGTCCCTAAACATTTCGTGCAACGAAGGGTAAACCGTCTCACATGTTTGCGCGACTACTGTAAAATATTGGTCGCGCAAAGTCTTTCTTCACGCTCTTTGCGCGACGGATTGTGCGCGACGAATTTTCTGTCGCGTAAATATTTGTGCGACTTTATTTGTCTTTGCTCGACGAAATCATCTTCGTCGCGCAAACCGTAAAATTTAGTAGTGGAACACGGTGCTTTAAGAAAGTACTAAAATTTCAATATTTCAATTGATTGGTCAAATGATATCGGGTTCAAGTGATTTTTTATAAAGATGATATTTAAATGAATATCTAAAAAATAGATGATTTGGATTAGTGAAAAACAATGCAGAGTGGGCACTACAGGGGTGTCCCTCAAATAAGATATTTGAGGGATCCTTCAACTGAAGCTCACTCTCTGTGTGTGTGTGTCTATATATATATATATATATATATCTATATCTATATCTATATCTATATATTGAATAGTTGACAACATTGTTTTTATCTCTTTAAGTAGTGTGGGGTGTGGGGTTGATGAGTTTTTTATTTTTATTTTGTCTGCTGGATGTGTATTTAGGACTAGTTTGGGAAGATAGTGGGGTTTTCTTAGAAATTGTGAAAATTTGAATTATAAGTTAGAGTGAACTTTTAATATGCAGTGAACAAAGAAAAGTGCAGGGTTTAAATAAAAAAACTTTATTATTATTGATAAAAAAACTTTTATTATTATCGAACGCGCCCCACGCGCCCCTTAAAGACAGGTTCCTCTTTCTGCTCCCCCGAGTTTCCCACGGGCTTGAAGGTGGCGTCTGGCGGCGCTCCTTTCCTCTTCTCCGCTCGTCGGCCTCCGGAGAGCGGAGGGCCGACTATCATTTCTTCCATGAACGCTCCCTGCAAGCGGCCTAGATCTAATGACCAACTCCCCAATGATGAGGTGCGTTTGGACCAGATTGAGCAAGCTCCACATGTGCCGCCAATCAGTTTTAAAGATATGCTTCAGAGCTCTGCTATCTTTGAAAAGCCTATTGGTGCTTCTTCTGCTGCTGTTATGGAAGATCAGCTGGTCATTCAAGATGGGGATTTTGAAGTCTCTGAGTCGGCAAATGGTCCGTCGATTTGTTTCTCAGAGCAAGTTAAAGAGAAGCTGTACAGACCTTGGCGGAACTCTATCATTATTAAGTTTGTTGGGCGCGCTCATACATACAATTTTGTGTTAGCTCGACTGAAGCAACGGTGGCAACTTAAGGGACCAATGCAGCTAATTGATTTGTCCAATGATTTTTTCATTGTCAGATTTTTGTTAGAAGAGGATTTGAACTATGTCCTCACTGGGGGACCATGGGTCATTGCTGGGCAATACCTCACGATGCAAAAATGGAGGCCAAATTTTGACCCAGATTTGGAGCAGATATCTAGATTGACTATATGGGCTCGCCTATCTGGTTTGTATGTTGAGTATTTCACTAAAGAGACGGTGAAACCAATTGGAGACCTGTTGGGCACAATTCATAAAGTTGATTGTCATACAATTGCACAATCCCGGGGTAAGTATGCAAGAGTCTGCGTTGAAATTGTCACTTCTAAACCGCTAAAACCTTTTTTGATAGTTGAAGGAAAGCAGGTGAGAGTAGAATATGAGAATCTTCCCCTTATATGCTTTAAGTGTGGTCGAATAGGCCATAGCAAGGATCATTGTGTTGACGATGTGATACCCATGGACACTAGAGCTCAGCAAGTGGATGACAAGAGTAATAATTCTACTGAGGAAGTTAATGGAGGGCTACCTGCGAATCCTAGTGCTAACGAAGGGAGAGTGGGGCATCTGAATTTACAAGATCATGAACAGGGTAATCTTATGGATAGCTCTGATGGTGCATCAGTAGGCTTCGGTCCTTGGAACATGGTGGTTGGTAGAAAGGGCTCAAAAAAGGTGGTTTCCAATGACAATGGAAAGAAAATTCAAGGAAAACCTTCTGTTATCCAAGTCACAAAAGGGTCGCGATTTGATATTCTTCGTCAGAATGATGCAGGGACTGTGAAGGAGGTTTCTAACGATGCTCGAAATGAGCCTATAGCTTCTGAGACTATTTTTGGTAATCATGATCTCAGGCAAGGGTTGGGGATACAGTTGGATAGTTCAACTAAGGAAGCTCATGATGCAAAAGAGAAGCATGCTATTGCTAATGGCAAAAAGAAAATAGGCAGACCAAAAAAAACTCTCAACAATATCACTAACTCTAAGGTAAATGCAGCACAAAATGGTGACGTCTTGGGGCCTAAGACCAAACCCCATGAGGCAGGAGTAGCTGTTTTCAAAACCCACAGGTTGAAGTCTAGAGTATCTTACAAGCTTCCTGCTCCAGATTTGCACCACCATACTTATGTGCATGCAAATAATAATGAGGAGGGAAACAGTGCAAACGTAAGTTCGATGAATATGCAGGTTGTGGTGCCTAATGTCGATTCCAGTCTCACTTTTGGGCATCAACCTCCAAACATATCCTCGAGTGCTGGGATAAGGAATCCTAAAGAAGACGAAGGTGTTATATCAACAAATAATTTCACCAATGCGGGGAGGGCCTCTTCCGAAGGGGATATATGTTCCATGGTCCCAGAAACTTGTAGTGAGTCAAGGCCAATTGTTTATATTCCAAATGGGGATGAAACCTCTTGCCATGCCTTCTCTCAAACGGGGGAGGTTGTGGGTTTGAATTGACCATCTTGTTTGGTCCTACCTTTCCTATCATTGCAATCATGTTAAACATCCTCTGTTGGAATGTAAGGGGTGCGGGTAGAAAGCCTCTACAAAATGCAGTTAAGGACCACTGTAAGGACCATGATATTAGTATATGTGTGATGGTTGAGCCAAGGATTAGTGGGGCCAATTCTTTAAAAGTCCTTAAAAGCTTGGGATTTCCTAAGTTTGAGCGTGTGGATGCTATGGGTTTTTCTGGAGGTATATGGGTTCTTTGGGATGATATGAGATGCAAGCTGGAAGTGGTGGATTTGTTTGAACAAGCTATTTCAGCTTTAATATTTCTTCCTACTGGTCAAGGTTGGCTCTTCACTATGGTGTATGGAAGTCCCTGTAATACAAAGCGTGAGGCTCTTTGGCAACATTTAGACTCTGTGGCAAAGGCTCATCAATATCCCTGGCTCATTATGGGAGATTTTAACGAATATTTATTTGCCCATGAGAAACATAGTCCTCGGCCATCTTTTAAGGCTGGTGGTATGAAATTATGGGTGGAAAGAAATAGTCTTGTTGATTTGGGTTATACTGGGGCCAATTTCACTTGGTCTAACAAACGGGACACCGGAGCTTTAATCATGGTGAGACATGACAGAGGACTCTGCAACTTTCAATGGAGACTCCTTTTTCCTGAAGCTTGTGTCAGACATCTCGCTAGGGCAAAATCAGACCATTGTCCGCTGCTTCTCCAACTTGACCCGAGTTTTAGATCCCAACCTTATCTTAAGCCCTTCCGTTTTGAGGCCATGTGGCTTAAGCATGAAGGATTCCAGCAGCTTGTGGCTGACTTTTGGGGCCAAGAAAATGGGAATTTACTAAATAAAACAGGGGAGCTATCGAAGCAGCTGAAAATTTGGAACCTTGAGGTTTTTGGGCATCTCAAACTTAGGAAAAGAAGAGTCTTGGCTAGAATCGCTGGAGTCCAAAAAGTTTTATGTGAACAACAAAACCCTTTCCTTGTTCATTTAGAATTTGAGTTGCAAAAGGAATATTCACAAATTCTTGATCAGGAAGAGTTGTTGTGGATGCAAAAATCAAGAGCCAACTGGCATAAAGATGGGGATAGAAATACTAAATTTTTTCACATGACAACGGTGGTTCGACGAAGAAGAAACAAAATTTTGGGTCTCAAAGATGACAATGGGAATTGGGTGACTGATAATGAGGGTCTGAAAAATATTGCTATCCATTATTTTCAAAAGTTGTTCTCTGCTGATATGACTTGCACAGGTACTGCTACTCTCCCTAATTTTTTTCCTATTGCTGATCAGTGCTTGTTGGATAACTTGTTGACCCCTGTGAGTAATTGTGAGATTAAAAATAGTATGTTTACTATTGGACCTTATAAAGCTCCTGGTCCGGATGGCTTTGCTGCGTGCTTTTACCAACAGTGCTGGGAAATATGTGGTGATGAGGTGTGTGATTTGGTAAAGCAAGTTTTTACTACTGGGGAAATTCCATATGATCTCACAAGGACATTAATTGTTCTAGTCCCAAAGGTGACTAGCCCGCTGTCTATGACGCAAATGAGGCCTATTAGCTTGTGTAACACCCTTTACAAGACCATCTCGAAGATTTTGGTAAGTAGGCTAAGACCTCTACTTAAAGCTTTGATAAGTCCTAATCAGGCTAGTTTCATCCCTGGAAGACTAATCTCTGACAACATCGTTCTAGCCCAAGAGCTACTTCACAAATTTAGACACTCCAAAGGGAAGAAAGGGTTTGTTGCTTGGAAAATTGACCTTTCTAAGGCTTATGACAGAGTCAACTGGGGTTTTCTGGAATTTGTGCTTAGAGAAATCAAACTCCCAGCAGCTACAATCAAGATTATTATGCAATGTGTTACCATGGTTCACTTCCAAGTTAATTTTAATGGTGAAGCTACTCCCCCCTTTGCTCCTGAAAGAGGCCTGAGACAAGGTGACCCCCTCTCCCCTTATTTGTTTGTGTTGTGTCTTGAGAAATTATCCCATCTAGTTACTGAGGCTGTTGTAAAAAAGGAATGGCGAGCAGTTGGTATCTCTAGAACTGGTCCTAAAATTTCCCACCTCTGTTTTGCGGATGATTTACTCCTTTTTGCAGAAGCTAGCACACGACAGGCAAGAGTGATGAAGAGATGTCTTGATAAATTTTGCCAAGCTTCTGGTCAAGTCGTGAGTTTTGAGAAGTCCCAAATTTTCTGTTCCCCAAATGTTCCAAATAGTCTGGCTGCAGAGATTAGTAGTATTTGTGAGTCTCCTTTGACTTCAAACCTTGGGAAATATCTGGGTGTCCCTTTAATTCATTCAAGACTAAATAAGACTACTTACCGAAGTGTGGTGGATAAAGTGCAACAAAAGCTTTCTGCTTGGAAAGGAAAGTTGCTTAGCTTGCCTGGCAGAACAACTTTAATTCAATCAGTGACTGCTTCCATTCCTTTGTACACTATGCAAACAGTTCGTCTCCCTGCTAGTACATGTAAGGAGTTGGATAAAATAAACAGGAATTTTTTATGGGGGAGTAGTGATGAGGCTTCAAAGGCCCACCTTGTGAAGTGGGACTCTGTTTGTAAAAGCAAGAAAAAAGGAGGTCTTGGTCTTAAGCAAACTGACCTTATGAACCAATCCATGTTGGCCAAGGTAGGATGGAGATTATTGCAACACAAGGAGAGCCTTTGGTCAAATGCTATAACTCAGAAATACCTACAAGGTAATGCTTCTAATATTTTTTGCAATGAAAGGGCAAAGCACTCACATCCTTCTCCTACATGGCGTGCTATTGAACATGGTGCAGATATTTTGAAAAAAGGGATAAAAATTAGAGTGGGAGAGGGGCTGCACACTTCCTTTTGGACAGATAATTGGGTTGGTGATGGGCCGTTGATAAGTCGCTTAGGGAGGGTGCCTCAAGATAAATTACACTTGAAAGTTCATGACTACTTGTCTCATGGCACTTGGGACCTGGAAAAGCTAAAAGAGGATTTACCTCTTGAGATGGTAGGTCTTATCACGTGTGTACCTGCTGGTTTAAGTTGTAAACCAGATATTCCTATTTGGAAGCATACTACCAATGGCTCTTTCAGTGTTAAATCAGTTTATATGGCTAACTGTCGGGAGTCGTCGAGTATGGATGTTAGTTGGGCTTTTATATGGAACATTAAGGCTCCCCCCAAAATTAAACATTTCCTTTGGTTGTTGCACCAAGATAAACTCTTAACAAATGATCAAAGAGTTAAAAGGAAGATGACCATGACTGCCAATTGTGATATTTGTGGTGCCCCAATGGAGAATGCAGCTCATATCATACGGAATTGCCCAATGGCAATTTCAGTTTGGCAGCAGTCCCTTATGCCTATGAATTTGAGTTTGCTGCAGGCTGTTGACCCTCATACTTGGATTGCAAAAAATTTACACAACTCTACACCTTTGGCTTATGGAGTGGAGTGGTCAACCATGTTTGCTTTCACTTGCTGGTTTCTTTGGAAATGGAGGAACAAAAATATTTTTGATCATGGGTTTGTGTTTCCCAACAACCCCAGACACATTATTCTTATGGCTGCTGCAGATTGGACACAGGCCAATATTGAAAAAACTAGAAAACCCACCCGCTCTCTCACTGCGCTCTCTTGGCAATATCCAAATGAAGGAGTGATTAAAATCAATACTGACGGGTGCAGAAAAGGTGAGGATGGACGCATTGCTGCTGGAGGTGTTCTAAGAGATAGTTCCGGGCAGTGGATTAGAGGCTTTGCTGGAAATCTTGGTGTAGGAAAAGTCTTGGAAGCTGAGTTATGGGGCATCTATGTTGGTCTGAAACTTGCTTGGGATATAGGTTGTAGTGCAGTTGTGCTTGAGTCTGACTCAGCGACCGCAGTACACCTACTTAACAAAAATGTGGAAGACCTTCACCCCCTTGCTACTATGTTGTGGGGATGCAAGGACTATATAAACAAAAACTGGGATTGTTCTATTCATCATGTATACCGTGAGTGCAACATGGTAGCGGATCAACTAGCTGATTTGGGTTCATGTCTTGAGTTGGGTCTGTCAACTTTCCAGGACCCTCCTGACAGTATTAGGTCCTTTCTTAGTGATGACATTCTTGGAGTCTGTAGGCCTAGAGCCATTGTTTAGTTTCTTTGTCGGGCGTTAGCCCCGTTTCTTCACCAAAAAAAGAAAAGGCAATAACAAAATACCTCTAGTGGCATTAGGGAACAGATTTTTCTTCTTTCATTTTTGAAAAATGGGGGCCACTAGAGTAAGGTAATTTAAAAGCTATTAGTATCCATTAACTCTGGTTCCTCCTAATAATACAAATCCAAATGTTAGGTTAAAATAATTGAGATTCGGATCTGCCCTAGCGGCCCCACTTGACAATATCAAATGTCATATCTGTCATATATTGTCTATATAACTTAAGAGGAATGGTCATCGATTATCAATACTGCTTTCATCTTATTTTGCAACCATCAAACGCCCCTTAGCCTTTTTGTTTCCAGTTTTGAACCCATCCAATACAACCAACCCTATATTCGGCCAAAGATGTCTGCGAGTAAGATTGAAGCCAAGAGTCCGGCGGCAATACTAGCCATTGGTACGGCAAACCCAGCCAACTGTTACTACCAACAAGATTATCCTGATTTCCTATTCCGAGTCACCAATAGCGATCATATGACAGAATTGAAAGACAAGTTTAAGCGCATATGTAAGTGGTACTCTTTATACAACACGTATATACATGCATAAAATTAATGTATTAATTCATACTAATTAATAAAATTATATAATGCACTAAGTGATTTATGATTTATTAATCAGCAGGGCATTCAGATTTGGGACCTCTTCCAAATATCATGCAATAAGTTAACGCATCTGAAAATGACAACGTTGGGAGAAATATATTTAGTTATCTTATACAATCACGTGGTGCAGCTAATCCATGCGTTATAATATTAGTTGATAAGAAAGTTAATATTTCATGAACACATGATACATTATTATTATAAGTTTTTCTATTTAAACTCCACATTTTGTTCGCCCCAATACTTAAATCATTAAGCTCTTAAATTTAATTATTGTATATTTGAGAGGGATCCTTCAACTGAAGCTCACTCTGTGTGTGTGTGTGTATATATATATTTATCTATATCTATATATATATTGAATAGTTGACAACAGTGTTTTTATCTCTTTAAGTAGTGTGGGGTGTGGGGTTGATGAGTTTTTTATTTTTATTTTGTATGCTGGATGTGTATTTAGAACTAGTTTGGGAAGATAGTGGGGTTTTCTTAGAAATTGTGAAAATTTGAATTACAAGTTAGAGTGAACTTTTAATATGGAGCGAACAAAGAGAAGTGCAGGGTGTAAACAAAAAAACTTTATTATTATTGATAAATAGATTAGATATATATGTTATAACATGAGTGAAATAACACCGTGAAAAGGCAATAACAAAATACCTCTAGTGGCATTAGGGAACAGATTTTTCTTCTTTCATTTTTGAAAAATGGGGGCCACTAGAGTAGGGTAATAAATTTGACGAATGGAGCCAAGTTAGTAAAATTAAGTGGGAGGATAACTGTGGATACTTTTATGAAATTTGGTAATTAACAGGTGAAAAATCAATGGTAAAGAAGCGTTATCTACACATCACGGAAGAGATCCTAAAGGCAAACCCAAACATATGTCGCTACAAGGCACCCTCACTGGATCCACGTCAGGACATGTTGATTCCAGAGGTACCCAAGCTTGGCAAGGAAGCGGCATTGAAGGCCATCGAAGAGTGGGGCCAGCCCATTTCAAACATCACCCATCTCATCTTCTGCACATCTTCCTACGTCGACATGCCTGGCGCCGACTTTCAACTCGTCAAGCTCCTCGGCCTTGACCCCTCTGTCAACAGATTCATGATCTACGTACAAGGCTGCTTCGCTGGTGGGACTGCCCTACGTCTTGCCAAGGACGTCGCAGAAAACAACTCTGGCGCACGCGTTCTGGTGGTGTGCTGTGAGCTCACAAATATGTATTTTCAAGCACCCACTGAGAGCCATCTGGATGTTTTGGTAGGACAGGCTTTGTTTGCAGATGGTGCGTCGGCTTTAATTGTTGGTGCTAATCCTGACCCCAAAATTAACGAACGCCAGGTGTATGAGATTATGTCAACGAGAGAGACTATTGTCCCATACTCGGAGCATGCCGTGGTGGTACACTTCCGTGAAATGGGTTGCGAGTATTATCTTTCACCAGATGTGCCAAAGTTCGTTGGTGCAAATATTGAGGAGATTTTGGTAAAAGGGTTTAGCGAAATTGATGGGATAAATAATGATTGGAACTCGTTGTTCTATAGCATCCACCCTGGTGGACCGGCCATTTTAGACAAGGTTGAAGAAAAACTGGGTCTGAATGAGGGGAAGCTGAGAGCAACCAGGCATGTATTGAGGGAGTATGGGAACATGTTATCTCCATCTGTTTTCTTTATTCTCGATGAGATGAGGAAGAAGTCAATGGAGGAAGGAGAAGCCACGACTGGTGAAGGGCTGGAATGGGGTGTTCTGATTGGAATCGGGCCAGGGCTAACCGTGGAGACTGTTGTACTGCGTAGTGCCCGCATTGCTGCATGCTAATTATGTCCTTAATTACTGATCATGGATTAAGGGCCAGTTTGGTATTACTATAATGTAAAAATAATCGCTCTCAGTTTGGCTGTGAGAGTAAACAGTTTGGTATTTGGTAAACTTTTTGTTATAAGTGTTGTTTGTATAATAATCAGTTTCTGAGTGTTTGGTAACTTTTTGTTGTAAGTGTTGTTTGTATAATAATCAGTTTCTGAGTGTTTGGTAAATATTTGTGTAAAAGTGTTGTGAGCTGTGTATAATAACTAAAAATTGCATTATGTTGAAATGCCTTTTCTGTTAAAAGTGTTTGGTAAAAGGAAAAACACTTTTACTTTATCTTATATTTTTTTTTGGTATTAAATATGTTTCCATCACACCCTAAAAATTATTTTAATTACAAAATAAATAAAGTACTCCATTAAAAATAAATATATTGTCAAGAATATGGTCATAATAAAAATTAAGCTAGTTATAAACAAACAATCATATCTTGAGTCTTCTGCAGTTTCAGCCAGTTCTCCCGATGACAAAGCGGAGAATTAAATGACCGGGCTGGACAAAATGGATGAATTATTGTTATGTTTGTTGTATCATATGGTTTTGTACAAGGAGTCTATTGCATACAAGAATTGTATACTACATAGCCTGTTGTAAAGTCATGCTTACGGTTTAAGGTGAGAGTTAAGTTAAATGTTTACAAAACTATATTGAAATGCAGGTGTTCATTTATTTTCTTTCTAACTTCTAATTAATTTTACTTTTATTATTGATAATAGAGCAATTACACATTAATTGGGTAAGAGCATCTATAATCATGCTCTCTATTTTTTAGTTAAAATTTAGCTAAAAATATATGAAAGATATTCTAGAAGCTCTTTATAAAATTTTAACTCCAATCATACTCTTTAGTTTAGGAAGTCATAAATGTTATAACTCTTTTTTAATTGGTCCATCTTTATAAAAAAAATATATATATATATAAAAAATAGTCAGCATTAATTAAAGGTTTAAAATACTCATAAAATAAAGCAGCATGAAATTATAGGGAATCACTAGGAATTTTTTCTCTCTCTTCAGATTTAAGAGCTCCTAGAAGTCAGGAGGTAGATAGGGAGCATGGTTGGAGTTGTATTTTTCCAATTCCTCCCTAAAATTTGTCTAAGGAGATGGTTTAAAGAGCCCATTGTGGATGCTCTAAACAATGCCTTTGCAGTATCGATCCTATTAAATTTTGTCATTTATCTTTAGGGAGATTGACTATAATACCCAATATAGGAGCCCAAATTATAAAAAAACCATATATGAAATGGACTTTAGAAATACACCCAAAGCCCATTTACAACATAACAAAAAGGCATTTAACTTGTTTTAAATTACAAAACTGCCATTGATTTCTTAAAACAAACCAAACCCAAAAACCTCATAAAAAAGCCCAAAGCACTCAATGAGGCATCAAAGTAATTTAATAATTAAAATTAAATTCAATAGGGCTAGCTGTCATTTTTTGGGTTTTTTTTGGGTATATTTATAGAAATTCAATAGTGTAGGATTTATTTATAGTTTTAGTGCTAAGAATGGGTATTTGACTATATATCTCTATTTTTTTTTTAGTCAATTATAGGTGAAAAATTGAAGACAAAGAAGCGTTATCTGCACATCTCGGAAGAGTTTCTGAAAGCAAACCCAAACATATGTAGCTACAAGGCACCCTCACTCGATCCACGTCAGGACATGTTGATTCCAGAGGTACCCAAGCTTGGCCAGGAAGCGTCATTGAAGGCGATCAAAGAGTGGGGCCAACCCATTTCAAACATCACCCATCTCATCTTCTACACAGCGTCCTGCGTCAACAAGCCTGGCGTCGACTTTCAACTCGTCAAGCTCCTCAGCCTTGATCCCTCAGTTAACAGATTCATGATCTACCAACAAGGCTGCTTCGTTGGTGGGACTATCCTACGCCTTGCCAAGGATGTCGCAGAGAACAACCTCGGCGCACGTGTTTTGGTGGTGTGCTATGAGATCACAACTACGTTTTTTCAGCCACCTTCTGGGAGTCACTTAGATGTTTTAGTAGAGCAAGCTCTATTTTCAGATGGTGCCGTGGCTTTGATTGTTGGTGCCAATGCCGACTCTAATACTAATGAACGCAAAGTGTTTGAGATTATTTCGACGAGAGAAACTATTGTCCCCGACTCGGAGCATGGCGTGGTGGCGCACTTGCGTGAAATGGGTTTTGAGTATTATCTGTCACCAGATGTGCCAAAGTTGGTTTTTGCAAACATTGAGGACCTTTTGGTTAAAGGGTTTAATAAAATAGATGGGATTAATAATGATTGGAACTCCTTGTTCTATAGCATCCATCCCGGCGGACAGGCCATTTTAGACAAGGTTGAAGAAAAACTGGGTCTTAATGAGGGGAAGCTGAGAGCAACTAGGTATGTATTGAGCGAGTATGGAAACATGGGAGCTCCATCTGTTCTATTTATTCTGGATGAGATATAAGAAAGAAGTCAACGGAGGAAGGAAAAGCTACAACTGGTGATGGTTTGGAATATGGTGTTCTGATTGGGATCATACCACGGCTCACCGTGGAGACTGTTGTGCTGCGTAGTGTCCCTACTGCTACTGCTAATTAATTAAGTCGTTAATTACTGTTGGGGTCCAAAACATCTAAGGCTAGACCCAAATATATTCCCAGACCAATCCGATACCTTACCGAGAAGAAACCCGATTTGGGAATGCAAAAGTTCGTCATACACGCCCGCACGAGTCAAGATCCATGTGCCACACCAAGCAAATATGTAACCTGTCACGCTAAAAGTTGTAGCAAGCCTATAAAATGCACCGGCTTTATGAACCCATGCTAATTATCCTGCCAAGCGCCATTTTGACTCGACCATAGCCCTTTACAATACGATGAAATTCAAGCACGAGCATGCCAATCGACATGCCATGCCAAGGGGAAAACCCTTCATTTTACACCTAGCCATACTACAAGCTTAAGTGGGCCCAAGCCACGCAAATGTCCGGGGCTTGCTGAGTGGGTTGTGGTATGCATGGTTACGAGCATTCACGAGACCTATTGATGGGCCAAGAAGTGGAAGTTTTGGGCTGCTTAGGTGCCCCAAAACTTGAGCCCATTTCTTGAGCCCAAATATGTGGGTAAGCATGAAAGAAAGAAAAGATAGTTTATTACCTTAGAAAATTGGCCCATCACCTTAGTAAAAATAGTCCACCACTTTAGATTGGGGAGGATCTCACTAAATAGGGATGAATCAAAAGAGGAGAAGAGGAATGGAAGGGAGACTTGGTAGATTTAGGAAGACCCAGCTAGGGTTCCTTTGGAAGAAGGAGTTTCCAGCGCTTATAAAAAGGGGCATCTCTTACCCATCATCTCACCCCCACATCCAGAGAGAGCAAGCATCACATCTCACCACTGGAACCCTTTGATTTCGAGCCCTGTTCCTCCATCTCTTCCCATTTTCTCTACTGAAAATTTTCTAAAACCACCCATCATCTCAACCACATCCAGAGAGAGCAAACATCACCTCTCATCCTTGGAACCCTTCAATTTCGAGCCCTATTCCTCCATCTCTTCCCATTTTCTCTTTTGGCAAGCCATTCCAGAGCCTGACGATGCTTTCGTCAAGCTGCTAGAAAATTGCTCAAACCACCCACTTCTCTTTCCTCATCTCTTCTTTTCTCTCCCCTCAACAAATTCTCTCGAAATTCTTTCTCCCCTTATGTTTGGGCCTAAGAATTCCACATGCCAGCCCATTTTGACGAAGAGGCCCATAAACAGAAAAAACAAAAAAATGGGCCTTGACTCCAGAAAAACAGCCCAATCTACATTAGAAGCCCATGTTTTTTGCAAAGGTGGCAGACGTTTAAAAATATAAAAATAACCAATTAAATTGCCAATTAAATGGTAATTTATCACCAAGCAGATCGAAAACCTCTAAGAAATTGGATTAAACCCAGCTTCTGAAAAATTCTCGTCACTTGATCTCCAAAGCAAGTCAACAGATCTTTTTTACTAAAAACTGTTTTCCCAAAAGAGCCTCACGTGACTTCCTGACTTTGAAAAGTCAAAATTTTCAACTATCACAGAGGAGTTAATAAGGAGTTAATGAAGGCAGGTTTTACAGGAGGACTTCTCCAATCTTTGCAGCCAAAGGAAGAAGATCAAAATCCCTTTTTATACATAGAAAAGCTCTGTACCAAAGAAGGTTACCTTTCCAAGAGATAAGCAGACTACGTTTTCAAAAGATAAGTAGGGAGAAAGAGAGTTGTTCATAAAAAAAAGCAAACTGACCATCATGGCAGATTGTGTCTTTCCTTCTTTACAAGGAACTAATAGAGAGCAAAAGAAGTTGATTTTCTTTTTGGGAAAAGCAAGGAAAAGACCACCATGGGAACTGACTGTTGATGGTTCTTCTCTGCCAGAATAGATAACTTCCCTTTTTTTTTGGGCATTTAAAAAGAAAGATCTTTTGAAAAGATTTACCATCCATTATTTAAAGATTAAAAACCTCACTCCAACATTTCCTATAAAATAAGAGAGAGGGTGAACAGATGAAGACAGCCAAAAAATCAATCAAGACAAAAACTCTCAAAGTCACAACTGACAAACTTAAAAAGATCAACTGATCTCAAAAGCTTTCAAGACCCTAAAGCAACCAAAACTCTTTGATCCACAAGAAACAAATAAGCTAGAATTCAAATCTCTGGTTTCAGTTCAGTTCAGAGAAATAGTTTTACAAAGCCAAATTTCTCTCATTACAAATTTGGATCAGCACAAAGCCAAGTCAAGTAGAGTCCAGGTTTTTTTTTTTTTTTTAAATTTTTAAATTTTTTTATTTTTACAAATATGAAAAACTCAACAAATTTACAGAAAGCCTTGGTCAAGCAGAATAGGCACTATAGCGCAGCTCCAGTTCAGTGACCATCAATCCATCCACTTCTGTCCTCTTCAGACTTGAGAGGCCTCAATTCTACTCGATCAGTAAGCCTTCCGTGGCTCATAATAAATTGAAGCTCGGCCAAACTCAAACGTTGGTATCGATTTCCAATTGAAACACATTAGTTGAAGGTGTTGACGATTCAATCCAGCATAGACACATCTAATCTAGCCCTGTTCAGTGGCAGTTGCCTGAGGAGAAATCGAAGTCCAACATTCTGCTGTCTTTTTCGGAGTTGTCATTTCGCTTTTAAGTCCTGTAATAGACCTAAACAGTTTGTCTTCTTTTCATTTATTCTAGCCAGAACTACCAATTTTGTACTGTGAAAAATTGTGAAGTCCTCACCAGTCTGAGGCAAGAAAAGAACTTACTTGGGAGATATTTCTCACCCAAATTCACAATTGCTTGTTTAAAAGTCAGTAACTTGGGGTGCAAGTAATCTATTTTTTAGAAGTCTGCTAGGGTTTTAAACTGCTAGCAGTAGCACACTCACGCACAAAAGAAATTTGACTTGTTGACCACCAATGGTTGTCAAGCCAAAGGGGAACTTTAAAATCAAAATGGGTGAACGCCTTACTTTGAACCTCTGTTTCTCATAGGAAATCCAAGCCCTCTCTCTCTTTAATACTAAACTCATTAATGCTTAGGTTCCATGCCCCAAGCTTCTCAAGTCAAGTCATATATTTATCTGTAAGCAGCTGTTGGTTTTGTTGGTGAAGGAGACCAAGTTGTTTTCTAAGGCTCCACAACCCTATCGAGGCACTTTTTGGGTCTGATTCTTGAACTTAGACATAGGGGCAGGTCCACTCATTTGCTCTTACAGCAGCACAGACCCATCTGTAACTGCCGAAAAAAAAGACCCCCACAATTACTCATCACTATCGAGTAAGCTAATTAATTATTTTGAGTTGTTAATTTGCATATACTATGGCTTTACCGTAAGCGTAAGGTGATTATTTACCACTTGTTATGATGTAACACAAGTAATAATGAGCAAGCCAAATCATGGAATAAAATTCAGGATGACAAGTCTTCTTTATTTTTCAAATTATTACATAATTAATCTAAGTTATACCATATATATATATATATATATGGAAAAGAAATAGCATTACAATAAAACTATAATTGTTGCCGATTAGGTTTCATATCATGAAAATGCAGCATTATAGTAACATCCCATCCCAAAATTTAATCTAATTTTCTAAATTTGAAAGTGAAGGGGCGGTTGTACCCTTAAGGTTTTAAAGTGGTTTAAGGTTGACTCTTTATTCGGGACTAGTTTTGGACATTTTCTTGGTTCAACTGCGTAGAGCTCCAACTCACGAGTTCGTGGACGTGTGTTGTGTAACAAGCCGACCCAATAAATTGTTTCTAATTAATTATTTAATTGTGTCATTACATATTTGCCCTTGGAGTAAGGGCACTTTAGTCTCGTTTTGTTCAGAAAAGAATTAGCGGAATTGAGTCGTATCGTTGCTTACAGCTAGTGAATACGAGTCCGTAGACATGTGTAGGGGCTTTTCCGTTCTGGCAGCTACTGCGGGCCTGGGCTGTTGTAAAAAGCCAAAAGTATTAAATTTCCCATTGAGTCTCAGTTCAAGGATCAAGCCCCAAGAGTGTTTCGAAAGGATAGCTGAGCCTTAGGAAACACTTTGGTCTTCTTCACCAACGAAACCAACAATTGCTTAAAGATAAATTCTTAGGCTTGCCATGAGAAGCTTGTGGCATAGGAGCTGAGCACTCACGAGTTTAGCATGAAAGAGAGAGAGGGTTGTGAGTTCCTATGAGAAACATGGGTTCTAAGGAAAGGGGAAAGATATTCTAAGAGGGTTTGTTGAAGAGAGAGGGATGGCGGAAGATATTCTAAGAGGGTGTGTTGTGTAGTTTCTGGCATCTCGATGAAAACTTTGTCAAGCTTTGGAAGAGTTTACCAAAAGGGAAAATGGGGAGACATGGAAGGATGAGGCTTGAAATTGCAGAGATTTCAGAGGTGAGAGATAAAGCTTGCACTCCATATGTGTCTTGAGAGAGAGAGAGAGAGGAAGAAGATGGAATGCTTGCCTTCAATCAAATTCCATGGTTGCTGGGAGGCTTGCAGCAACCATGGTGAGTTTGGTGCGTGCCACCAAAGTGGGTTCTTTGCTGGGTAGAAGGTGGCTTCTTTTATAGGTGCTGGAAACCTTAATTTTGTCAAGCCTTCCTCCCCCTTTTCTTCACTTTCTTCCATTTACCTTGTTTGGTGGAATTTCCCTAGCCTAAACCCATAGGCACGTAGCTTTTTAGAGTTCCAAGGTCCTCAAGCAACTGGACTCCTCCATGTGGGTGAGGCGCTACCCACTTTTTCTTCTTGTTTTCTCACCAAAGCTTGAAGAGGAAAGAATGGGTATGGGTGCTTGTCAAAAGGTGATCAGCACATGGGTTTGCTTGGTTTTGATGGTTTTGATGGTTTTGACAGATATGTTGGATATTTTCCGCTAGGCTATCAGTATCTTGTTTCCAGCGGCCTGTGAGTTTACTCAAGCTGTTGGAAATAGCCTATTTGATCAAGATGCAGGATATTTTGGCTGTTGTGGGATTTTTCCAAATGTTTGCAAGCCATTGGATATTTTCCTAAGCTATTGGGCCACTTATTCTCTCTCATGCTTACCCATATATTTGGGCTTAAGAAATGGGCTCAAATTTTTGTGCTCCCAAGCAGCCCAAAACTTCCACTTCTTGGCCCATCAATGGGCCTCGTGAATGCTCGTAACCATCCATGCCACAACCCACTCAGCAAGCCCCAGGCATTTGCGTGGCTTGGGCCCACTTAAACTTGTAACATGGCATGTTGCTTAAATAAGGATTTTCGGCTTGCTGTTGTACTGGCGCGAAAATATATTTGGGCCCAACCTTGGATTTTTCTTTTGGGCCTCAACAACATGCGGCACGCTCAATTCAAATTTAAAAAGAAGAAATTATGATCTACGAAGGTGCAGTGGCACAATCGTAAATATTGCGAAGTTCCGATTTAATTAACAGACCAAATTCCTTTTTCTGGAATTTATCTCTCTCCCCTGGTTCGTGCGACCCTCTCCTCCTTTGTGAAACAAACCGGCCTGTTTGGGTGACGTTTTATCCTCCGTCCGACCACAAAACGTTCGTCTCTTCCTCATTTAAAGATCCATACCCATATCCACCTTTAAAACTCCTAAATTGGTCGCGATTTTGGATTGGAACCGAGCGAAACTCTAGTTTCCTCGTTGCTTTTGTTTGCACGATTTTCGGCGATTCTAATGACCAAAATCATCAAACCAGGTATGAAACTTCATCCTCTCATCGTGCTCTCCCTATTTATGTGCTTGGTTTCGGTTAATTTTGAGGTTTTAGAGATCGATTTCTAACCCCCAATTATGCCGACAGTTTCAGCTTCGTTCCAGGTAGTTCCGGTCAGTTTTTGGCCATGGTCCAAGAACAAAAAATGCTCCCCTAGTTGTTCTTGATATGTTGGTATAGGTATTGTAGTGTGTTTCGAGAAATTTATGTTCGGAAATTTCTAAAGACATCCACGTGTTGCCGGCAGTGGGTGGTGATGCGCGGGTCGTTGTGTGTCAGCCCATTATCTTCAAAAATACTCCCTATATCGTCTAGAGCAAGATTGTATGCTCGGATTTGGAATTGGTTGTCATTTGACTATCGAACGAATAGGCGATATCTAGGTTTGATAGGTTCGGACCCTTTGATCGGTTCCAATTTCAACTCACTACTACAATTGACACTTTGCGCGACCAAACTTTGCGCGACGAAGACATATTCGTCGCGCAAAATGCACTTCAAGACGATAAAAAAATTTCGTCGCGCAAAAAACTATAAACTTGCGCGACGAATAGGCAGTCGCGCAAATATTTTTAGCGCGACGAAAATTTTATTCGTCGCGCAAAGGGGGCAAAAAAAGCGCGGGTGTTTGGTTTTGGCGCCAAGCCTTTGCGCGACGACAGAGTTCGTCGCGCAAAGACCATTTGCGCTACAGATTCTTTTCCTCGTCGCGCAAAGCATGGAACGGAAAACAAGGTTGATTTTTTTCCGTCAAATATTTGCGCGACGAGGTACGTCGTCGCGCAAGATATCTTTGCGCGACGAAAATTTGATTCGTCGCGCAAAGAAGCACAGAAAATGGTGCCAAATACTTGCGCGACGGAACTTTGATGCGTCGCGCGTGGTTCGATGTCGGCACGATCTTGTGCGACGGAAAGTTTCTCTTGCGCGACAGGTTTCCGAGATTTGCGCGACGACACTTGGTTTCGTCGCGCAAAAACCCAATTTCTTGCGCGACGAAAATGTTATTCGTCGCGCAAAATCCTTCTTCTTCATATCTGCTATCCGCCATTGCAGAGGCAGATTGCTCCATTTTTCTGCCATTTCGATTTTTCCTCTGTCTGTGCTGCTGCTTCTGCTGAGAATTCAATACGGTCATTAGGTAAGTATTATTTGTCATTTGTTTAAAAGTATTAATGTAAATTCATACTAACGGTATTTTTTTTTTTTTGTTATAGATATTTGTAAATTGCGATTGTGGAGAACGCTTGAGAAGGTATATTATTCATTGTATATTAAATTCATTACATTATGTTGAACTTAGTTTGTTATTTTTATATATTTTGTTGTTTAATTATATTTATATTATGTTGTTAACTTGTGCGTGACGTAGCACAATGTGTTGTGATGTACGAAGTTAATTGAAATTAACTTCGTACTTTTATTATAATTTTTTCGTAACACTTAGTTTCCCGTTCGAGATTAGTTGGATTTCGTGCATGGATGCGTAATGCATGACTGCGGTCCAATTAATTCTTGAATTGTCCCATTATTTGGACAGTTTGGTAATGCATAGTGTTGTCATGTAATCTGCGGCTACAGGATTAGATTTCGATTGTGGAGATTTCGGTGTCATCTCGATACGTTCTTCGGGTGGTACGTAGGTATTTATACCTATGGCCACCTCAAGAACTGTATCGAGATGCTGCCGAAATTTATCCACGTCGAAATCTAATCTCATGTAGGCGTAGGTTACTTGACAGGACTATGCATTCCCGAATGGGATAGGGCCCTTACCGGAGGCATAAGGTGACATTATAACTTCGTATGAAGTTGTTGTGATACAATGGTGTGATTGTGGTTTCAGGAATCATGAGCAGAAGGTGGATACAGAACCCGAATAGATGCGCAGACGAATACTTGGATGGAATTGAGGATTTTATTGAGTTTGCACGTAGACACAACCCCGGTGCAACTAGAATCCGGTGTCCTTGTAGAAGGTGTAATAACACATTGTGGGAGACAATTGAAAATGTTGGCTTTCATTTAGTAAGGAATGGAATGGTTGAGACATATAGCATTTGGAACCTTCATGGGGAACAATTAGACAATGCTTCATCTTCAAATGCCACAAGGGTAGACAATATTGAACCTATTGTGGATCCTAATGAACAAGTCATGGATATTATAAATGATGCTTTTCCATTTGCATCGACCAACATCAATCAGGAAGGGGAAGATGACATGCCTACCCCAATGGACAGTGCAGAGTTCGAACAATATGAACAACTGTTAAAAAGTGCCAACCAAGAGTTATACCCAGGGTGCGAGAGCTTTTCCGTTCTTACGGCCATTGTGGAGCTAATGCACGGAAAAATAAAGTATCGTATGTCGAACCTGTGTTTCGATTACTTTTTGGGCGTTTTCAAGAGAATGCTTCCCACGGACAATTGTTTGCCCAAAGACCATAGACAAGCGCAAAAGGTGTTGAATGGTCTTGGATTGGGTTATGAAAAAATTCATGCTTGCAAAAACAATTGCATGTTATTCTACAAAGAGTATGAGACATTGGATACATGCCCTATATGCAAAGAGTCGAGGTTCAAGATGACATCTCAGAATAGGACGACTAAGATCCCACAGAAAGTCATGCGTTATCTGCCCTTGAAACCTAGGCTACAGCGATTGTATATGTCGACTCATACTTCCACAGACATGAGATGGCATAAGGAGAAACGGGTAGATGACGATGTGATGCGGCATCCTGCAGATGGGGAAGCATGGAAAGAGTTCGATCGAACGTTCCCTGACTTTGCTGCTGATCCTCGAAATGTTAGATTGGGACTTGCCACTGACGGATTCAATCCGTACGGGGTTCTAAACCAACACCACAGCACTTGGCCGATTTTCGTATTTCCATATAATTTGCCGCCTTGGAAATGCATGAAAAAAGAGTACATGATGATGACTGTTTTGATAACCGAGGATCCTGGTCGGTCAATCGATGTGTACTTACGGCCGTTGGTTGATGAGCTCAAGGATTTATGGACAAACGGTGTGCGCACGTACGATAAAGCCACTGGGAAGATGTTCACTTTGCGGGCAGCAGTGATGTGGACTGTAAATGATTTTCCCGCATATGCAATGGTTTCTGGGTGGAGCACAAAGGGTTATATGGCATGCCCTGTATGCAAGGAAAATTTAACTTCTGGTTGGCACGCGGGAAAAGTTTGTTATCTTGGTCATCGAAGATGGTTGTCATGGGACCACGAGTGGCGGGAAAAGGATAAAGAGTTTGACGGGAACACAGAGCATCGCCTCAGACCTAGAGAATGGTCCGGTGACGAGATCTTGGAACAGCTAAACCGTTTGGATTTTTCTCCGTTCGGGAAAACAGTTACTCGGACGAGACCTGCTACACATTTGAACTGGACGCACAAGTCTATGTTTTTTGAGCTCCCATATTGGTCGAAACTAAAATTGAGGCACAATCTCGACGTTATGCATGTGGAGAAAAATGTCTTTGACACATTGGTGGGCACGATTCTAGATATCGAGGGTAAGACAAAGGACACGATCAAAGCTCGTCTTGATTTGGAAAGAATGGGCATACGAAGAGGTTTATGGATGAACAGGGACGGTGATAAAGCTAGAAGGGATCTGGCATTTTTTGCCATGAAACCGAATGACAAAAAAGATTTTCTACAGTTTGTATCGTCGGTCAAGTTTCCCGATGGATATGCTTCTAATATCGCGCGTTGCGTGAATGTTGACGGGGGTAAATTTACTGGACTGAAAAGCCATGACTGCCATGTGTTTATGCAACGCCTACTTCCTGTGGGTATTCGACACCTTTTGCCAGAAGATGTGGTGAAACCAATCATGTTGTTGTCCAGATTTTTTGCCCAACTGACGGCAAAAACATTGCGAAAGACAGACATTAATCAGTTGCGCCATGACATTGTCCAAGTCCTATGCAAGTTCGAGATGATATTCCCTCCAGCTTTCTTCACAAGTATGATCCACGTGATGGTTCATTTGCCAGAAGAGGCATTGCTCGCTGGTCCTGTCAACTATCGTTGGATGTATCCAATAGAAAGGTATATAATCCTCATAATTTGTTTCTGCTTCTAATATCTCACGGTCGCTAATTTGTATCATTTGTTTTTATTTTGCCAGGCTTCTCGGAGATTTGAAAAAAACTGTACGCAACAGGGCGAAACCCGAAGGATCAATTATAGAGGCTTGGGTTCAATATGAGTCGCTCACTTTCTGTGGAATGTATTTAAAAGATGTGGACACGGCTTTCAATCGTCCTCAGCGCAATAATGACGGAGGTCTGAGAAATGAGACACTTTCTGTTTTCGCCCAAAGCGCACGACCCTTTGGAGATCCGGTACGAGGAGAGTCGTTTTCCAGAAATGACATGGAGGTAGCGCATTGGTTCGTACTTAACAATTGTGATGAGATAATGTCATACTTAGATGAGCATGAAGAGATGATGAAGCGAGAACATCCATCACATTTGTATGCCAAGAAACACCGTGAATTGTTTCCAAAATGGTTTTTGGAATATGTAAGTTATAAGTGTTTTGTATTTGTTATATATATATATTGTGTATTATTTAATGTTATCAAACTAACATGTGAATTCATTTGTATAATATTAGGTGAATAAGTTGAAATCATCGAATTCACCCTCTTACAGTGAAGAGTTATATAACTTGGCATTCGGCCCGATTCGTGCTGAATTATTCTCGGGTTGCCATGTTAATGGCGTCAAGTTTTTGGGGACTGCACGAGATGACAAGTTGTGTACGCAAAACAGCGGTGTCCATGTCCCAGGTGGTGGCGAAAGTACTGACGTTGATTTCTATGGCAAACTCACAACTGTCGTGCAATTGCTTTACAAAGACCGATACCAAGTGATCATGTTTAAGTGTCGATGGTTTGATACAAACCCAAATAGGCAGGGAAGTGTTAAAATAGACCATGGCTTACTATCAGTGAACATTAACAGAACTTGGTATGATGACGACCCGTACATTTTGGCAAACATGGCAAGACAGATTGTGTATCTAGATGACCCTAAAGCCGGAAGCGGTTGGAAGGTTGCTCAGCAGATGGATCAGAGGAACGTGTATGCTATACCAGAACTAGACCCAACTGACAACGACATCGACAACGTCACTGACCAGCGGTTGGACTCTTCCATGGAAACTGATGCAGAAACACTTCGAGATACAGATGTTATACAAGAACCGTTTCAGCTTCAAGGAGTATCTTCAATCGAAATACCGATTCAGTCAATTACAATTGACCTCGGTGATCTTCCGCGATATGAAGTTCCAGTGGGCCCGAACAATGAAAGTGATGAGGAGGAGGATTGGGAGACCGAAAGTGATGATAGCGAGGATAACGAAAGTTATTATAGTTCAGATGATGAATAATGCAATTCATTAGCGACTGCCCATGTAAAACATAGTAAATGAAATTTGTTGTAATTTAATTATGGTAGTGTAAATATGGCAATCACAAATTAAAATGAAGTTGCACACAAAATTTGCAATCACAAATTAAATGACAACATATAATATATAAATTAAAATTTATATATATACCAAAATTTGAAAACATATTTGAATATACCTATATTTGAATCTATCTATATTTGATTGTCAATTGCCATTTACGAATATAAGAATTACGGTTTTCTCTTTTTTGTGTTTTAAATCTTCAAATTGAATGAATACAACATGTAGATGATTTTTTAATGGTTTTGTTAGAAGGATATTATAGTATTAAACAGTATTGTTATAAATTTATTGTAGGGTATATATATACATATAATTTTTAATCACATAAATTATGTTACATTTATTTGAAAATTAAGTTAATTTAATGACATATATATACATATAATTTAACACCTATAACCAAAAAATAAAGTAATTATTGAAAATTTTCGGAAATTTTAGAATTTCTGGCGGTATGACAATCTTGCGCGACGAAACAAAATTGTGGTCGTTCGATTATACAATGAATGTGATAAACAATGACATGAATCGTTTGATTATACAATGAATGTGATAAATGTATTTATATACGGGTTGAGACATTACATGTTTATATGTGAATGATATGCTCATAATACGAAGTTGGAACACACAAAAATGTGATAAGTCCCATAAATGATATGTTGAATTTCAATGATTATAATTTTATTACGATTTATTATTATTTAATTGTCATGTCATAGTTGTGTCCGTGTCGTAGTTTTTTGAGATTTTTCATGTTGCCGTGTTGCCTTATCGAGTCTCCGTGTCCATGTTAGTGCAACATAGCTCTCCTATCCCCAACCCGCCATCTTTCCCACCTTCCATCTTTCTTTGTTTCTTTTTCTTTTAGGTTGTTCATGTTTACTCTCAAATCAAATTTGAAATATTTTAACCGATTGAATTCTTTTAATTCTTCAAAGTGTTTTTAATAAAATTAATTGTATAAATAATTTGAATTTGTTATTAACTTTACAAAAAATATATCCAATTTATGTAACATAAATGAGAATAGTAGAGCCAATTTTATTTAAATAAAGACAATATTATAAACTCCCATCTCTCCATGTATGCCTCCGTTCATCACCCTCCCCCACCCTGCAATGGTCAACCCCTTTTCCCACTACTCCACTCGTTAAGCAGCCCTTCCCCTCCCCGGACTACTCCTCCATTTTTTCAAGTTTTTTTCTTTTCTTTTTTTCTAATGTTATGTTAGTTTAATTGAAGTTTTAATATATTTTTAAATCAATTCAACTTGTTTTTAATTTAAAAAATATTTATAGGTTTTCAAAAGAAAGGAAAAAAGAAAAAAAAGAATATCATGTTCATATTTAATAACAATTTTGACATTTACGCCTATCCCTTTTAAAAATGCAATTTTGATAAATTAAATTTTGAAGACCTTGCGCGACGAAGAACACAATCCGTCGCGCAAGGTTGTCAGACCTTTCAATAAACCCTCAAATTTCTGGCGGCATAACAACCTTGCGCGACGGATTGTGTCCTTCGTCGCGCAAGGTCTTCAAAATTTAATTAAAATTTGGGCGGAAAACAACCTTGCCCGACGGATTTGCGCGACGAATTATGTCCTCCGTCGCGCAAAATCCGAAATATTTCAGAAAAATCGCGACAGACTCTTCTTCTTCCTCACTTCCTCTCTCTGCCCTAAACACCCTCTCTCTCCGCCGTCACCACAGCCCAGTGCTCCGCCGGCAAAAGGACTGCGCCGCCACCACAGTCGAAGCCCAGAGGTTGCGCTGCCGTCACCATCGAAGAATCCGCCGGAAAAAGCTTCGTTTGGCAGATTCTGCGCCGCCCGTTTTCTCTCTCCTCGAGCAGCCAATTCCGACGCCTGAGGTATGGTTTCTGGACTACTTGTTGTGCTCTAGCTGACTGTTGATTAGGATTTGGATAATTTTGTGAATAGGTGTCTCAATTAAAAACCCTAGGTTTTGGCCGGTTTTTGAATTTAAATTCCGGCCATTTTTTAGGGTAGGTCCGAGAACAAAAGTCCCTGTAAATGGTGTTTTGAACCTAGGGTAGGAACCTTGGCCCTTAGATTTTAGAAATTTCCGGTGATGGTTATCGCTTTTGACACCGGCCGCTGCCGGCGCGTGTGGTGGCGTGTGGGGACTATGGCAGTGGGGCATTAGGTCCCAGAGCAATCTCCTTTTTGTCACGAGCACGTAGGTGTGCTCGGATTTTAATTTGGTTACCGTTTCTGTCTCGAACGGATATCGCATGTTGTCCGCTTTCTAGGTTTGATATGTTTGGACCGTTGGATCGAACTCAAACTCACGTATGTTTTACCTTGTATTTCTAGGATCGTGTAGGATTCGACGGATTGTGGATCGGAGTCCCGGATACTCCGAAATCGCAAACCCTAGGTTATTCTTGTAATTAATTATTTAAAATTGGGTTATGAAAATTTATAACTTATATATTATAAATTCTATAAATGTGAGTGTGTACCATTTGGAAAATGTGCAGATGTCAGATTTGATTAGACGTCGTAGGTCGGTGACGACTACACCGAGTCCGGAGCCCCCGGCTCAGTCAGCATCGGCTGCCACTGCTCCAGCACTGATGGTCGAACTCCCAGGGGTGTCCCAGACGCCAGCGTCATCAGCTTCATCAGTGGCGCAGCCTGTTAGCGCTAGGCGGCGGCACCGGCCCGCAAGCACCACCGACACGACGTCGACCGATGGTACTGTGGCCTCGGGGTCACAGCCAGGTATACATTTCCTTTCAACATGAGTTCTTTTTTCATTTTTTTATATTCTGATTTTATAGTTACATTTGTTATTTATTGAACAACCATGCATATCTCATTGCAGCCAAGAAGAACACCCGAGAGCCGTGTCGGCAGCTGAAGACGGCGAAGGTCACCCGGGTGACCAACAGTCGTATTAGCATCGGATACGACGAGCGCCATCGGGCTGCACCGACAGCGGAGTTGCATAGCTCCTTGGCCCACGATGTTGGTCACGTCGTTCGGACCCATTGCCCGATGCGCTGGAAGTCTTGGAAGGTCATGCCTGACGAGATCAAGATGGGGGTTCGCGGCCAGTTGTCGGTATGTATTCTACCTTGTACTTATTTTTCTTTCAAATTTTAAATATTTATACTATTTAAATGTATGTAATTAATTTTTTGCAGACGAACTATAACTTGGAGGACCTCAACGAGGAGTCGTTGGCGTACGTCAACAGACTCTTCGGTGAGAGGTACAAGCAGTGGAAGAGCAACTTGCACCACCATTTCCAGGCGTATGATGATCCGGAAGTCGCTCTTCGGGAGGGTTGCCCGAAGGAGCTTGAGGGGCGGGAGGATAGTTGGGCATGGCTCTGCACTCATTTTCAGGCGCCTGATTTTGTGGTATTTGTTTAATTATTTCATATTTTTTATTAATGTTTATTTCATTTTTTAAATTTCATTATTATTTAATTTTTTTTATATTTAAACTAATATGTTTTATTTTTTGTATAACAGAATAAAACCCAAGTGAATAAGGGCAATAGGAAGAAGAAGACTCTTCTCCACCATTCCGGCTCCAGGCCCTTCTCATATAGGATGGATGCACGGCGGCGGGTAATAATAATATCATTTCTATTTAACTTTTAATATGTCATTATTATTAATTTATTTTGTTCATACTAATATTTTTCTTCTCTTATTCAATTTAAGGGGGGTCGAAATTCCCAGAGATCGACGTCTTTGGTGACGTTTATGTTCGACCTGGGAATGAGTTGGCCCAGTCCCTTCATGTAAGTATCTTTTTCATTTTATTTTTATGTTAAGATGTTCAATTTATATGCAATGGTTTGAATTTATATTTAATGTTATGTTAAATAGACGACGATGGTGGAGAGGAGCCAGTTGGTGCTTTAGGAGTCTGCCTCCCAACTTCCTCCCGAGACTCCGATCGAGTCTGTAGATCCTCCACAGGATGCTGGATTTCAGATCTTGACGGAGACGTTGGATCAGACTCTCGGAAGGAGGCCGGGAACATATTGTAGAGGGATGGGGAATGCTCGACAGAGGGAACCTCGACCGCGGTCAGCAGCTCAGGCAAACAGTCAGGTGACTGTTTTGACATCACGGGTTGCCGAGCTTGAGGGTCAGATGTCCGTGATTCTGCAGTCCCTCGCGCGGTCAGGCATTCCGATCCCGAATTATGGTACGTCGACATCCGAGACTAGCCACCCCGAGCATCCCCAGCAGACCACGGCCCCTGTAGAGCCCCAAATCCCCGAGCCGCATATGCCTGACGACCATGTAGATTTTGGAACATTATTTGATTAGTTTATCATTTTCATAATTATTTTTTAAATATTTCCCTTGTAAGCTACATTTATTTTATTTTATATAATAAATGTATTCTTTACAATTCATTATTGGATGGCAATTTCATTTTATTACCAAAAAAAAAAAAAAAAACCAAATTTCTTTTTTTACAAAATTAAAAAAAAAAATGTAATATATACATTTTGCGCGACGAAACGTCTCTCGTCGCGCAAACACTCAAAAAAAAAAATAACCGTCAAAATAATAATTTATAGGGTTTAATTTATTTTTGCGCGACGAATATTTTCGTCGCGCAATGACTGTGTGCGCGACAGAAACTTTTTCGTCGCGCAAAACCATCGTCGCGCAAGGTCTGAGCGACGAATATTTCTTCGTCGCGCAAAGTAGTGGGATACGCATGTTGCGCGACCATTTTGTCCGTCGCGCAAATATTCGTGCGTCGCACCGTTGTTTCATCCCTACAACTTTTCTGCAACGAAGGTACTACGTCGCACCGTTTTGCGCGACGAAGTGAATTATTTGGTCGCGCAAGGTCTTTCTTCACGATCTTTGCGCGACGAATTAAGCGCGACGAATATTTTGTCGCGCATATTTATTTGCGACGAAAAATTACTTTGCGCGACGAGTGTCCCTCCGTCGCGCAAAGTGTAAAATGTAGTAGTGACTATGTTGTTCTCGGTACCTCTGTGATTGTGTAGGAACTTTCTGATCAGAGATCGGAGGTCGTGAGCCTCATGGGCCTTGCAGGCCCGATTGACCAATATGGAAAGTTTGACCGATTGGTTGACCATGAGTCTTCCGGGACTATCTTATCCTTCTGGAAGTACTAGAATGATTCTATAAACCTTCTTAAAGGTTGTGCACACTTCGAGATTCGGGAAATAGAGTTTTGAGTTAAAGTTCATTGTTGGGTACGTTTGTTAATTAAGTTCGTTTATTCTCTCGAATAGGTATCACACTTCACGTACTCCAGAGGAAGAGTCCTCTCAGAATTCAGCTGCATTGGACTTGTTGTTAGTGGACATATGTTTTTAAATGAACATTGTTTACATGGAATTGCTTGCATAAATGTGATTTGATTGGGATTATATTATCGGGCTAGTCTTGGCTTTTACATTGTGATATGGGATTTCTAGGAATTATTATTTTATTATTATTATCATTATTAAAGTATATGGATTTGGATATATTTTGGGATATGGGATTTATGTAGCTACACACCATTTGTTGTACCTTCCCTTGGTTCGATATGAAAAGGAAGATGGAATTATGGAAAAGGATTAAAGTTGGTCTTTGGGACCCATCAGGGCACACATACACTTTTTAAGAGGTGTGTGAGGATGTTAGTCTATGGGTATGATTTGATTCAGCCACACGTACGATGTAGGTCCCCGTGTGCGTGCTGGGGAGCAAAAGTCCCCCGATTGGACTACTCATCCTTAGCCACACATATGATGCAGGATCCCGACATGTGGTTGAGAACAAACAGTCCCCGAGTTGGATTGTTTCCCCTGGTACATATCTTGTTATGGTGAATGTTTGTGTGTGTGTCTATATATATATATATATATATATATATATGGGTATATGTGGATTTATTTCCATGTTGAGGTTTCTTGGGCATGTACACTAAGAGTACTCTGCACAAAAATGAACATTTGAAATGAATTTCGGAATTGAGATGGGATATTTAGAAATTACTTGGCTTATTGTATTTTTACAAGGGTATGGTTGCTGGAAAAAAGAAGTTTGGGTTTTGATGTTTATATTTTATAGTAATGGGTTTACTTTAGTGATGTTGAATTTATGGTTTACTTTATTGTATTTTTTTTTGCTCTCTCCTCTCCCTCATTTTCTCTCCGCTAATGAAAAGTGGTGCAGAGCGCCGCCTGAAGAAAATTCTAGGGGCCACCCCTCTCATGGGGTGTGGTCGATGTTTGACCGAGCCGTCGGTTGATCTGTCATAGTTAGAGTCCACGTGTTGATCTCTTATTGGGTAGACTGGGCTTGACTATTACTGAATGTCAACACTAATAAAATGTTTGTAAAATGGATATTAGTTAGGGCTACAAACTCGATTCACTTGTTTCAAATAAATAAATAAATCTTCCAGTTCTTGAAGGTGTGGCAACTCTCTTCAGTTTCTCTCATTTATTTCTCTTCTACATAGTCGACTGTTGAGACTCTCTCTTCAGCAACTTCAAATTATATTACAAAAAAGACGACTTCAACTTACTGAAATTGTTACCGAGTACAAAATAATATTAGAACAAAGAGCCAAGCAGCTTAGTGAAATTGTTCAGTACAAATGTTTACCAACATGTATTATTAATAGCCAATTCGAAACCTAATTAAAGAACTGAAATTGAATAGAAATGATTTATGAATAACTTAAAAGGGAAAATAGGGAAGCTGGGATAAGTATATTAAATAGTCATTCACATGCGTACTATAAAGTGGAATCCAGTGAGGTGTTCTTCAGGCATTTTAAAACAAGTATCATATATGACTCCGTTGTATCAGAAGCATACTGAGTAAGGCTCCAATTCGAGCAGTTACTCATGTCAAACAAAGATTTACAACAAAGAATTGTACAACCGTACAAATCCCATCTCTAAAAAATACATGATTTTTTATTGGACCACGGGGGCCTCATTCTCATCTCTCAAAATAGCAAAAAATAAAAGAAATTCTTAGGCCTCTCCCGAAACCCTAAACTCCAAATTCTAAACCCGAAATTATGTTGTTGTACCTAGTTAGAACAACAAAAAGAATTGAAACTTTAATTCCTCCATATAGACTTTACTAGTGAGGGTGCCTGAGCGATACAGAGGGTTTTTAAACTGTAGAGGACTTGGTGGATTCCAAAAAGGAGGTAGTTTTAATCTCAGCTCGGGATAACTGATTAAGAGCCATTTAATCTCAACTTTTTTTCTAACTTAAAATTAATAAACAGCATTAATCTTTGAGAGAGATCAAACAAATGAAGAAAACTCATAAATCCCTTTGAGTTAAACCCATAATAATAATTAATCAGGGAGAAAGGAAGGATGAACCCTATCTATCATTGTTACCCTATCTATCATTGATTTAGTAGTAAATATGCATGATCTGGAATTTAATTGTTAACCTATCTATCATTAATTCTAGATTAATTACCCAGTGGGATGAGAGGAAGGATGAAGCCTAGCTGGAACGGACTGAAAGATGAAGCACTCACATGCAATATAGCTTAGAGGAAAACCGATCAGATGAAGACCAAAAGGACAGTCCGATTAGCAGCAAGTGCCCAAAACAGAAATGAACGGCCCCAGATGGATCTTCAATAGTGAAGCCGGATCTTCCATTCTTGTCCCCCAACCAGCCCAACCAGCCTGGTTAGAAATCAGTGCTTTCTCGGAGCAAATGAAACAGTTGCAGCAGAAGGGATTCGAAGGGGAATGGGTAAAAAAGGAAAGACAAAAAAGGTAATTCCGTCATTTCAATGTGCTCTAAGACAAAAAAGGGGGTGAAGAACAGTAAAACAGGGGCAATTAATTCCTTTCACTATGCATAGAGTACTTCCACCTATTTGCCATGACAAAGGATAAGGGGAGGTAAGGGCTGTTACTATTCATGTGAATAATGGTAGCCCTTGCAAAAGGCAAGGTGTGTTTCCACTCATTGCCATGGCAAAGGACAAATACTATTCACTTTTAGTTTTTTTTTTTTTAAACCTAAACAATTAATTTGGAGAAGATTTTCAATTCCCACGTGTCAATATTTATTATTAAATTCATATCTCATAATTTGAATGAATTTTTCGGATAAAATTTTCAGATATGATTCTCGATTGCCACGTGTCGACATTTATTATAAAATACAAATCTCAAATTTCAGATAAGATTTTTGGATAAGATTCTCGGGTGCCATGTGTCGATATTTATTATAAAATACAAATCTTAGATTTCAGATAAGATTTTCACCCTCTAAAAGCGCGCCACGTGTCATCTTTACCAGAGGCTCAACTCATACCTCTCACACCAGATCTTCTCTATCCTTTCATTTCTTAGATTTTAGATTTCATACTCCACTTTCAATGTCAGACATGAAGAGATGCTTGGAGAGGCAAGAGCAAGAAATTAAAGAAAAAATGCGTAGATGAGCTGAAGAAAAAAGGGTGTAGCAAGAAATGATGAACAAATTGCCATGGCAATGGGTACGCTCGATATATCAAGTCAAGGCCGCCACTGTGGTTCACAAGTCAATCGTGGCTCGAACGTGGATAGACATAGGCATTCGCTGGGTAAGAATCTTTTGGAAGACTACTTTATCCAAAATTATGTGTACTATAATGTTGATTTTCGAGAGCGATATAAAATGAAACCCCATTTGTTAAATAAAGTTATGCATGATATTTGCAATTACGACGCATACTTCATTCAGAAGTGTGATGCTGTTGGGGTTTTGGGGCTTCTTCCGGAGCAAAAGCTTACAGCTGTTAAATGAATGCTGGCGTGTGGTGCATTTTCTGATCAAATGGATGAGATTACTAGGATGGGGAAGTCTACTACTTTAGAATGCTTGGTCAGATTCTGTGATATAATCGAAACTCTCTACACCAAGGACTACCTCCGCAAACCTGCGCATAGGGACCTCCAAAGGCTTCTACAAAAAAACTCGAGGTTTTCCAAGCATAATAGGAAGCATTGACTGTATGCACTAGTAATGGAATAATTGCCGAAGTGCCTGGCAATAGGAATAGGAAAAGGCAAAAAAGTATCATTCTCAAAGTCGTTGTTGGATTCGATACATGGGTTTGGAATGCCTTTTCGGAGTTACTGAATCTTAAAACAACCTGAACGTGCTGGGTCAATCCCCGGTATTCAACGATGTCTTGAGAGGTGAAGCCTCGAATATCACCTATGAAATCAACAATACCGTCTACTGGAATGGGTATTATTTAGCAGATGGTATCTACCCGAGGTGGACCATATTCGTCAAATCAATTCCACATCCCTCATCGGAGAAGGAAAAATAATTTTCTGCCCATCAAGAGGGTTACATGAAAGATGTCGAAAGGTGTTTTGGTATCCTCCAAGCTCGGTGGGCAATTATTAGGGGTGCTACGCATATGTTTGATGAGGAGGTGTTGCGGAGCATTATGATGACGTGCATCATCCTCCATAACATGATTGTGGAGGATGAGTATGATTATGATGCTCCAGACGTGTTCGAACCTGATCCCATGAACACGGCCTTGACAAGAATTTATGAAAAGCCTATGCGAGCAAATGGACAACCATTGGAGCATGAACCGTTGGTTAGGGATGGTAGTTTCATGAACTGTACGATTGATCGATATACAGAGATGCAATTGTCTTATATTCATGAATGACGTCAAGTTGACTTGATGGAGCACTTATGGGCAGTGAGAGGCAATGACAATGAATGAAATGAAGTGAAGATGCTTTGTTTTTAATTTTTCTTTGTGTTGATATATGCTTTGTTTGTGTTTTGTTTTGAATTATGCTTTGGTTATGTTTTTTTTTTTTATAATTATGTTTTATTTGATGTATGCAATGTGTTGAATAAAAAGGTATTTTATTGAATGATTTCTTTATTCACTCAAAAAAAAAAAAAGCAATACAACTAATTAAGAAAAACTACTAATTAAATAAAAGACAAGAATTACAACTACTTTAATACAAAACAAGCAATACAATTAAATAAAAGGCAAGCAAACTAACATAATATTTTTGATCATTTAACCAATCGGTGTAGCTAGGTCCATCGTCATAGAAAGTCTTCTTCTCATAACATCCCTTCATTCTAGCTTCCAAAATTGTTTTGTTTCAGGGGACATATGGCTTGTATCCATGGCCATGGTTTCCCGATCCTTCTTCTCAACGTCTTGTTTGCGTATATACTCCATTTCTCTTCAATATTCTTCATTCATTGCCTTCTCGTGCGCATCTTTTTTCATGTCTAACTCAATTCTCATGTTGTTGTTCCTTGCAATTTGCTCCAAAATTTTTGCAGTATCATTGCTGGAAGTACTCCCCTCTTTGGCTTCACCACCATTAGACCAATAGGCCTCGGCTCCTTTTGAATTGGTGAGTCTTGACTCATCTGGGAATCCAAAGGTGAATCCGATGCCGTTGAATCATGGAGTGACGTCTCGTTCAACACAACGGTCGGACCAGTGGGAATAATTCTGAATCGCGAACAATTTTTCACCACCTCCCAACATTATTTATGGTTGAAAGATTTTCTGCCTTGGCCAATGACACCGAATCACATTTGTGCTTATATAATCTATTAAAAAATATATTGAAAATGCAAGAAATATGAAAAAAAAAAAAAAGGACATTAAATTTAATACAACGGAAATTACAAATAATTTACCTCATTGCGATGATTTTCGCCGCTTCGATGGTTGCCCCTCTCTTTTGCCAACGCATCTCTCCATTTCCCCAACTCTTTATTCAAAAAATTTCACCTACTTGATCGGTGCATAATTACATATCTTTTTGTACCCTTCTAACTTATGATTTGGTTATGTTTTTGAGTTAAACTTGTGCTTTTAATAAGTTTTGTGTTTGTTTCAGTGTAATAAGCTTGAGACTCATTAAATGTATTTTGGAGACAAATTAGCTCAAAACAGTGTCTGCAGATCATTCAATTTCACGGATTAACCTGTACTTGCTTAAGAAGAACCAGATAATGAGCCATACATCATTGGAAAGATACGGAAGTCTAGTTTCCGTAGCATTTTACGGTTCATGATTCTGAGTCTTCTAGAGGAAGTTATACATAATTTAGTAGCTCAAGGTCAAAATTCGGCAGCATCTGCGTTACTGGGCCACAAATGACATTTGAAGGCCTTTCCGATTTTTCCTTGAGTTGGACTGCATATGCTTGGAAAGATAAGACAAAGGGCTTGAAGATCCATATTTTTCCAGATTTTTTCGGAGCAAATACCAAGCCCAAAACCTGCCACAATCTGACTGCAATGTCATGCATGATGTATTGTTGATTGTGGGAAGGTTAGGTGAAGCATATTCAATTCTTATAATTGAAGTGGGAGCTGCAACACTAAGTTTAAAGAAAGAAAATTGTTTTCAAATGTAATGGTGTGTTAGGTGAAGTTGGTGAAGTGAGTGTGGTAGGTAGAATCAATACTTAATTCAAATTTTCAACTTCCCTTAGGCCTATAAATAGTGAGGTTTCCCAAGCTTGTAAACACACCCCAAGGGGGGGAGCTCTCAAACATTTCTCTAGAGCTCCCCTCCCTTCTCTCCCTCAAATTCTCTTAGTTTTCCTTTCTAGTTCTCAATTGTTGTAATAAAATCATTTTGCTAAATGTTTCTTTGAGTTGTTCTAAGTTCTTCTTAAACTTTCCATTGCTACGTAAATTCTTTTCTTTAAATATTCAAGTTTGAGTAGTTTCCAAGTTTCAATTATGGTTTTTGTTCTTATTCATTATGCTTATAAGTTAATATGCTAGTTTGAATGATTGATCACCATTAAGGCTTGCATGTTAGCTATCTTGGTTTGAATTAAGAGTAGACACCATGCTTTAATTCGAATTGAACTATGAATAGGAAGAGTATGTATGGACATTCGACAACAGGGATTAGATACATGCTTGGTTGTTTAAAATGTTCTTCTATGCTTAATGGGTTCCTAATGCTTAATTTAGGTTAGACAACAAATGATCAAGTTAGGGAATTAGGAACACAAGGTTAGGACCAAACACCATGGCTTAATCATACTTTAGCTAGAATCAATCCGTTAATCTAAATTGAACTTGGGAACTTATTCGCTTGAGTTAATTTCTTTTCTTTCTTTCTTGTTTGATTTATTTTCTTTCTTTTTTTCATTTCTGTTTTGTACAGGGAATTGAATTAAATCAATCTATCATCAATCCTCGTGGGATCGACCTCGCACTTACATATGCTAAACTACCAACGGCTCGTGCACTTGCGAGTATCACAAGTTGAGGATGTAGCTGAATCTATTTTGGTGCAGCTGAATCGACGCAACACTACTAGCCAATGTCATTTTCGTATGAGTCGAACCCGATCTTTCACAAAATTCGACATGAGGTTGCAACTGCTCTTAGGAATAATGGCTAGTTGCATCAAGTTTTAGTATATATAAATGTAAAGAAAATTAGGTATTAGACATAATTAACTTTACTAATTAGTATGTGAGACATTGGGTATTTTGGTTTGTGTTTTAATACCTAGGAAAGAATTGCTATTTTAGATTAGGCCAAAGAGGAGGCCCAGATTCGTTGGGCCAGCTTAAAAATAAAAACTGAAAAGACAATTCTACCCTTCTTCTTAAAAAGCATGGCCCATCTTTAAACCTAACAAACTAAATGACTATGTTACCCCTGACTGTTAAAACTACGAGCGATTTGGTCTTGGTTTCTCTTTCGTTTTCTTTCGGCTTTGAGGTTTTGGAGCTCTGGTTCTCGTTCTGCCATTGGAGCTTCAATTTGCTGGTAGGTTTTCGTTCATTTTTCTTCTTTCTTCTGTTTTCTTTTTTCTGCTACGTTCTCGTTCGATTTGCATGCGGAATGAGGGTCAGTTTTGGGTGATTTCTGTTCTCCTTAGTTCGAGTATTTCGAGCTCAATTTTATTACACAATTTTGTGGCATTCAATGCTAAACCTATCTTCTTCATTTTGTGATCAAATTTGATTTTGAGCGGCTATTTGGTTGTGGGGATTTTTGGCAGTCCTAGGTGTGAGGTAGGAGTACTTTAAAACATGTTTTCATTAATACCGACTTATACCGGAAACTGCAATGCAGTTTCTAGTTTCATAAACTGCATTGGAAGTGTTTTGGCAATATTACAACTACGGATGGACTTGAATTTTTTTAGATTTTCTGTCATAAAATGCATTTGTTTGTTTCAGTTTTTAGCATAAACTGCATTGCAGTTTTAGGTTTCATAAACTTCATTGGAAGTGTATGGCAATGTTACAACTGCTCATGGCTTTCTTTTGGTTTCTATTCAAATTTGAGGATATGTTTTCTCATAAAGTGCACTGCTATTTCCGTTTATTTCAATTTTTGACTAGAAACTGCTCATCTACATTATTTACTGATTTGAATTGTTTTCTGTTTGTTGTTGTTGTTGTTGCTGTTTTGTTTGCATTGTCAAGGCTAATAGAGGTTTGTATCATAGCCAAGTGCACATATAAGTTGGAAACCATTACGTTTTCAGTTTCATCAAAGTCATCCGTGGTTGATGTTTCGAAGACTTTGTGTCTAAGGTTTAGGGGTTTGCAGTTGGGTAGTTTCACATTACGGTATTCGATGCCTGGTTATTCGAGTTGTTTACTAGAAACAGATAGTGATTTGGACATGATGAGGACATATTTGTCGATATCAAATGTGAAGAGTGTGGATATTTCACTGAAGGATATGCAGGACCAGTGAATATAGTGGTGATTTTGTCTAAAGAAGGAATTGATAGCATGTGAAAAGGGCGAGTCATCGTGTTCTAGTACTGTCGAAGACATAAATGAATTTTTGGGTAGGTCAAAGAGAGCAAGTACTAAGCCTTTGTTGTCGAATGCATAGGAGACGTATATACATCATGTAGGGCAGAAGTTTGACGGTGGTGCAGAGGAGTTCCGGTTGAAATTGTGCAAGTACGCTCTTGAAGTAGGATTTAATTTTTTATGTGCCAACAATGACAAGAAGCGGGTTGTAGCTGGCATGTTTAAGCTTCTCGTTGTGAAGCTACTAGCTGTTTTGTAATTCGGACATTAAATAATGTGCATGCATGTGCGGGTCGGATACAGGAATCAAGGAGTAAGATGATGAGGTCTCATGTGGTGTCCTCTCTCTTTGTGGACAGAATTCGTGCAAAACCAGAGCTGAAGCCAGTTGAGATTATGCATGAGCTCAAAGATTATTATGGTATAGACATTTCATACTACCACGCATTGTTTGGCAAAGAGTTAGCTAAATTGGACGTTCACGGTGATGAGTCGAAGTCCTTCAACAAGTTAGTGTGGTATGCAGACGCCGTAAAGGAAACTAACCATGGTTCTCTCTGTGTTCTTGAATGTGAAGCTGGAATTAACTGCTTTAGAGGTTTTTAGTGTCGTTTGGTGGTTGCATTGCTGAATTTCAATATTGCATACCCTTGTTGTTCATTGATGCTACGTTTTTGAAGAGCAAGTACAAGGGACAGCTTCTCTGTGCTTCTGGAAAGAATGGGAATCAAGGTATGGTTACTGTAATGTATTGCAGATTTCATTTGTTGCAGTTTTTTAGTAGAAACTGCAGTGCAATTTCTTGTTTCATAATTCGATTTTCTTAATAATTTTTGCAAGTTTGTGGGAATGTTGCAGCTGCTCATGAACTTAAAATGTGTTTTAAACTTAGTTTTAGTACTTTGATCATGGATTTGCCTTTTTGTTTCCTTTCAAATTTGAGCAGATTTGATTTCATAAACTGCACTGCAGTTTCCGTTTGTTGCTTATACTTTTGCTTTTGGTTTTGTTTTGCAGGGTTTTATCCTCTAGCTTTTGGAGTTGCTAATTCTAAGACAGAGGAGAATTGGACTTGGTTTCTTCAACATTTGGCTTCTATATTGCTCCGATGGGGAGAGTGGTGACCTTTTTCTCAGACCGCAATCAAGGTTAGTTAAATGCAATGGGGTTTGTGTTTCCTGGATAGCCTCATTCTTACTGTTACTATCACCTCAAACAAAATTAGATATCGAAGTACCCGAAGTCAGGTTATGGGAAACTGCTCCAAGACCGTGTTATCAATTTATTTAGTAGATGGGCATATGCTATAACGGAGTAAGATTTTAAGGTAGCAATGGATGAGTTGGTGATTGTTGGGAGTTCGAAAGTGAAGACATTTATATATGATTTGTCTAGAGATCACTATGCCAACGCATTTTTCAAAGGAATTCGTTATGGGGAGATGGCAAACAACAGTTTAGCTGAGTTATTTAATAATTGGGTTGGTGTGTTTTGTGATTTGCCAATGCTACCTTTGATAGAAGAGATTCGACAGAAATTGATGGTATTGAATTCTCAACGATGAATTGAAACGGAGAAGTGGACAAAAATTTTGTGTCCGGAAAACGTAAAGGCCGGTAGGACTTGGGCAGCTCGTCGTTCTAGTTGTACTGTTTTTGAAGTATTCGCTGATTATTCTGTGATGGTTGATCTCGAGCAAAGGACATGTTCTTGTCTTCTTTGGCAAATTGATGGTTTTTCCTTGTACTTATGCGGTGGCTGGAATTCTAGAAAAGAAAGATTCAGTTTATGATTACATGGAGTTTTACTACAGGTCTGACTTCTTTTGAAAAGCCTTGAGTCCTATTTTTCCTATTCCATATATTGGGAAAGGCTTGGGCAGCAACGGTTCTGCAGCTAGAGTTGTGCTTCCGCCAATTACAAAGAGGCCAGCCGGAAGACCACCAACAAAGAGGATCAAAGCTTTTGGTGAATTTACAAGGCCATTGAAATGCAATCGATGCAGTGTTACTGGGCACAATCAGAAGGTTTGCAAGGCGGTGATATGAACATTCTTTCTCAGTTGACGATTGCTTGAGTTAACACTAGAGACGATTAATAACACAGTGTCTGTGGTGTAGGAGTTTTGTGACGTATTGAGCTCGATATTCATTCATGAAATTCTTGTCCACACTTTTTGGAATGGGTTGTCTTTGTGCTATTTTATCCATGTAGAACATGATGAATATGCCACAATCCAACCTGCAAATGAAAAATAGATTAGTTTTTGGTATTGAATGATTTCAAACTGTAATGAATAGTTGAGTAAACACAATTCTTACGAAGATGAACTTTGTTGAGCACATTCTGACAGGACCCACCCCGGAACCCCTCGGGAACCGGGAAGGATCCCGTCTTTTTGTCCGGCACCATGTAGATGCCGGGCCCACTTACTAAGAACCTTGACTTTCTACCAAAAATTTGGCAGTCTCCCCTGTAAACAGAACAAATCCCAAAATTCAAACCTGTCAAAAACACATATATTTATAACCCAACAGCCAGCATGCATTTCACAAGGCATAGTGTTAACAACCCATGGCCTCCGGCCTCAAAATACCAAATCCTAACAGGGCAATAACAGAGCATATAACAGAATTCAAAAATTTACAAGTAGGAAGGAAGTTTAACGAATTTACATAGCACAGAGGCTCTAAGAAGGCTCAAGTACTGAAGCTCGTGAAAATAGGAGCAAAGGACACGGTTCTGCGGCTCGTTCCAGTCAACTACTGGCTGTGGGGCGCAAAACAGGAAATTGTGAGTGGACAAAACAAAGTTTAGTTCATTTAAATCAAAGTAATATAACCCCACAGTTAGAAAACCATGCATGAAACCAATACATTAAAAAAAACCATCAATTCATAGATATATAGTTTGCTCAAACCAGAGCTAAATCCGAAATCCACAATGAAACTTACAAATCAACCCATCCAAACCCTTCCTTACAAATCTCAAATCAAACTCTCGAAACACGTGCCCACTGGCACAACAAGTGGGGAAGTATCCTCACTCAGAAACAAGAACAATGAATAGATATAAATATATGCATAGATATAGATATGTAATAAGAGATATAATATAAGTATACGACACACCTAAATGTACCAGGGAAACAATCCAACTGGGGATTGTTGACTAACCACATGTATTCCGTCCTTCAAAAGACCATGTGGTTAGGGACGAGCCGTCCAACTGGGGGACTAACTCTCAGCCCAGCACGTACGGACGAAGGATCAAGAGCCGTATGCTTGTAAACAGTCCTACGGGCGCAGACTACCCAATTAAGGGTCTACAGCGACAACCCGGTAAGGTCTGCCCTGGGTCCCGACATTTCCAAGTATCTCACAACCCATATCCACAAACCATGATTCCATTCCAGGGGAGGTACACAGGGTAGTGCTCATAGCACTCCAAACTGACTTTCTAACTTTCACAACTTTCCACATTCTCACAACAACTTCCCAAGTACCCCACCAAACTCGACATGATAATACTTTCCCAGACCATATACGTATAAGTCAAGATACTTGAACATGTCCAAAACCCAAATATATCCCAAATACTTTACCAAAATAATAGTTTCAATTTCAAGATACACGGTAATTTTCATAAACCCTTAAATTCTTATGCATAGAAATATCATCATATAACTAATGCAAATTTATTGAAAACAAAGTCCACTCACAGATAATCCCAAGCTGCCCAGCCCCGAGAGGGTCCTGCCTGCTGAGTACGATCAACTGAAGCACCTAATCTGAGATACAAACCCTTGGTTAACATACCGTTCTTCAAAATGGAAATTCACAAAAGAGAAACTTACATCCCCAAATTCCCGATGTGTGTACGTCCAAAGAAATATCCTAGGGTCCGGTTACGGGTTTAGGAATCGCTCCCAAACGTATGGTTAACGCTAAACCCACAAACTTTGAATTATTGAATCGGAACATCCAGGGCTCCGATTCACGATCTGCGAATTCCTATAGGATTCTAAGAGTACCTAGAACAACATACTTCAATTTGGAAACGATCCAATGGTTAGAACCTATCGAACCTGGATAACGCACATAATGCAAAAATCCGTTCAATAGTCAAACGACATCCGAATTGAAATCCGTAAAATCCTACGCACTCGTGACAACCTAAGGATCTCATCGGAACCAATTACAGCTCCACCACTCTTGCCCACGCACCGCCACACGCACCGGCAGCGCGTGGGTGTGTAGAGAAATTTCCAGCGCCATCGGGCCATCCTTCCAATCCTAGATACTACTCGACGAAAGAAACAACTTTTTCAACTACGGCCTAGTCCAATTCGGACGGCAAGTGGCCGGAATTTCAAAACGAAAACCGGCCAAAACCTAACTTCTCAAATCCACTTCCAAACTTCAAAATCATTCTAATCTAACCCCATAAACAGTTAGGACTCAGAAAATGGTTGAGAAACCTCACTTGATTCACCGGAAATGGACGGCGGAGGCGGCGGTGCGACAGCGCGAAAACCTCCAGTTGAACCAGTCGATAACGTGGCCGGATTTCGAGCTTTCCGATCGGGAAAACAAGTGGGTTTTGATCGGGACGTCGAGACAAGTCGAACGGAACCGGTCTCAAGGGCTGAGGTGGACTGTGGCGGCGGTTGCACGGTGGCTTCTGTTCAGTTTGCACAGTGACGGGGAACTGTCGCATGCAGAGGGAGGAGAAGCTGGAGCAAGAGAGAGAAAGTGAAGGGTAAAAACTGAAAAATCTAATTTTTTACTCAAACTTACTTCGAAATAATTACGGTTCTGCCATCGAACTATTTTTGATCGCTAACACTTCGTTAAAACTCCGATTCAAGCCTACCGCATGTCTACGGATTCGTCTCGGTACCACCTACATTACCCAACCACTCGTTGTTCCGAACTCTTTTCGGGCAAGAAAATGACTAAATTAGCCTTAACCCAAGGGTAAATTCATAATTTCCCCTAAATGAATTAAAATAGGAATAAAATTGGAGTCGGGGTGTTACACATTCTGTGTCATCCTCAAATGGAAGCTGATATGGATTTTGCATAATCCAATTTCATTTGGGGACAAATCTTCCTGTACATGTGTAGAGGGCCCTTCCTTTTGCTTCACAAGTTTTGGTATTTTTCTAGTTTCTAAAAACTCTTGTGCTTGAGGTCTGATGTATCATAGCCACCCTTCAACAATATTAACCTGTTTAAAGAATAATAAAAAAAGAGAATTTTTTGGTAAAAGTAGGTACTACTTTTTTATCTTTGGCCTTATGCTAATTAAATAAATAGAAAATTAGTGAAACACCCAATTCTAGACACTAAATTATAATAATACCCTACACTATTTAAAACATATAAACACACCCAAAATAAACCCAAAAACCAACAGCTGTCAATTTTCGGATTTATTTTCCATGTTAGATTACTGTTTTGTCCTTTTGGCTTGAATTCTTTGAAACAGGCCCAAAATTCGCCAGCTAGGATAGGAATTTCTACAAAATTACGTTGGTGACCTCATAACAGAAACCTGTTTGGCAGCCTCAGCATATCGAATATTCCAAACGAGCTTCGTTCAGTTCTTCGAACGAAGCTCAGTATGATGTGGTTTCAGATCTTCTTTTTGGATTCTTCTGAGCTCAGTATGGTGTAGATTGGAGTTCTATTGCTTCAATTTTTTTTGTTCTTTGTCGTTTGATTTGATTTGGTGATTTTTGGATTGATATTGCGCTGCAAGAGACTCGATTGGAGCTTGGTGCGATCTGTGATCTTCGATTTTGAGGTATTCGATTTTTTCTTGTGAATTCATATTCGTTTTTTGAGGATTTGATTATATTGTAGTCTGATTTTTGGTGATTTCATGTTCGATTAATTAAGTTGCTGATTAGGTTTTCGTTTCTTTTTGTTTATAATTTGGATTGATTTCAGATTCGTTTTGATTGTGGATTTGCTCGTGTTTTGATTTGAGGTGTGGTGAAAATTTTGTGATATTCGATTTCGTTTTCATATTAACTGAGGTTTTTTCAGTTGAATCTGAGTATATTCGTGTTTTTTCTGTTTATGCACTATTGGTTTTTGAGTCGACTATAATTCACTGTTAATACTCGGCATGCACTGTTATTGCTAGTAGTCATTTTTGTTTTGTTTGTTGTTTTTTTGTAGAGATATGGATGATTCGAGAGTAGCGAAGTGCACCTATGGTTCTGGAACTTTAATGCTTATTTTGTCTTCAACTACTACTTTTGATTGGCTGTCCAACGAGTTGTGTAGTAGGTTCAAGCTGAAGTTAGGTCATTTTGAGTTGAGGTACTCTTTTACGGATTGCTCTAATTGTTTATTGGAATCGGATGATGATTTGAAAATCATGTTTATGGTATGTGGACTGACGAAGGATCAATTAATTCACATTGCTGTTAGGGATCAGGCTATAGTGAATTATATTCAAACTGTTAATACGAACATAATTGCTTCTCCTTTTTTGTTGGAGGCTGTTCCTAACAATGACAGTTTTGCACAAGATAAGGATACATGTAAATATTCAAATCAAACTGGTAGTATTGTTGATTCAAGTGCAGCTTCTTCTTCTTGTTTGAGTATGGATTTTGATGGTATTAGCAATGAATATGGAAATGAATATTTAGGCAAATATGGTAGTTGTGGAGGTCGTAAGTATTTGTCTACTGATTGGGAGGGTTATATTACTCATGAGGGTCAGAAGTTTGAGGGTCGAGTTTGTGAATTCCGTGATAAGTTGGCTAAGTACTCGATTGAGCATGGTTTTAAGATGAAATATTTGAAAAATGAGCCTCGTCGTGTTACTGCTGTGTGTGCTAAGAAGGAATCAGATGGCTGTGAGTGGCACGTGCATGCTGTTAATTCGAATATAAATGGATTTTTTTTATATTAAGAACTTAAATAATGTACACAGTTGCAGTGGTTTGATCCGTGAGAAGAGGAACAAGGCAATGGGATCTCGTTTGGTGTCTTCAATTGTCAAAGATAAGGTTCGTAGCAATCCTCTGGTAAGGCCTATTGAGCTGCTTACTGACTTGAAGGAGAATTATGGATTGGATATCCCTTATCATGTTGCATGGTATGGGAAGGAGTCGGCTACTAAGGATTTGCATGGTGATGAGGAGTTGTCTTATGCTCACCTGCCTTGGTATGTGAATATTTTGAAGGCCAGCAATGTCGGATCTCATTGTGTGCTTGACTGTGGCGAGGATGGTTCTCGTTTCCAGCGGATCTTTATATGTTTTAAGGCCTCCATTGATGGTTTTAGGTGGTGTAGGCCTATGCTTTTCATTGATGGTACTTTCGTCACAAACAAGTACAAGGGTACTCTTCTAGGAGCTACTGCAAAGAATGGAAATAAAGGTATGTAATGTAAATGCTGTAGTTGTTGACTTCCATTGAGTGGTATGAACAGTATAGTTATACAAATGTAAATGCTGTAGTTGTTGACTTCCATTGAGTGGTATGAACAGTATAGTTAAATGCTGTAGTTGTTGACTTCCATTGAGTGGTATGAACAGTGTAGTTATGCAAATGTAAACGCTGTAGGTGTTGACTTCCATTGAGTGGTATGAACAGTTTCTATACTGTTCATACCCTGCATCTGAGTATTTTTATGCATTGTAGTTTTACTCTGCTTCATGTGGTAACACTGTTATAGTTCAAACTAACTAATATAGTTCTCTGTTTCTTGTAGAAGTATTCCCTTTTGCCTTTGCGATTGTATCCGGTGAAACTGTGGACAATTGGAGGTGGTTTCTGCAAAGGATATCTGAAGTCTTGGTGGATGAAGGTAGGCAACTTACATTCATTTCTGATAGGCATGGTGCAATTATCGATGCTGTTAGGACTGTTTTTCCTGCTTCTGCCCATGGTTTTTGTCTATATCATTTGAAAGAGAACTTGAAAAAGAAGTATCCGCATGCTGTTGGTTCCTCTTTCAAGGATCATGTTTTATGGCTTTTTTGCAAGTTGTTGTATGCACCGACTGTTGAGGAATATCAAGATTCGTTGAAAAAATTAAGAGATCATGGCGGTTCAAAAATAATTGATAAGTTTTTGGCTGATCTCCCTGTCCAAAATTTTGCTAATGCATTTTTTCCGGGAAAGAGGTATGGGGAGGTTAGTAATGCCTTGTCCGAGTCGTTTAATTCATGGGTTAAGGATGTGCGTAGGCTTCCAATTTATGAGATGATTGACACTATTAGGATCAAAATGATGGAGATGATTTCTAGGAGGAAGCTTGTGGCGTGAGAAATAACTAACGCACAAATTAAACCCTATAAATCATGCAATCGTAGTACGAGTAAGTAGGGATCGTTCTATTCCGGGGATTAGGAGGATGCTAATCAACACAAATTAAATTTATTAAACTAAAACTAAGTTAAGGGAACAATGATTGGGGGGGATTTTGATGATTTAGACAAAAGTAAAATTGACAGCAGCAAATAACTAAGTTGTGAATGAAATATGGATTAAGGGATAGCTAGAGGATTCTTCTCCACACATGGAACATATGCATACAAATTGATCTCCAGTTACTCTTTCAATAAAGTATGAATGACAAAGCCCCAAATTAATTGTGAACTGCACTAATTAACTCTCAGATTTTCCTAAGTTCATTGAATTGGACTCAGCGACTCAATCAAATTATTCTTATCAAGTTCCCTATATGAACAGCATGGTAGAGATACATATCAAAGATCATTAAGTTCTATGAAAATCATAAGCTTTGACAAAACATTTGTAACTATGAAAAGCATGATACTCCTGCCAGGAATTTACTTAACACAATCATGACTAGTGATTTTTACTACTTGTGAATATAAGTTTATAATGATTAGGTGAAATTCCCTCATATTCTAGCATCAAATCCCTGCATGCAAACTAAGTATGCATCCTTAATAAACATACAAGAATAAGTCCTGAATAAAACAGAAAAGTAAATCACATTCATACTTTACGAAACCATAACTGGAAGTGATCAATTCATATAAAACATATGTCCATGGCTTCGAATTCACCTCTAACTAAGAAGAAATTTAGTTACTCATATTTAATAATTGAAAAACAATATAGAATGGAAATACATAAGATAGGATAAAGAAAAGAAAAGAACTAGATGATGGCAGCAAGGAATTCCCAAGACAGCTCCAAGCTTTGCTCCTTTTGCAACTAGCTCCTCTCTCTCTCCTCTCTCTCTCTCTCTCTCTCTCTCTCTATTTGAATGTGTATGAGTAATGGATGAAGTGAAGTGATGGATTGTTGAATGAATTGTGTTTAGAATTGGAGTGCTATTTATAGGAAGAATGGAAGGGGAATATTTGAATTGAATATGGTTTATGCCAATAGCACTTGTAATTAGAAACTCATTCTTTTGGCTAGTGCATTTCACCAACAAATACCATTGTAATTAGAAACTCATTCTTTTGGCTAGTGCACTTCACCAACAAATCCCATTGTAATTAGAAACTCATTCTTTTGGCTAGTGCACTTCACCAACAAATCCCACTAGATAGTCATGCATGACATAGTCAGCTTGTGGGCCGATTTTGGGCTTGTTATTCACTCCAAAAAATTCTGGAAAAATATGGATCTTCAAGCCTTTGTCTTATCTTTCCAAGCATATACAGCCCAACTCAAGGAAAAATAGGAAAGACTCCAAATCATGGATAACTTCCTCTAGAAGACTCCAAATCATGAACCGTAAAATGCTACGGAAACTAGACTTCCGTATATTTCCAATGATGTATGGCTCATTATCTGGTTCTTCTTGAGCAAGTACAGGTTAATCCGCGAATGTGACTGATCTGCAGACACTGTTTTGAGCTAACTTGTCTTCAAAATGCATGTAATGAGTCTCATCCTTATTACACTGAAACATACACAAAATTTATTAAAAGCACAAGTTTAACTCAAAAACATAACCAAATCGTAAGTTAGAAGGGTACAAAAAGATATGTAATTATGCACTGATCAGCTTGCATCCGAGAAATGGAGTAGTGTTTTGTGTCCTGTTATTGAGGATGAGTTGAAGAATTTAGCTGCAAAGGGTCGTCATTGGAGGATATGTCGCGCGAGTGAATCTATTTTTGAAGTTCATGCTGATTTGAGTGTTATGGTCAATTTGGCCGAGAGGTTTTGCTCCTGTTATCAGTGGCAATTGCTTGGGTTTCCGTGTCAGCATGCGATTCAAGTTATCCAACATTCCGGGTTATGTTTGTACAACTTTGTGGATGAGTATTACAAGGCAGACTTTTATAGGGCTACTTATGCAACCCCTATATTTCCCATAGATGTTTTTCTTCTACCTCCTCATACAAGAAAGCCTCCGGGACGACCTCCGACAAAGCGCTTCAAGTCAAGCAGTGAAACTAAAAGGCAGGTGAAGTGCAAGAGATGCGGTTCTTGTGATCGTCATAATAGGAGGACTTGCAAGGTTCCTATTTGATGTAACGGTTCTGGAGTATAAAGACTTGAATGAGAGTAGTTAGTTTTTAACTAGTTAAAGTGCTATGTGATTGATTAATGACAATCATAGTTGAAAGGAATAGAAATTGATATGCAAGTTGTTAATACGGTGAAATAGCAGTCACTGCATATGAATACACTTTGAATTTTTGGTATTAATACTAATATTTACCATTTTTGGTATTTTGCAAATTTCGGTTTTGAAGTTTGATATGAATTAAGCATTACTGCTGTTTTGAATAATCTATAAATGAACGAACACTGTTTAATGCTCACTGTTCATGCCATTGTTGAAATTAAAAGATAGTTCTATGACATGGTATTAACAATTTATTTCTATCAAATAGCATTAACATTGTATTGAGAGTGCGTTGTTATTTGTTGTAGTTCACCTTTTTAGTTGTTTTAGTGCTATGGAGACCATTATTTCAGGTTACATACACTGTTAATTCACGTAAATAAACTGGTTTTTGAATAAGTACATAACTTGAATTTGAAAATCACTTTACTTCAATGTTCTAAACCTACACAAGTCCTAAGAAACTACAATATAAGCAAGAATTTTGGCAAAATATTTGATTACAACTTCATTCATTTGCATTTCTCTCTTCTCTTTCTTTGATGGAAATCCAACTTCTTTCATTGCTCATAATTTTCATGAGGACTTCTTTTCTCATTTGCCAGACCTGTTCTTTGTTGAAATCTGATTCTATTTGTTGGTCTTTGGAAAGCTGCTTCATGAAGTGCATGACAAAGACGCCACAATCATTGCTGCATAATAGAGATACGCATGCAGGAGTTATTTCAGTATTTTTTTAGTTGAATAGGATGAAAGTTGCACTACTATTGCGTAACTTACAAATTGTTTGCTTGTTGGGGACATTCTCTGTTCTCAGTCAGCTTGAAGTTAGTAGTATCATGACGAATCAGATACTTCATTGTCTGCGCATATTCTGGTGTAAGTTCGTAGCTGGCAAGTATTTTTGCTATCATTCTAGCTGAAACTTCATTAAGCCCTCTTGGCTTCTTGGCATCAAAATCAGGAATTTGGACGAGTTTTGTTTTCAGTGATGCTGCAGCACATTCCTTAAGAAGACAGAGGAATATATTTGCTGTCTCAACCTACATCATAGTCAAGTATGTGCTTAGTTTCCTTTAAATTTAGTGTCCTACGTATTAATAGTGTTAATCACCAGTCTTACTTACCAAAACAATTGCCTTCTTGTGATAATATTGGAGAGTTTGTTCTGATGTCCCCCTGAATGAGTTGAAGTGTGTCCATTTTGCTGCACCGGTGTCAAAGACAAGCAGCGTATGGTGGTTCTCATCTGTAATTGGTATGAACACTCTATCAACACTTCCAATATTTTCTAGGAGTGGCATATAGAAAGCATGATATGTCAGCTTGTGTGAAGCACCTCGCAAAAACATCTGCAAAATTCATGTGTTGGTGATTAGTGAGCATGTTGATGATATAAATTGATGTATTAGATGTGATCTTACATAGTTATTGGCGGACAAATATGCATTTTTCTGTTTCTGAGGGTTCTGCTTCGCATCATCATTAAGTGTCTCTCCATAAGCATCGATGATTAGTGCAGAAATTGGACCATCTCCCATCAGCTTTTCAATGTTATGTTTGTACACTATTGTCCTATTGTGTAGGTAAAAAGCGTCCCTGCGACAATAATGTTGTTTAAAAATGATAATCTCATAACAGTTTAATAACAAGACAGTTCTATGACATAGTATTAACAGTGTAATTCTATGACAGTTCTACGGCATAGTATTAACAGTGTAATTCTGTGACAGATTGGCTTACTCATCAGAATCAGATGCAGATTTCCAGTAATTTTACAACTTCTTCTTTGAGATTTCATCCAGCCTGTTGTAGACCTCATACATGTGCAACTGAAGGTATGTATCTTTGTCCTCCATTTTTTTGTTGGCTGCTTCATCTTCGCTTTGGCTTGCTCTTTTTCGGCCTTTCTTATGTGCTTCGGGGTATGTGTAATCTGGTTTCTTTGCAGGCTTTCTGTCTTTTCTGTCTTTGATTATTTTGATGCCAGAACGCAACTGCCGTGTTCCTACTTCTTTTGCTTGCATGATAACTGACTTTTCAGGAGTTTTTTCATCGGCGTTCTCATCTTCATCGTTAGGAGATTCTTGTATCTCCAATTCACTTTCTTCTGCTATTCTCTCATCTTTTTTCTCCTTATCAGCTTGTTCTTTCATTGGAATTTCTCCTTGTTCACGTTGTTTGAATTTTTTTCCCATCACATGTTGCAAAGAGGCAATAACAGTGTCTTTTTCTTTCATGCTCTCAATGCAGGATAATTTTTCCCCTTCAAGTAGTTCATGTTGTTCCTGTAGCTGTCTCCTATTTGATTTGAGTGCATGAAGTTCCCCTTGTAATTTTGCACCTTCTTTTTTCTCCTGCTCAAGCTGCTTTTTCAGTATTTCAATTTGTCGCTCCAACTCTTCTTTTTCAGTCCATATTTGTTGAATGAATGAATTTTTCTTTATGCAGGATTCTATAGCAGTCTGCATCATATCCCTTCGAGTATCTGCCTTTTCAATCCAATAGTCGACTGCTTCTTTCAGCTGTTGGATTTTCTCATGGGTAGGGGCTATTTCATGCTTGTAATACTCTGGGATTGACCCCACTATGTCCTCCAAAATGGTGTCGAAGTCTTCTTCCTGGCTGTCAAGTTCTGGGTTCTGTTGCTGGACATTAACAGTGCCCTCCTCCGTCATTGAGTCTGCACTAAGGTCAACTGCTTGTTCTTCAATTTCATCATCTGCTTTGCTTTCCAATGATTGTGCTGGTGGTTCTTCAATTTCATCATCTGCTCATGTTGTGGAGTTTTTGTCTGGGTTGCACTTTGGTCCACATTTTCATGGAAGCTGAAGTTCTGTTTCTGGGTAATAACAGTCTGCTTTTTTCCTTTTTGTGTTTGACTCTTTAACTGTCACAAATATTAGAAAGGAAAAAAAAAGTATTAGCAAATTTATATACATGTATATGTGTTTGTACACTATCAATTCAGTTTTGAAATATAAATGTTGGATCATTGTAGGTTATCTTACCCAATCTTTAAGTGTGATAACAAAGTCATCATCCTCTTCATTTTCTTCTTGTTCTTCATGGTCTGCATGATTAGTCTTTGTTGCTTCTTCTTCTTTTCCATTGTCAGCAGCTTTTATCTGTTGAATTATTGGAGTCAGTAGTAATTATGGTGTACTAACATTATATATGTTTATGGAAGTAAGAAAAATGCCTTAATGTTTTCATATGTTGCAATATTCAGCTTGATATTGAGCTCCGGAAGGCTCCATTTGACAGCCGCTGGGTTGTGATCTTCTCTTCCAGGAATTGGACTGATCATGTTAGTTCTTTCACACAGCCAATACTGCAAACATGTTTTTCAATATAAAGTGTTAATGCACATGAAAACAAATAATATAACAGGATTAACGAATGGATGTAGTTTCTTACCAGGATTAGCACAAGGCAACCACTGACACTTGGTTGATTTGTCTTGTCCTTTTTATTTTTTATGGCTTGGTCCAGTCCATAATGCATGTAATCTAAGACTCCTTGTGCCCAGTTGTAGCTGTTCATAACTTCTAATGTGTCAATCATAGTCAAAAAGGTCCAAGCCATTGTCGCCCCAGAGTTGCAAAAGAGATTTGTGATGAAGAGCTCTAGGATTAACAACCTGACAACATCCATTGCATTCTTCTTTCTGTCATCTGCTATTGCTGTGTTCAGACACCTATCAACCTCAGTTTTTGTGATTTTTTTTGACTTCTCGAAGTACTTCTTTTCGAAGGCCAAATTTGTTCTTGTGGAAGTTGTTGTGCTTGGCAACTTGTTTCCTTTGTTTGGCAATCCAAAGATGTCAGACACATCATTGCTTGTAATTTCATGCTCGTTGCCTTCACTGAATTTGAATTTTTTGGTTGCGGGGTTGTAGAGTCTGATTAGTCTAATTATTTGATAATTAGACTTCTGGCATTCTACCTTGGTTAACTGACCTTCCATGTAAGCCTTGATGATGCTCCAGAATGGCGTTTTTTGTAGGATCTTGAGGACATCCTTTCTTGCTGCAAGCTTATCTTTTACCGTTTGCAATGTGTTGTCAAATGTGAGCATGTTGCTCTTGATCTGCACATAATCTGGGTTGTTGCGTCTGTTTGGTTGAGGTTTTTGTGTTTGGGATTGTGTTTTTTTTGTCTTTGTTGTTTTCTTTGGCTTCAGTGTGTTTGCGGATTTGGGTGTGGATGGTTTGGCTTTTGCTGTTGTTGGTGGTGTGCCTTGTTTGTTTCTTGATGCTGTTTTGTGCTTTTGCTGGCTTGGGATCCTTTTGTATGCTTTTTTTTTTAATTTCAACCCAGTTACCTTTTTCCATATAACCACCTGCAAAGTGAAACAAATAGGTTACTTTAACTAAACAAAAGAAAGATGAAACATAAGTATTAATACTTCTATGACATGGTATTAACCCTTTACTTCTATGCATTTGAATCTCATGCTTCTCATTTCTAGTGCACTGCGATTTTTTTTCATATTACATTTCTAGTGCATGTTGCACTAGAAGAGCAAGATGCATAGAAGTCCCAGATTTTGATTAACATAGCATGCTATATATTTTGGTCTTCAAGTGCACTGCAAAGCAGTGCACTAGAAGAGAAAGATGCATGGCAGTCACAGATTTTGATTAACAAAGGATGCTATATATTTTGGTCTTCAAGTGCACTGCTTCGCAGTGCACTAGAAGAGCAAGATACATAACATGGTATTAACAGTTGTGACATGGTATTAACACATCAAGTTCTATGACATAGTATGAACAGTTGTGAATAATATACATTTGCAGTGAAAACATGCGTCTTTTCAAAACATTGCAATTGGACTTTGAAGTTAAGAGATTTTGTAATACCTGGGAGTCTGATAGTGATGCTTTGTCAGCCATTTGTGAAGAATCTTGAGTGTTTGTTTCTGTCATTGTTGGACATTTTCGTTGGTTACCTGTATTAAACGTGATACTCTTGCATTAGTTAGCAGAATCTTAAGAAGAAAGTGGAAAGTGATTGTGGGTTTTTGAGATTGTACCTTTCTGTCGATGTATAGGGAAGAAATTTTCTTCTTTTTTTCCTGGTTATCCTTGTGCTCAGTTGCTTTTTGTAGTGTCGATTTTGAAGACTTTTGGCTATGGCAGATTATAACTTCGATTCGCCGGTGATTGGTGGTTATGGAGTTTGTCGTTGATTGGTGGTTCTGGAGGTTGTCTCCTGCCTGGTGGTTATGGAGATTTTCGCCTGCTTTTGGAGTGGGTCGTGTCGCAAAGATCGGAGTGAGAGGTGAGTGGGTTTCTCGGTTTTTGGGTGCGTGCGTGTACTCTGGGTTGAGATATTTTTGTTTTTTTCAATGGGCTTAGTGAAATTGGGCGTGATAATATTGGAGGGTTTTCTGGGCTCTTTTTTTAGTTTGTTTGGGCTTTTATTGTTGTCAAATTAGACTGGGCCTTTATTCTGTATTTTTCTATGGGTTGCTTGATTTGTTTTGGGCTTTATTTCGTTTCTGACCTTGATTTTCTCAACTTGGGCTGGGCTTTTTGAAAGTCACTGTTAATACGCATTTTTAACACTTTTAATGCGCAGTTTGAAATATAGAAGAAGCTACAGAGTAACAATTTTTTACATTTGAATCTCACTACACAGTAACTATTTAACATTTGAAAGTTAAGAAGCATCAAAAGATTTTGGTTAGAAGCTACATATTAACAATTTGACATTTGGAAGTTAGAAGCCGAACATTTACTGTTTTATAGTTCTAAAATTTGTGAAATCCATGCTCTCATCCTTCATTCTCTTTTGTGAAATACCAACTTTTTTCACTTTCCATTGTCTTCAATAAAACTTCTTTTCTCATTTCCCACACATGCTCTGTACTCAAGCTTTCTTCAATTTGTTTTCCTTGTGACAACTTCTGCATGTAGTACATGACAAATACTCCACAATCGTTTCTGCAAATTCACACACACATATATATATATGCAACATTTAGTGAATCATAGTTTAATTTGAATTGGGGGAAGAAAAGTGTTATTGTGAAACTTACGACTTTTGAGGTTGTTGGGCGCATTCCCTGTCCTCCTTAAAGTTGAATTTGGTGGGATCATGTTTCATCAGATATTGTATTGTTTGAGCAATTGCTGGTGTAACTTTCAGGTTTGGAAGAAGTTTTGCAATCTCGTCAGTCAATTCTTCATTGTAGACGGGCTTCTTGAACTCAAGAAGTGGGAAGCTTTTTTTTTCTAAAATTGTTGGAGCACATTCCTTGACACTATTGAGGAAGACATTTGTTGCGTCTGCCTGCATTGTAGGCAAGTATGTTGTTAGCTTCACTGATTAACTGTTTTGTTCATGCCTTGTATTAACAGTTCATAGTAGGATTCTGTCTTACCAAAATTATTGCTTTTTTGTTGTAATATTCAACGGTTTGCTCAGTTTCCCCCCTCAATGAGTTGTAGTGCGTCCATTGCAATGAATTGGTGTCAAAGACAAGCAGGGTGTGGTGTCCGCCATCCGTTATTGGTATGAACACCTTTGAAGTTTTCCCTATGCATTCAAGGAGTTTGACAATATTCATCGAATGTTCTTGGGTGCATTTTATCTGTGAGATACCTCTGCAAGATTAATAGTTTCGACATTAGAGAGAATGTGAAAAGTATAGGAAGATGAATAATTTGTGATTTTTACTAGAAGTAATGGGATAGCTATGATCTTACGTATGCGTAGCACGTGATGTATGCATTCTGTTGTCTTTTAGGGTCCTTCTTTTCATCATGATGAAGTATCTCGGCATACGCATCTATGATTTGTCCATAAATTTCAGTATCTGTTAATAAGCTTTGTATGTCATCTTTGAACAAAATGCTTGTCCCTTGCCAAAAAGCAGTGCTGTAACAGTATTTGTAGTTAGAAAAAATGGCAATAAAATTGAAAGAACTGTTCAATAAAGTTCCAGTATAGGGTAATAATACTGCTTGTTTCCTAAAAAAACCTTTTTCTAACGCATGTCTACCATTGTAAAGTTCCAGTATAAGGTAATAACACTGCTTGTATCCTATGAAATCCTATATCTAATGCATGTCTATCACTGCAAAGTTCCAATATAGGGTAATAACACTACTAGATTCCTATGAAATCCTATAACTAATGCATGTCTACCCCCTGTAAAGTTCAAGTATAGGGTAATAACACAATGAAATCCTATTTTCTAATGCATGTTCAATAATAGCATCTTGCATTGAAAATTAATGAAACACATTGTCTTACCCATCAACTGAATTTTTCCAGTAATTTCTCAGCTTTTCTTGTGAGAGTTCATCCAGCATGTTGTAGACCTGATATGTATTCCATTGCAGGAATGAACCTTTGGCCCTCTTCGTTGATTTGGCTGGTTTTTTGTGTGCCTTTCTCTTTTGTGCTCTCGTCTCTGCTTTAGGGAATGAGGAATCTGGTTTTCTTGATTTTATATTTTCTGCTTCACCTTCTTTCTTTCCTTCTTTATCCTCTTCAGTCTGCAGTTCTTGCGCTAATTTTTGATCTCTCAACGAGGCAATAACAGCTTCCTTTTCATTAATAATGTCCAAGTAGGAAATCTTCTCTGCAAGAAGTTGATCATTTTCTAGCTGCAGCTTTGTCACGTAGGATTTTTCCTCATGAACATCTAATTGTACGACTTGCTTGTAATGTGCTGCTTCCTTAACCATCTTCTGCAGTTGCTGCTGATGCTTCAATAATTCTTCTTTTTCATTGTACAGCATCTGAATCAATTTATTCTTTTTGATGCAAGATGCTATTGCATCATGGATCTTTTGATGCTCTCCTTTCTTTGTCCAATGTTCAGCAGCATTATTGATCGCCATCATATACTCTTTTGTAAGCTGTATTTCATCCTCCTTGTATTCTGGGACTGATCTAACAATTTCCTCAAACAAAGTTGAATTCCGGTATTCTGGGATTTCATTTTGGAGGTCTTCTTGTAGCTGGTGGTGTTGCTGGACTTGATGTTCAGCAGCATGATCATGCTCTCCATTCACTTCAGCATCCTCTTCCTCTTCATTTTCTTCTTCAGCAGAATCACCATGCTCTTCATTCACCTCTTCAGCAGCATCATCCTCCTCTTCATTCTCTTCTTCAGAATCATCATCATTCTCTTCATTTTCTTCTTCAGAATCATCATCCGACTCTTGAGCTTTAGTGCTTTTTATCTGTTTGTTGAGCAGAGTTAGTATTAAGAGTGCACTTCTATGACATGGTATTAAGAGTGTAATTCTATGACATGGTTTTAATAGTGTACTTCTATGAAATGGTATTCATAGTTTACCACTGTGACATGGTATTCATAGTTTACTTCTATGACATGGTATTAACAAGTATGTATATGACATGGTATTAACAATGTTGTCATATCAGCTGCAGATTAGTTGAAAGGAAAGAGTACCTTTATCTGGTTGTTCTTTAGATGATGAAGCTTCGCGCTGAGTTCTTGAAGACTCCATTTGACAGCCGCTGGTGTCATTTGTTCTCTTCCAGGAATTGGAGTGAGCAGGTTAGATCTTTGACACAGCCAATACTGCACAATATTTTTTTGAAATATCACGTGTCAATTCATATCATTAGAATAATGCTATGAATTTGCAGTTTGGAGATTTGTGTTCTTACCAGTATTAGGATTAGGCAGCCACTCATGCTTGGCTGCTTTTTTTTGTCCTTCTTGTTCTTCTTTGCTTGTTCTAATCCAAAATACATGTAGTCCAAAACTCCTTGAGCCCAATTATATTTCCCCATCTCTTCTAAGGTGTCTATTGTGGTTGTATATGTCCAAGCAAGTGTACAACCAGAGTTGCAGAAGAGATTGGTCATGAAGAGTTGTAGGATTATCAATCTTGTTACATCCATAGCACCCTCTTCTGTTTCATCTCCAAGTGCTAAGTTCAAGCACTTATCAATTGAAGTCTTTGTTATCTTCTTATACTGCGTGAAGTATTTCTCTACAAAATGCAATTTTGGCCTTGTTGAGGTTGTTGTGCTTGGTAGCTTCTTGCCACTGTTTGGCAAGCCAAAAATTTCAGCCACATCTTTGCTTTTCATCTCACTGTCACCATCATTAAACTTGAACTTCTTTGTCTTTGTGTCATAAACTTGTATGAGTCTCACAATGTCATAGTTAGACTTCATGCACTCTACCTTTGTTAACCTTCTCTGGATATATGCTTCTATCAATGCCCAAAAAGGTGTCTTTGATAGCAGTGTTAAGACATCGTGCCGATGTTCAAGTCTCTGTCTGATGTTGTCAATTGTTGTTGCAAAAGAGAGCATGTTGCTCTTGATCTGCACATAATTTGGGTCCTCCCATCTGCTTGGCTTCTTGTTTGTTTTTGTTTTGGATAATGACTGTTGGCCTTTTGTTTTGGAGTTTCTTCTGGCTCTTTCTTTCATCATCTTTTAATTGGTATACCTGCATTAGAAATAGGAACACGACAGCAAAGTATCGGTGTTAATACCCCATACTGGAACTTGACAGTGGTAGACATGCACAAGAAATAGGATTTCATAGTGAATTAGTTATTACCCTATACTGGAACTTTACAGTGGGAGACATGCCTTAGAAATAGTATGAAAGGAACAATCAGTGTTAGACAATGGGTAGACAAGCAGTACAAGCTGTGTTATTACCATATACTGGAACTTTACAGGGGTAGACAAGCATTACAAAGGGGATTTCATAAGGAATTAGAAGTGTTATTCCCCTAAACTGGAAATTTATAGTGGTAGACATACAGTACAAATAGGATTTCATAGTGTACAAGCAGTGTTATTACCCTATACTGGAACTTTATAGCCATTAATTAGCATGAAAGCAAACTAGCGGCTAAATTAGTGACTAGAATAATGGTCCTATGCATTCAGTCCTATAGTGAAATTTGTCTTTCATTCAAATCTAAAATACTGTTATTACCCTAGACTGGATCTTTATAGCAAATAATCAATATTACAGCAAAGGTTTGGTTTGTAAAATACTGTCTTACCTTCGAAGCATCTTCTTCTTGAAATGGGTCTCTGAAATTTTGTCTTGGATCAGTGTCTGGTGGCTATGGAGGCTCGGTTTGGACGACGATGAAGACGAATTGATGAAGACGAACTGACTTGATGAAGACGGTGACTGAAGAGACGTTTTACAGAGACGGTTTAATTGAGGGGCGCGTGCTGGAAGTTACGTTTTACTGTTTTCATAAGTTACGGTTTACTTTTTTTTTTTTAGACGAAAGTTACGGTTTGGGCTTGTTTATAAGTTTGGGTTGGGTTTGTTTTGGGTGTCTTTTGAGTTTGTTTGGTGTTGGGCTTGTAGTGGCAGTGCTGTAATTTATTGGAACCTCAACACTAATTTGTTATTTAATAAATGGATTTTGGGTGTGTTTATAAAGTGTTTTCTATATGGGGTTTTTTTATAATTTTAGGTGCTGTTTTGGGTATATTTATGAAGCTCCCTTAAATAAAATTGTATTCCTATCTTCCAAATTAGTAAAGTATTTTGTGTTTTAAAACTAAAGCTCTCTAAATTTAATCTAAAATTAAATGCCAAAATTTATAAAATCACTTCTGTTCTCCTAATCCTACACTTTTAGAAAATTATTGCACACACATCACACATGACCAAGGACAAGAATCACCCTAAATTAACTAAAACAAACACTGGTCATTTAAATATATATGTATATTTTTTAAATCAAACTCAATATTCATTGTCATCCAGATTCCAGAATGCATGAAACGAAAATTTGGAAGTGCATATTTTCAACAGAAAAAAAAAAAAGAAAAAAAAAGACTGAAATCGCAGATACAACAAAATGGAACAAAATTCCATAGAGATAACAAAATTCACTAAAAAATTCATATAACAATGATTTATTATTTGAAAACCAAAACAAAAAGAATCATAAGATTGAAACTTATAGTACCTCTTGTTTTCCGAAACCGCCCATTCCAAAACGCTCTCCTGATGCCATAAATAACAACATATCTTTTTGAAAAGGAAGTTGGATGTTGTTGGTTGCATATATAAGAGCAAAGCCCTTACAAATGGTTAACATCATCAATCAAAATCTGACCCTTCCCTTAAATTTCTGCTAACCCACTGGAACTGCAAGAAACACGACGTCAATATGTTTCACTTCCTTCCAGCATGAAACGTTAAAAACTAAAGAAAAAGACATGTATTGCAACATAAAACTACCTGAATTTGTTTTTCTGGTTGGAGTTTCCCGACTTGATGTATGAGACGAAGATAATTTGGGATTCTTCAAGTTTTTAAGCCAGAAAGATTATCCAAAAATTAGAAAAGGAAAGTGTATGATGGAAGCAGATGGGTGTGGATGGTGAACAAACAAAGCTATATTGTGCTGTTTGAGAAGGGGGGGCGTGGCCTTTGATTTCTTCAAGGTCATTATATTGAGTCACGCGAATCTCTGCAAAGATGTTTCAATTTTCAATGGACTGGTCTGTGGTCTGTGGTGCTCGAGAGATGCGAGTGCTTGCCAGCTTTCTCTGACTGCTTTCACTTCTCTGCTATTTCTTGTCTTCTTCAGTATTGAAGTGCATGGTGGAATAGTATAGTCAGGCCTAAAAAAGATTCCATGTACTACTCCAACACAGAAAAAGGGGTTATACCACTCCAATTTATACGTACGTAAAAGTTATAAGAGTAGCTAATAGAAATGTCCATGTCATTATTATATTTTAACATAAACCCAATCATTCTTTAACTCCTATTTAAAAACGTTGTCATGTAAGATAATATTTATTTTAGTATTATACACTAAATTACAATATTCTATGCCATGTAAGATAATGTTTACTATGCTTTTTCAATCTTTCCTCTCATTTCTTTCTTTCAAATTTCTTTATTTGAAGATTTTTTAGATCAACACATTGGTCATTGCAGTGTAAATTTGTATGTGGGTTTTGGAGATAGTATTTTTTATCAACTATTCCAGGGACGAGTGTATACTTATTTTCATAAATAGAAGATGAAATGTTGTTGAATAATATTCAACAACAACGAAAAATACTTATACTAATAAAAGCACATTAGAAAATCTTTCTTTGTCTAAATTAAGACCCTCTTTAGTTCACGGAAAGGATTTGTTGGGAGTTGAAGGTTCAAGATTCATTTTTCAAGTGTCGGTTTGTGTAGGAAAGTAAAATAAACTTTGTTTAATTTTCAATTATACCCATGTTAGAAATATGAACCAAATTAAATAAAAAATGATGCATTTACTACTATATATTGTAGTTCCAAATTATTAATTTGGACAAAATGGTCATGAAAATGTGCATTTAATGGTGGAGTTAGTTTCCCCTAGGTGTTCTAGGATGCATGTGCGCTACATTGATGTATTCAACGAGTCCATAACCTTGGCCGACAGGTTCGGATAATCTTTGAAATTTCATCGTGATTGGGATAGATCATTGCAATTGTTGGTCTTCAACAAGAAATTCCTAATAAACGCGAGTCATCAACTATTATGAAATTATGAAGTTAATCATTTAAAAACTAGCTATTTTTGGAAGAATTAAAACTACTTAGTGAAACTAAAACACTAACTAAACGAATTAAATAAAGGGGCTTTACCATATAAGGACAGATAGGAGGGCATTAAGACAAAATGGTCTAGCCCCTAAAAAATTGGACAACCCAGTCCCGTCATTGTCCGACATTGACATGAAATAACTTTTATGTGTTGAACAACTCTCGTGTCACTATCCGACAATGACATAAGAGTTATTTCATGTCACTATCACACAATGACTAGACATGTTTGTCCAATTTTTTAGGGGCTTGACCATTTTAACATTTTGTCTTGTGTGGAGTACTTTTTTATTTTTTATTTTTTATAATCATTTTATGTTAAATAAACAAACTGAATAAACAAAACATTAACTAATAAATGAACTAAATAAAATTGACAAAATAAAAATAACTAAATAAATTAAATTAGAGTGAGAGAAGCCGATATTGGAGGGCTGGGTCAGATTGAAGGGCACGGGGGCAGTCGAGTAAAGGCCCAGCCAATTAGAAGGAGTAGTACATGTCCCAAAAACAAAAATATTTATACTACTAAAATGTATGCAAACTGGATATTTGTTGGAGCTAGAAACTCCATCTCGCAGCTGTGGCCCTAGTAGTTCTCTTCAGTAGGGGTGGCGCAGTCCGGTCTAATTCGGTTTCATCTTACATTGGAATTGAAATTGGTACTATTTAATCTGTGTGATTTAGTCTAGTTTTGGTGAAAAAAATTGTGAAACTAGCTAGTTCGGTTTAAACCAATTCCGGTTCGGTTTTCAGCTTTTTCAATTTCGAACATGATATTTTTTTATTATTTTTTTTACAAATTCCAACTAAAATTTTATTTTTGGTTCACAAAGATCCAATTTCATACAAAGAGAGATGATTGGGCCTAGAAAAAGAAAGGTGCTTTGAAGTGGGCTTGGAAACCAATTTGAACCAATTCAGTTTGATTTGTTGACTTTTTAGTCAACACGGATTTTTTTTCCATTTTTTTTCCATCTGGTGCAGCTTAGTGTTCCAATTTTCGGCTCTAGATGCGCACCCCCTCTTCAATTCGTGCCTCTTTTTTCTCTCCTACTTAGTCGACCTTTTTTTTTTTAAAGAGGAAAAGGGATTTCATTCATAATTCAATAGATTCATACAAAGATTAGAATGAAAACAGTGACCTTGTTAAAACTTTCCTAGGAAAACTACATGGGAAAAACCCTAGGGTAGGAAAGAGTACCACTCATGCTACGAACTAACAGAAAAGTCCAAAACATAACCAAACAAAGACCACTACAATAAACAGAACCAACTACCACACTACTAAAAGCCCGGCAAAGATTGGTTTAGGTGCGGCGGATTTGTAAAGATGGGATGATAGGACACTTCCATCCCTTGTTTGTGTTTTGGTTTCAGACGGTCTTCATAGCCTAGGGGAGACCCCGAGCATAGGCGGGCAAGGCGGTTGTCTAGGGCCTCCAAATTGGAAGGGCCCGTAATTTTTATAAACCTCTATATATACATATGTACAGTCTCAATCTCTTGGACCACAGGAGTCCAAGAGATTGTGGTCACTCACCGTTGGATATTAATCCAATGGTTCAAAAAAGTTTTTTAAAAGGAGTGCAAGAGTGAGTGAACCGTTAAATTTACATCCAACGGTGAGTGACCACAAATCTCTTGAACCCCTGTAGTCCAAGAGATCAAGACTACACATATGTATGTTACTTTAAAAATTCTACTATATTAATATTATATTAAGCCCAAGTACTATTGAAAAAAAGCCCAATTATTTACTCTAGAACTGAAAAATGGAAACTTAATAAGGGACCAATTATTTTTTTAAAGTTAAACCAGTTTAATAAGTTAACCTACTAGCATATACCCTAGCAAAAACAAAAAAACCTAGTAGCATATAGGATAATTTGCTCTACTCAACCAAAAAATAAATAAATAAAATTAAAAAAAGCAGTTTATTATTGAATATCTACTGCAAGAGGAAGTGATCTTCGAAGAAGAACAAGAAGGTAAAAACCCACAAGATTGTTGCTTATATTTTCTATTGAAAAAGTATGATAGAAAAACTTGATTATGCAAAGTTAATTGATACTTTGGCATCAAAAAATACAAGACAAGTGATGTTTTGATGCATTTTATAAACTGATGTGAATTACGTTTTGTTTGATTCTTTCTAGGTTACTTCTGACTTTGAGTTCATATATTTTTTTTTTAACTTATTAAAATGAAAAAATCACACAAATATAGAGAGTAAAAGATCATATTTTGGTGATTCGCCTAGGGCCTCCAAAACCTTAGGACTGCCACCATAATGGGTCGTGTGTATTTTAGGGGGAAAGTATTCTTGCTAGGCCTTGGAACTGGCTTGTAGCTTCTCTTTCTCCTTTGTGGTTTGCTTTTGTTGGCTTTTTGTAGTCTCAATGTTTGTTCCTTCCTGTTTCGTTTTGAATGAATTCCTTGATTACGACCATTAGAAAAAAAAAATAAAAAAAAAGACACTACAGTCGTCAATTTCTTTCATCACAATTTAACAATAGCAAAGGGGTAGAGCCAATTTCAGTAAAAACGCTCGCACTGTTGGTGAATCATATAAGAACACAATGTAGAGATCCGAAAAACTTCCATATATTTCTTGGTCTTGCAACGTATTTCCCTGAAAAATTCTATATATTTCTTTGATTTTTGTAAAACGCTCATGTATATATCTGTGATTTTAGTTTTCAAACGTACCCTGGAAAAAAAAAATCACATAATCAGTTTGATATGTATAGGACCCAATGATACTAATAACCATCAAGAGACACGTGATTAATTTATTATCTAATTTAGAAGACACTAAAAATTGAATCAAAACCTTGTGGAACTCATCGACATTTTATTTTAACTTTTATACTTCTTATAAAACTCTCATGTATTTATGTGATTTTGGTCTTGCAACGTACTGCATTGGAAAACAATCACATATTCTGTGATCTTTACCTTCATACATATATCCCTTTAAAACACACCCTAAGGCTCGAACATTCTAAACAATTACACACTACGTAGCAGTCATCACACCAGATTCTGTCACATTTTTTCTTTTTGAAAAGGAAATTAGATTAAAGAACACAGCCCCAAGGGCAAGAAGTACAAAGCAAGCCTAACACATGGCGGAGAAGCTTGCGTCCAAATACAGTCTGAAACTTTAATGTGCATGTATTAACCTTGTGTACTTGCAAGTTTATTTCTTGAATTGAACTTTCTAATTTTTACGTAGTATAATTATACATCAAATTTTTGGCGCTGTTGTTGAGGACTGAGTTTAAGTCTTTGGTCTTTATTTCAATAACTTGTCGTCCCTTTAATCTTTATGTTATCGTTTTACTTTATTGTATTTCTTTGATTTATTTTCTTTGATTATTTGTTTCCTTGTTCCCAGCACCACCTATTATTAACTATCTCTTTTGGTTCTCTAGGTTGCTCTCAAATATTTGTGTGCTCTGTGTGTGTTAGTTGATGGTCAGCACAAGATCCCAATTGGTCAAGAATTAGTGCCCTTCAAGTGGGACAATATCGAGGTGTACGAAGCAATTGAAATATTGGAGAAGCGAGCTCTGTGAACCACCGGTATTTTAACATTTGCATTGTGTTCTTTGTCATAATTTCTGATGTTATAATTTTGGATGTAATTTCAGATGTTATAATCTGACCCTAATATCGGATGTTATAAATTATTGTATTTTCCATCTGTATGTTAGATTAGTTGTAAGGTTTAGTTTTGTAATTTCAAACCCCTAAATATGGTTAAGGGTCCTTTATTATGAATGACCTAAGAACTCATGTTTCGTAAATGATGTGTGGGCCTTGGAAATGCTATAATGTTCTCATTGCAGCAACAAAAAAAGCCCAAATGCTATAAATGATGTGTGGGCCTTGGAAATGCTGTAATGTAACGTGCAATTGGCCTTCGTGTCAAACAATTGTACATCATATATTGCAAAAACAGAGTGACTGTACGCAAAAAGGCATAAGTAAATGCAATTGGACCACCTCAACCATAAACCCTATGTGCATGCAGTTACAGTATTTCCTAAACTGTAATTCGTTGTGTCTTATTGTCAAACTTTCTACTTTGTCTGGGAGCGTGTCATTGGCTTCTTTGCGATGGGATGATAAGGGATGAAGGGACCATGTTGGGCCAACTTGTTGAGTTCTTCATTGACAACAAGCACCGCTATCAAAAACCAATGACTCCCAGTTTGATCCAAAGCGAGGATGAAAATCTAGTAGCACAAGGACTTGCTTAGGAAGACATGCGCATTAAAAACCTAGCTAAAGATGTTGCCAAAAACAACTTAAATTGATACCTTATCGCAAGCCTACGATGAACCGCTTTGAGTTTCCCCTTCTCAGTTTGACACCCAATTCAAAAAGTTTATCATCACTTGCATCGCTATCTTGATCCTACATTCACATATAGTTTAAGCTTAAATTCATTTACTAAATAACAACATATAATAGTTTGAAAAATATGAAGGCGTTGCAATATATATATGGGGAATTACTAATTTAAGTATATAGGAAAAAACAATATTTAAGTATATTACATATAGGAAAAAACAATATTTAAATATATTACAACTATCCAAATAAATGCATACTTAATAAATGTAAACGATAACAAGAAACTCGATCTTCAAACTCCTAATCGCTCATCATACCTCGGGTTGAATGAAACTCTGTCCATCCAGTAACGGTGTTGAAGGATTGTTCACATCAACTACACCTTTCTCACCACCTTCATCGAGTTTTTCAGTGCCTCGTCCTCCTTAGTTTCATTTACATCTCCACGTCCCATAACAAAATGTTGTCTTGCGTCTTTCATGAAGGAGCTCACTTCACTCATTACCTTCTCAATTAGTTCCAATACTGAGCGCTGGACCTCGGCCTGTATTATTGGCCCTAAAGTGATAGCAAGTCCTTTAACTAAATGCTTCACCTCGGCCTGTATTACTGGCACCAAATTGATACCAACTTTTTCAACAATTCTTTCAATGTTTACTCTAGACACTTCATTCGCTCTACTGTGCCTTGAAACAACCCGAATGGTAGGACTATCAAACCCACCTTGCTTTCTTACCCATTTAATCAATTTCCAAGTTATTGTCCCAAGACACAATGGGAAAAGATTTATCAACGTATACTCCTCCGTGGACAATTGAATCGTAATACAATAGCTGGAGAAAAAGCAGTGACCCATTTACATATGCAACTTTCTTCGATTTGAACGACCAACACCTTCACGTAAGAAGTTGAATCCATGGTCAGCCCAGTTCTTGCTCTCTATTTTCCCTGGGATTGTCAAGAGCATTAAGAGCATCTCCAACCGATGTGTCAAACGTGCCACATAGACATTTAACAGCTAGAAATGACATCTCACATCACTCTAACCGATATGTCAAAGCTGATGTGGAATGAAGGCTGGAGGTTGAGATGTTATTTTTGACATCCCAAAAGCAAGATGTCAAATGAATATTTTATTATTTTTTCTTTTTAATTAAAAATGAATCAACACTAAAATGTAATAAAATAATAATTTAATTTGACATATCGAGAGGAGTGTAAAGCTGTGTAAGATGTCAAATTGCCACATCAGCCATCAAATTTAAATTTGATGTTTGGTATTTGACATCTCCCTTGGAGATGCTCTAAATAGTTCTCGGTCACTGATAGTGAAGATGTGGGGCAAAGTACAGTGCCAAGTGCAAGCATCACAAATCGAACTTTAAAGTCCACATCCGCATTTTCGCACTTTTCCAATTGTTCAACTAAACTACTTACTAATATTCTTTTACCATTTCCACCAAAACTCTTCACTACCTCTTTCACCTTTTCATCTTCTACCGGACAACCGAGTTCAACATCCTCACCGGTGTTCTTAAGACCCATAACACGCCAGAAGTCAATGGCACTTATTCCAAAGACATTGCCGTGCAATTCTATGGAAGAAGAATAATAGACGATTAGTAATTGCATATAGACATATGCAATTGCATGACAGTAGTTAAAATTGCATGAACATTACAACCATGAATGTGAGATACCCACTTCATCTCACGACACTTTGAGAATGAGAAACCCATTTCATCTCATGAACGTGAAAAACACACTTCCCCTCTTGCCCCAAGTCATCACCACAGAATTTCAATTAACAATAACATAAAACATAGTGTTAACTTACCTTCACAAGGGCTTGATTGCAGACGAGAGAAGTGCCAACACCCCACCAGTGGCTGGAAAAACTCAATTCCAATTCCTATTATCAACCCAAAATGCTAACCCCTAAAATTATCCCCAAAATGCAAACCCTAAAATAGGGGGTTTTTGACAATAATGACAAAGAAGAGAGAGAGGTTGCAGAGAGGAGTAAGAAACTTTCTACATAAGAGGAGTTGAAGAAGATGACTGTGAAGACCACGAAGAAATCAGTTTGAAGTTGAAGCAGATGAGTTTGAGGAAGAAGACGACGTCGACTGATGGGTTGTTTTGTGCGAGTGAAAACGTTTCACCTGTTGACCTTAGCAGCAAGTTTCCCATGTTTTTAAAAAAAAGGCACGTGACTGGTATGTGATTGGCTGTACCGGTACAACCAATGTACCACAGAATTACTCCTTTCATCATACGAAAATTCTGTGGTGCATCGGCTGTACCGGTACAGCCCATAATCCAACGGTTGAGATTCCATGTTAAAAAGGGATGGCTGAGATTCAATGACTTAATGACCTGCTGAGCCTTTGTTATTCAACACATGAGTGGCATGTGAGGAAAGAGAAAGGCATGTTTGGAGGATGAAGAAGACGCTCCGAGGAAGGCAGGTTTGAGGATGAAGACGCACGCTCTCCTCTCTGGTTGCCCAGATCGAAAACCTCTCGAGCTTTCTGAGTTTGAAGTTTGCTATCTTCTCTCTATTGACTAGGTAAAGAATTGTTTGGTTTTTCTGTTTCAGATTATGTTTGTACTTTCCTTTTGACCTTGAAATCCCATTGTGGGTCTGCTTATATGGGACTGAATCCAACCCATTGAACTCATTCCTACAATGGGTTTGGTCTGCTTTCATGTTTTTTCATTTACTCACAGGATTTAACATGAAATTGGCAGCGTTTACATTTTTGGGTAGTTTTGTTTTGGTACAATATCTTATGGATAGCTTTTGATTCCATCTAGGTTTGCATTAATTTTTTCAGATAACCATAGGGTCATCAATTCATACGATTTGGTATTACTTGAATTGTTAGTTGTTCATATTGGTTTCAAGAGTAAGGTGGCACTGAGAAGCTGTTGATTGAAGGTTGGGGCTTTAGTTCAATCCGGTAAGTCTCTTCCTTGAAATGTTATCCCTAGCATATTGGTATTTGATGATGGTTTCGGATGAAGCAAAATTTCACGTATCACGTGCTTTGATATGAATTATCTTACTGATTTTGGCCCTCGTATGCTACTGGATACATCTTTTAGATAATATCATCTATTCTTGAGGATATTTATAGGTTACGTTTAAAGAATTCTGTTTTTGTGGGTTGTGTGTGTGCACCCGCCTGCTTATTCTGAAATCATTTGGGCCTTCCTTCCTTTATGCAATTTTGTTAACTGTTTTCCCTAAAGGTTTTAGGAATGTTGAATCTTTGGTATTTAGTCTGCAAGAATTCATATTGAATGCATTGTTGGTTGATCGGTGCATAATTACATATCTTTTTATACCCTTCTAACTTATGATTTGGTTATGTTTTTGAGTTAAACTTGTGCTTTTAATAAAGTTTGTGTATGTCTCAATGTAATAAGGTTGAGACTCATTACATGCATTTTGAAGACAAATTAGCTCAAAACAGTGTCTGCAGATCATTCAATTTCACGGATTAACCTGTACTTGCTCAAGAAGAACCAGATAATGAGCCATACATCATTGGAAAGATACGGAAGTCTAGTTTCCGTAGCATTTTACGGTTCATGATTCTGAGTCTTCTAGAGGAAGTTATACATGATTTAGTAGATCAAGGTCAAAATTCGGCAGCATCTGCGTTACTGGGCCACAAATGACATTTGAAGGTCTTCCCAATTTTTCCTTGAGTTGGGCTGCATATGCTTGGAAAGATAAGACAAAGGGCTTGAAGATCCATATTTTTCCAAAATTTTATGAATGTATTAACAAGCCCAAAACGAACCCAAAAGAAGAGTGCAATGCATTGTCATGCATGACATATGCATGATGGAATGCACTATCTAGTGGGAGTTGTTGGTGAAGTGCACTATCTAGTGGGAGTTGTTGGTGAAGTGCACTAGCCAAAAGGATGAGTTTTTAATTACAAGTGCTATTGGCATAGACCATATTTAATTTAGAATTTTAACTCCCTAAGCTATAATAGTAGTTCTCCAGTTTTAAACCACAAGGGGAGTCTCAAACATTTCTCTAGAGCTCCCTCCCCTCTCCCTTAAATCTCTTAGTTTTCCTTTCTAGTTCTCAATTGTTGTAATAAAATCCTTTTGCTAAATGTTTATGAGTTCTTCTTAACTTTCCATTGTAATGTAAATTCTTTTCTTTAGCAATTCAAGTTTGAGTAGTTTCCAAGTTTCAATTATGGTTTTTTTGTTCTTATTCATTATGCTTATAAGTTAATATGCTAGTTTGAATGATTGATCACCATTAAGGCTTGCATGTTAGCTATCTTGGTTTGAATTAAGAGTAGACACCATGCTTTAATTCGAATTGAACTATGAATAGGAAGAGTATGTATGGACATTCGACAACAGGGATTAGATACATGCTTGGTTGTTTAAAATGTTTTTCTATACTTAATGGGTTCCTAATGCTTAATTTAGGTTAGACAACAAATGATCAAGTTAGGGAATTAGGAACACAAGGTTAGGACCAGACACCATGGCTTAATCATACTTTAGCTAGAATCAATCCGTTAATCTAAATTGAACTTGGGAACTTATTCGCTTGAATTAATTTCTTTTCTTTCGTCCTTGTTTGATTTATTTTCTTTCTTTACTTCATTTCTGTTTTGTACAGGGAATTGAATTAAATCAATCTATCATCAATCCTCGTGGGATCGACCTCGCACTTACATATGCTAAACTACCAACGGCTCGTGCACTTGCGAGTATCACAAGTTGAGGATGCAGCTGAATCTATTTTGGTGCAGCTGAATCGACGCAACAAGTTTTTGGCGCCGTTGTCAGGGATTGGCAACATAGTTTGGTTATATTTCTTTTCCCTACTTGTTTTACTCTTTTTTTTCTCTCATTTTCATGTCTTACTAGGCACTTTTCATGTTTTAAAATTAATGATGTTAATTGACATGTTGTGTTTGTAGTCCAACGGAACAGGACAATTGCCTAACAAGCAAGAGAACTGGGTTTAAGTCCCGGCTTACACAACACCAAAAAAAAAAAAATACTTTGAAGCACGGAATTAGATGTGTGTTGTTTTTTTTTTCCTTTTCATTTTAGTTTTTATGTCCTAATCCTTTTAATTCTCTTTCAAGTTTTTGTTTATGTTTGTTTTAGCAATTTGGATAGCTAAATAAAAAAGGAGAGAAAATGCAACTCCAATCATGATGAGAAGTGTGGAGTAGTAGGAGAAGTCGCGACCTCCAAATACATCTATGCTCGACCTAATTGCTTCAAGGGGGAGCATTCTAATCATTTCTCTTAATTTATTTTCTTATTATTTTAAGTTTATGTTTCTTTTTATACAAAATTTATAAATTAAAAAAAAAAAGATTTTTCATATGAAGTTGACTTATGGTAACTCCAATGAGCACCTCTGTTAATACAGTGTCTAGGAGTTCTTTAGGCGACACCTTCGGTGTCTAAGAAGTTTGGGTTTTAAGCAGGACCATTGTGACCTCTCCAAACTTCCCGGATCCCCTGGCTGTGTTTTCTGAGGCTCTTAACTGGTAATCTGTGAGTCACTTGTATATTTGAGATTGTAATAAATATTTGCATGACTTAATTGAAATTTGGACTTCATTTTTCTTTTTAAAAATTTTTTTTTTTATTAAAAATTAAAAAAAAATTTATTAAAAAAAAAAAAAAACCTTCTCTTTCTTTTTTCTTATTATTTGAAGTTTATTTTATTTTATTTTGTTTTATATTAGTGTTTTTTTTTATTTAAATACTAATATATGTAAATGTTTATTAGTGGCTGGATATTAAGTTATTGTGGACTGCCAAACACTGAAACACTACCCACATTAACCCTAAAATTAATTCTCCATCTTTCATTTTATCTAGCCGCCCGCTAACCCTTGAACATCTCAGCTTCCTCTTCTTCCCGAACCAAACCTTCTCCAAATTGTTGTTTATTGTAGATCTTGTCAATGGAGAAATTCCAGGAGGCCGTCGGTGGAAAGCTCAAGGAGGAGGAGTCCGAATTGAGCATGGTGAAGGTGCCTAGCCCAATGGTTTTGTTGAACTCACTGCCAGCTATCCCACCAAAAGATCCTTTGGGAAAGGATACCATTGTGCAACGGGTGTTTGAGGTGATTGAGGTGCTCGTTGTTGTGTTTGCCATGGATCCCTCAGAAGTTACCATAGATGTCTTTCTGTTTCATAGAGGTAGGGTGATAGAGGAAATTGAAGACATGATTCCAAATTGGGATCTGGATTGTGGATTAGAAGAGATGCAACTTGCGGCGCTGGCACATTGTCTAGATACTTGGAGGGTATATCTACTAGATAGGAGGTTTGTGGCAAGAACTGTTGTGTTGAGTAGTCATATGTATTGTACAGGTAACATCCGAGTTGAGTTTGATATTAACTTAAGTGTGTTTAACGAGTTTGACTTCCAGTTAGGGTATATGACCACAAGGCTCAGAGACTTCGTGGAGCAGGTGATAGATGGAGCCCAATCTGATTCTTCTGATTCGGACCCTTCGGAAAGTGAGTCAGAAGAAGAGCCATGGGTGAGCTCAGCCATCGATAGCATTTTGAGAAATGCTATGTTTGAAGGATGAACCGTGCAGTGTCAGGTTACCCTTAATCCCTGTTTTCTATTTTCTTATATGCTTTCACATTGAGGACAATGTTCAATTCAGGTCTGGGGGTATCAATTCAGGTTTGGGGGTATTTCAATTTTTGTTAATTTGTGTTTTCAATTTTCGTTTTTTTTTTTGTTAATTTGTGTTTTCAATTTTAAATTTTTGTTCATTTGATTTGTGTTTTCAATTTTTGTTCATTTGTGTTTCCAATTTTTGTTCACTTGTTACTAATTTTTTTTAGAATGTCATACAACCAATGCTATGGAGCTGCCATTGAGATTTTCATATCAAACATTTTACACTTCACAAAGCTTTTGCTCTTAGAATTCTGGTGGCTAAAGTACCATGCTCAGATTCTTGAAGGATAATAGTGGAGACTACCAAAGTGAGCTATTTCGAGCCTAATTACTTTCTTGAGAGGGTTTAAAGTGTTTCTATTCCTCATCTCTACTTATTTTCTTCAATTCACTCTAAAATGATCTCATTGTTCCATTTTGATTGAATACTAAGGATGATTCTATTTGCAGATATCAGGTGCATGCTCTCACTCATGAATGAACTCATTGAAGTGATGCTAGGCTATGTGTGTATAGCCATTCTCTGTGCTTTCTTTTCACCATACCCATTCGTGTGTTCCATCAGCTCTCTTGTAGCCAAACACTTCAAGCCATTTTCTTCTATCACCCTCATGATTCCCCTAACTTTGTATCTCAATCTGAGATATTTAAACTTATTATAGCCATACCCTATAAAGCTTAGAAATATACCAAGGTGTGCCAAGATAAAGTTTGAAGCAAGGAAGTTGCTGCCACATTCCTAAATGTAAATTGGTGTGAATCTGTGCAAGTTTCAACAAAAAAAAAAAAGATCAAATCAGCAAATAAGAAAAATAAAGAGAAAGTGTTTCGATTTGATCTAAATGTGAAATATAAGGTCTATGCCAGATGATGATATGAAGTTGCAGCCATACCATTCTAAATCAATGATACCTTGCAGATCAATGAAGAATGCAACCTTGGTATGTTCTTAAGTTAATTTGTTCCCTCCAATTCTTCCACTTCCCTTAACCTTAGCCTTTCATTACAACCTTGTGAAAGACCTAGCTGATCTTTGAGGATGTATTCATGGATGCTGGTATGTATGTGTGTATCTCTATTCTTAGTATTTGATTCCCTTCATGAGATCTAACCAAATATTGTGCTTCTATTTCATATACTCATTATGCTTGTTTGAGAGAATAAAACCATAGGTTCTGAGTGATTGAGTGCTATATGTGAGAATTAGAGTTGAAGCATGTTCTTCCTTCAAGATTTGAGTATGTTTACTTTGAAACTATGTGCCTTTGAGCTATAGCTTCCACTTTACACACTTATTGATCATCTATCTTGGCAACTCTATGGTGTTGGAGGTATGATTAAAATTTTCTTTCATTAGTTGTTTTCAAAGTTAGCTTTCTGACCTTTTGTTTTGTCGAGTCAGTAAAGCGTTTGTGGGTATCGTTTCTGTTAAACCCTCAGGAGACACAACTCCTCCTACTAGGGATGCCTAGAGGTTTAAAGGCTTGTTGCATGCGCTCAATGCAATCGAGTTACCTATGAAAGTGGTCTAATAAACTTCTCGTTTTGTTTTTATCTTTGTTTTCCTTTTGTTTTACTCGAGGACTAGTAAAATCTAGGTTTGGGGGTATTTGATCGGTGCATAATTACATATCTTTTTATACCCTTCTAACTTATGATTTGGTTATGTTTTTGAGTTAAACTTGTGCTTTTAATAAATTTTGTGTATGTTTCAGTGTAATAAGGTTGAGACTCATTACATGCATTTTGAAGACAAATTAGCTCAAAACAGTGTCTACAGATCATTCAATTTCACGGATTAACTTGTACTTTCTCAAGAAGAACCAGATAATGAGCCATACATCATTGGAAAGATACGGAAGTCTAGTTTCCGTAGCATTTTACGGTTCATGATTCTGAGTCTTCTAGAGGAAGTTATACATGATTTAGTAGATCAAGGTCAAAATTCGGCAGCATCTGCATTACTGGGCCACAAATGACATTTGAAGGTCTTCCCAATTTTTCCTTGAGTTGGGCTGCATATGCTTGGAAAGATAAGACAAAGGGCTTGAAGATCCATATTTTTCCAGAATTTTATGAATGTATTAACAAGCCCAAAACGAACCCAAAAGAAGAGTGCAATGCATTGTCATGCATGACATATGCATGATGAAATGCACTATCTAGTGGGAGTTGTTGGTGAAGTGCACTATCTAGTGGGAGTTGTTGGTGAAGTGCACTAGCCAAAAGGATGAGTTTTTAATTACAAGTGCTATTGGCATAGACCATATTTAATTTAGAATTTTAACTCCCCTAAGCCTATAAATAGTGAGTTCTCCAAGTTTGTAAACACACCCCAAGGGGGGGAGCTCTCAAACATTTCTCTAGAGCTCCCCTCCCTTCTCTCCCTTAAATTCTCTTAGTTTTCCTTTCTAGTTCTCAATTGTTGTAATAAAATCCTTTTGCTAAATGTTTATGAGTTCTTCTTAACTTTCCATTGTAATGTAAATTCTTTTCTTTAGCAATTCAAGTTTGAGTAGTTTCCAAGTTTCAATTATGGTTTTTTTGTTCTTATTCATTATGCTTATAAGTTAATATGCTAGTTTGAATGATTGATCACCATTAAGGCTTGCATGTTAGCTATCTTGGTTTGAATTAAGAGTAGACATCATGCTTTAATTCGAATTGAACTATGAATAGGAAGAGTATGTATGGACATTCGACAACAGGGATTAGATACATGCTTGGTTGTTTAAAATGTTTTTCTATGCTTAATGGGTTCCTAATGCTTAATTTAGGTTAGACAACAAATGATCAAGTTAGGGAATTAGGAACACAAGGTTAGGACCAGACACCATGGCTTAATCATACTTTAGCTAGAATCAATCCGTTAATCTAAATTGAACTTGGGAACTTATTCGCTTGAGTTAATTTCTTTTCTTTCGTCCTTGTTTGATTTATTTTCTTTCTTTTCTTCATTTCTGTTTTGTACAGGGAATTGAATTAAATCAATCTATCATCAATCCTTGTGGGATCGACCTCGCACTTACATATGCTAAACTACCAACGGCTCGTGCACTTGCGAGTATCACAAGTTGAGGATCCAGCTGAATCTATTTTGGTGCAGCTGAATCGACGCAACATTGGTATGAGCTTACCATCTGTATGTTTTGCCGTTATGTATTAGTTATGAAAATGTCTCTTGCAAATGACTATTTAGTTACCACAGGTCTTTGGGTAGGAAGACCAATACTGGATGCTTCTGGGTTTAGTTATCAAATGTCTCTTGCAAATGACTGTTGATAGTGTTTCATATGGTATTGATGCTTCTGGGTTCTGTTGGAGCAATGTGTGTGTGTTTGTGTGTTTTTCTGTTATTTTTTATGCATCCTTCTAGTGCAATCTACTCCTTGGTTGGTATTTTCTTGGATGGGATGTCATATTGACTTTGGGGTTCTATCTTCAGTTAGGATTTGTTGTTAGGTATTTGGATTTTATCAGGTTCATATTGTCGTGGATGGAATGTGATATTGACATTTATCTCCTTATATACCTTAATTTTCTATTCTCACAACGTTTCTCTACTTACGACATTCAGTTTGTGATGCTTACATGTCTGAGTTTTCCCTTCTTGGTTCAAAACTCGATACTAAATATGAGATTTGTACATTTATATGTGAACAGAAAATTTGTAGTAAACCCACTTTATTTTTGTCAAAACTCTTACTGTATTGTTTGCGCCCTTCAAATAATAGTACAAAACATAGATCTAATTACGCCAGTAAAAAAATTTATTATCCATTTTTTCCTTTTTAGAGGTTTGCGCACAGTCACTCTCGCATTGCATCAACGTCGTGCAATTGCATGTTTACAATGCAAATGCCTACCCGCTATGTGCAAACTGAAGGTAGCTTCAAAATGCGAATGTAATTAATGTATAGCACAAAGACAAAGAAAAGCAAGTTCCAAATCTTATTAGGACCCTGTGTGTATTATTTAATATTAGGGTTAATCACATTTTGGTTTACGAAATTTGGGATATTTTGGAATGTGATTCGCACTATATGACAATTTCTATGACTAGGTAATTTCGTATAATTGGTCGTTTTGTAATATAATATGTTTGGATTATTGCCCCTTACCGTTTTTGATGCTCTATATTTCGGTTACTTTTGCCCTTTGATTTCTAGGAAAAAATAGGTCTAATTTTGCATGTACAATAAAATTTGATCCAATTTTCATTATTAGGGGTTTGCGCACAGTCACTCTTGCATTGCATCATCGTCATGCAATTGCATGTGTGCAATGCAAATGCCAACCCGCTGTGTGTAAACTAAACATAGCTTAAAAATGCAAACGTAATTAATGTATAGCCCCTATGTCTATTATTCAAATTAGGGTTAATCATATTGTGTTTTACGAAAATTGGGATCTTTTGGAAAGTCATTTGTGCTACATGACAATGTCTATTACTACGTAATTTCAATAATTGGTCGTTTCGTAATATAATATGTTCGGCTTATTGCCCCTTACCGTTTCTCATGCTCTGTATTTTGGTTCATTTCGCCCTTCGATTTATAGTACACAAAATAGGTCTACTTATGCCTCTACAAAAAAAAAAAAAAAAAAAAAAAAGATCCAATTTTCCTTATTAGGGATTTGCACACAATCACTCTTGCATTGCATCACCATCATGCAATTGCATGTGTGCAATGCAAATGCCGACCTGCTGTGTGCAAACTAAACATAGCTTAAAAACGCAAACCTAATTAATGTATAGCGCAAAGACAAAGAAAACCAAGAAAATACTTTATTATGACCCTATGTCTATTATTCAAATTAGGGTTTATCACATTGTGTTTTACGAAAATCGGGATCTTTTGGAAAGTCATTTGTGCTACATGGCAATGTCTATTATATAAACCCCAGTGCTCGACAATATATATATACATATATATATAAATATATATAATAACATGTATAATATGTTTTTCATACGAAAACCTCAACAAATTTTTCAAACCCTTTTGGATACCTGTTTACTCAGCCACGCCGACGAGGTAAAATAACATAGGAAATTTCCAGCAATTTCTTAAAATAAGGATGCACATGTGATGCTGTGTCTACAGGAAATTAACCTAATGCTTTGATACCAATTGAAACGACCTGACCTAAATTACACTTTGAAATCCGGGCCGAACCCTGTTTCAAACTGACACCTGGTGGGTTTGGGTCATAAATGACCAAAATGACCTGAAAAACAATAACGCAAACTTTGACGACATTCAATTCGTGGATGCACCTTATAACTGTAGGCTGCCTACGTACCCTTACGGAGGGATCAAGCCACACGTACTTCTTTCCTCGGTCAAAAGTCAAATGTTCCTTCACGCAATTATTCGAAGGGCAAAAATGTCATTTCCTCTTAATAGTTTAATAGTTAAATATTAATTAAGTTGGGTTATTACATTTATGCTTAAAAGTTAAAATTGAAATGGATTGGGCTTTACGGTTAAAAATGAATTGGGTTTTGGCTTTACAGATCGTATGAATTGGGGTTGGGCTGTAGGGGTAAAAATCAAGGGTTTAGGGTTTAGGATTTACGGTTAAAATTTAGGGTTGGGATTTATGGTTAACATTGAATTGGGTTTGGGCTTTAGGGTTCAAAGTATGGTTTATGTTTAAAATCGTATTGGATTTAGGTTATACAGACACTATAGCTTGGGTTTTAATATTTGTAACTGTTTCAAGTAGTATGAAATTGTTATATATAATTTGTAAAATTAGGAAAAATATGTTTTTGAATTTTTTTTTTTAAACTCAAGGAAATGTTTTTTGCAACAAAAAAAGAAGGTTATTTGAGGGAAGTATTTGTTATAATTTTCAAATGTTGAGATAAATAATTTTTGAAGGAGTTTATTCCGAACGGACAATTTTACCACTAAATGTTTCTAAAAAACAACCTCTCATGTCCAACCAAATTTAGAGCATATTATCATTCACACTCTAACTTATCTATCTTCACCAAAATCATGGAAAAAAAGTTGGACATTCCCAGGGAAATTGGACCCAACTAACTTAATTTTTCAAACAAAACGGGCTATTTGTTCACGCAAATGCATGAGTTGCGTTCGTTGAGTAAAGTTGTTTGTTCTCTAGAAAAATGAGTCCAACTAACTTACTTTTTCAAACAAACGGACTATTTATTCATGTAAACGCATGGATTGTGTTCGTTGAGTAAAGTTGCCCGTTCTCTGGAAAAATTGGCATAACTAACTTACTTTTTCAAACAAACAGACTATTTATTCACGCTAACGCATGAGTTGCGTTTGTTAAGTAAGGTTGCTCGTTCTCTGGAAAAATGGGCATAACTAACTTACTTTTTCAAACAAACGGACTATTTATTCACGCCAACGCAACGGGTTGCGTTGGTTGAGTAAAGTTCCCCGTTTTCTGGAAAAATAGACCCAACTAACTTACTTTTTCAAACGAACAGACTATTTATTCACGCCAACACAGAGGTTATGTTCGTTGAGTAAAGTTGCCTGCTCCAAGAAAAATAGGCCCAACTAACTTACTTTTTCAAACAAACGAGCTATTTGTTTAGGTAAACGCATAGGTTGCATTCGTTGAGTAAAGTTACCCGTTCCCCGGAAAAATGGGCCCAACTAACTTATTTTTTCAAACAAACAAGCTATTTGTTCACGTAAATGCAGAGGTTGCGTTCATTGAGTAAACATACCCGTTCCTTGGAAAAATAGAACCAACTAACTTACTTTTTGAAACAAACGGGCTATTTGTTCACTCGAATGCATGGGTTGCGTTCGTTGAGTAAAGTTGCCCGTTTCCCCAAAAAATGGGCCCAACTAACTTACTTTTTCAAATAAACGGACTATTTGTTCACGCGAATGCAATGAGTTTTGTTCATTGAGTAAAGTTGCCCATTCCCCGGAAAAGTGGGCCCAACTAAGTTACTTTTTCAAACAAACGGACTATTTGTTCATGCCAACGCAGAGGTTATGTTCGTTGAGTAAAGTTGCATGTTCTCAGAAAAATGGACCCAACTAACTTACTTTTTCAAACAAACGAGCTATTTGTTCACGCAAACGTATAGGTTGTGTTTATTGAGTAAAGTTGCCCGTTTTCTGGAAAAATAGGCCCAGCTAACTTACTTTTTCAAACAAATGAACTATTTGTTCACACAAACGCAGGAGTTGTGTTCGTTCAGTAAAGTTGCCCGTTCCCCTGAAAAATGGTCAAATTAACTTACTTTTTAAACAAACGGGCTATTTGTTCATGTAAACGCAGGGGTTACGTTGGTTGAGTAAAGTCACCTGTTCCCCTGAACAATGGGCCCCACTAACTTACTTTTTCTAACAAAAGGGCTATTTGTTCAGGCAAACGCAGGGGTTGCATTCGTTGAGTAAAATTGGTTGTTCCTCCGGAAAATGGATCCAACTAACTTACTTTTTCAAACAAAAGGGATATTTATTCACGCGAATGCAAGGAGTTTGTTCGTTGAGTAAAATTTCCCATTCCTCGGGAAAATGGACCTTACTAACTTACTTTTTCAAACAAACGAGCTATTTTTTCTAGCGAACGCAAGGAGTGCGTTCATTGAGTAAAGTTTGATGTTTCCCGAGAAATTGGACCAAGTAATATACTTTATCAAACAAACGCACTATTTTTACACACGAACATAAAGGTTGCTTTCGTTGTGTATGTTGCGTTCATTTGATAAATTTAAATGTTTGTACATTCGGTAAGAAAAAAATAAGAGTTCGTGAGAAAGAAAAAGACATAAATTTTTGTTTTTGTTTTTTGTTTTGAGTCGAAGAAATTATTATTATTATTTTTTAAAGAAAAAGCGTATGGGTGTGATATATACTATTGTTAATTTAATTGGATCTTTCCCCTTATATTTTTCATGTGCTTCTTTTTTTAAAACTATTTAAAATTTTGTTCTTATAATAAAAAGAGAACAAAATTACGAATATATTCACATAACTAAAACTCGAACCTAGGCCTTGTACCAAGGGATATGCACTAGAAGCCAACTCCACTAAACCCACTTTTTGTGTCAATGTGTTGCTCGACAATATACATATATATATATATAAATATATATAATAACATGTAAAATATGTTTTTCATATGAAAACCTCAACAAATTTTTCAAATCAGCTTGATGATTACAATTGAATTGGGTTGGGCTTTAGCGGTAAAATGATATTGGGATTGGGTTTTGTGGTTCTAAACCCCAGTGCTCGACAATATACATACATATATATATAATAACATGTAAAATATTTTTTTCATATGAAAACCTCAACAAATTTTTCAAATCGGCTTGATGATTACAATTGAATTGAGTTGGGCTTTTGGGGTAAAATGATATTGGGTTTGGGCTTTGTGGTTCTAAACCCCAGTGTTCGACAATATTTGTAACTGTTTCAAGTAGTATGTAATTGTTATATATAATTTGTAAAAGTAGTGATACTTTTACAAATAGTTACAATGTCGAATGTCCATTAATTAGGAAAAATATGTTTTTGAATTTTTTTAAAAAAAACTCAAGGAAATGTTTTGTGCAAAAAAAAAAAAAGGGTTTTTCGCAGCAATGGTCCCTCAATTATACCCCATTTTGCATTTGGGTCACCGAACTCAATTATTAGTTGCAGCGGTCACTCAACTATGTGTTTCGTTGCACCGTTAGTCCCTACCGTCAAGTCTCTCTAACGGCAGGGACTAATGGTGCAACACAACACCTAATTGAGTGACCTCTATTACTATTTTTTGGAGTTAAGTGATCAAAATGTAACTCCGAGTATAGTTGAGGGATCATTGCTACAAATAATCCTACCTAAAAATTCATCAATAATCTTGCAACGTCATCAATTTAAACGGAAAACTAACGGACTTGACGGAAGGACTACTGGTGCAACGACACACATAGTTGAGTGACCGCTGCAACTAATAATTGAGTTCAGTGACCCAAATGCAAAACGGGGTATAGTTGAGGGACCACTACTGCGAAAAACCCAAAAAAAAAAAAAGGTTATTTGAGGGAAGTATTTGTTGTAATTTTCAAATGTTGGGTATGTGGACATAATCTGCATACAACGCCCAAACTCAACGGCACCTATTCCAAACACATTGCCGTGCAGTTCTATAGAAGACGTATCAGGATTGAACCTTTGAATCAAAAATTAGCATAGTTGGCGGTGTAAACGAGTGCAGGACAATGATGCCATATTACCGAATCTAATAGCATTAATTGCTAACCGCTTCTCATTCGACAAATTTTCCACCGTACGATGGAATCGGTCCGGGTTGCATCTAGTGATAAAACCCGTCTCATTCACTGGGTCATTTACTTGCCTACTCAAACCTTCTACTTTCCCACTCGAACTTTCCAAGGCAGCACCATATGTTGCCTTCTCTTTAGAGTTCAATTTCTTCCACTTGTTAGCATTTTCTTCTTGTACCTGAAAAACAAAATTCTCATTAAAAGAGCCTTTTTAATAAAATAAATAATAAACTGACCAAATCAATAGCCATCTCTCACCTTACTGTCCAACTTTGCATTGGCCCCTTTCCCCATTTCAAGTCGTTCTTTTTTCTTGTACATCATTTATTTTTAATCAAAAAACCATCATAATATTAAGCAACCAAATTTCCAATTTTTAGATGTATGTGTAACTTACATGAAATTAAAAAATGCATCTCGGCCTTGCGCTTTCCTTTCGCTCATCCCCTTTTTTGAGCTTCCATAACTTGCACAAATCAAGTACAAAACATTGTCATGCAATTGTCCCTAGCGCCGAGAATTTGAATACTAATCCAAAGCCTAATACACCCTAAATCCCCTAAACCCCGTAAACACCACAACATCACATTGCTTAATTTAAAAAATACTGGGACCTGGATTTGCACACAGTTGCTTAGTAATTGCATATACTGATGTGCAATTGCACGACACTACTTGCAAGTGCATCAGCCCTAGATTATAACATTGCACAGATAATGCACACAACCCACCCATGCATTTCTCTATTGGGCCGGGATTCTTACTCTTTTCAAATCTCAATCCAAATCTTAACCAATCCTAACATTACACCTTCGGAACACTTTACTCCCCATAACAAAATATTCAAAAACACAGTCAAACATACCTACCTACCACGAAATCACCTCACTTGCATAATTTGGAAACAAAACTAGATATTGTAATTGCATTAAGTCACTTGGATTTGCATACAGGAGATTAGTAATTGCATATATAGATATACAATTGCATGAACATTACAACCATGAATGTAAGATACCCACTTCACCTCACGACACTTTCAGAATGAGAAACCCACTTCATCTCATCAATGTGAGAAACCTACTTCCCCTCTTGCCCCAAGTCATCACCACAGAATTTCAATTAACAATAAAATAAAACATAGTGTTGACTTACCTTCACAAGGAACTATTACCAAATTCTTTCAGAAGGGCTCGATTGTAGATGAGAGGAGTGCCAATGCAGTGACTGGAAAAGCTGATTTCCAATTCCTATTATCAACCTGAAATGCTAACCCTAAAATTTTCCCCAAAATCCAAACCCTAGAATATGGGCTTTTTGACAATGATGACAAAAGAAAGAGAGGTTGCAGAGAGGAGGAAGAAACTTTCTGCAGGAGGAGTTGAAGAAAAGATTATCAGTTTGAAGTTTGAAGTTGCAGAAAAGATTATCAGTTTGAGGAAGAAGAACGTCGAGTGAGCGTGAACGTGAAATCATTCCCCTGTTCACATCAGCAGCGCGTCAAATTTTTTACCTGTTAACCAGGTCAGCAGGTTTCCCTTGTTTTTAAAAAACCCTCACGTGATGGGCTGTACCGGTGCACCCGATGCACCACAGAAGGACTTTTCGGTTTCTTTGATTGACATTTTGTATGTTTGTTTACAGCTATTCAACCCACAAAAGAAAAACTCATTTACAGCTATGATAGAGTAAACCAACCCTCTTGTAGAAATCGTCGCCAATTTCATTCCCATATGGTCTTAATCTTCTGATTTGATAATATTTAATTTGCAGATAGTAACAAAGAACTGAAAAAGATAGTGATGAACTACACTTAATTCAAATATTCCCTATAAAATATAGTCTAAAAAAAATTATTTATTATTCCAAAAAAAACCGTAAAACAAAATAGTAATAAACATTCTTTTAAAGTTTCAAACACAGTACCTCTTTTCCGAAACCGCCCATTCCAAAATGCTTGTGACTCCATGGCCATAAGTAACAGTATGCTTGTATGAACGGAAGTTGGAGATTCTTGGTTGCATACATAAGAGAAAATCCCTTATAAATAATTAACATAATCACTCCATCAAATAGGATGATTCTCTTTCGAATCTCTTCTAACTCACTGAAATTGATACCTAGCAAACAAATGTGATATCAATACTTTTCTCTTGTTTTTGGTAATAAATGTTGCGATCGAAGTATGCAAAAATTAAAGAAAAACGCATTGCAATATTTAACTTGAATGAATTTGTTACCTGAATTTTGGGTTTTGTTTGGAGTTTAGCAGCTTGAGGTGCGATTTTCTTTCTAGTTTTATGGCCAAACAGAAAACCAAAGAGCTAGAGAGTTCTAAGTTGATGATGAAAACTGACCAATGTTGTGAATATGGCTTTCCGTTTTATAGAGAGAGTGTGTGACTTTATTTTATTTTATTACTTTTTTTCCTCTTTTAATTCTTCAGCTAGTAATTAGGGAATCACATGCTGCACCTGCATATCTGCAAATGCCATAAAGGAGACAAGACTGTTTTCACTTTTTTGTTTTTTTTTTTTTTTTTTTTTTTTCAAACTACAAACTCAAAAGTGATTAGGGAATCACATGCTGCATCTCTCTGCGCATAAAAAAAACAACACGCTGCATCTCTGCATCTCTGCGCACCTAGTTGCCTAGCGGCAGCTGCATGCCATCTCTTCTCTTCAGCTTTTGCCTGACAGCTTAATTTCAATATCTCTTAGAGATTCTGATTCCTTGTTTGAATGTGCTTGACGACGTTTATCCAACAAGTGTGGTACCTCATTAAGTGAAGTAGTTAATCTTCATCAAACGGGTCTCTTTTCTTATTTGACGGGTAAACCCTTGGATTTTTGTGGGTTTCAACTTTTATATGGTTTTCTCATCCAGCCGGCCCATGCTTGGATAATTGTGTATATGTGGGAGTTTGAGGAGAAAAATGCCGAATGAAGAACATTGATTTCGTTTGTTTGTTTCCATGATTCTGAAAAGAGAAAAAAAAAATCAACAATACTGAGCTCCAAGTCGCATCAACAATTTAAAAGATTAAAAAAATTAGGTTTCATACAATTGTAAATTCCTTGACCAAAAAAAATAAAACAATTGTAAATTCATATAATAAAAGAGCAACCAATTAAAGGCCTCATGTGCACGCAGGGACGGACCTATGCATATGCTAACTTGGGCTATAGCTCATGTGATTTGATTTTTACAGCCCAACGTTAATACCCCATCCCACCCAAGCGCACCTCACATACCCCCTCTCAGGAGCTGCTTCACTCTCCTTAGCGCAGCTGCTATATCTACTTGCTCATTGTTGAGGACCAAAAAAGTCCATGGTTGGGTCCAAATAAGTTTTCAGTCTAATACGATACTGTATTAAGAAAAGTCACATATCGAAGTACACGAAGGCTCATCATATACAAGTCATAGTCTACGTGTCATGCTAAATAAATAATTTGTCATGCCAAAGAGTGAAATAATATTATAAAATACAAGCTCATGCTAAACTAAGCACCGTGTCCCTTTTCAAGAACAATAAAATTAAAGCACGCCAAGCAAGGAATTATTATTCCGCACCCAATCACGCCACAAGCTTAAGTGGGCCCCAAGCCAGTCAAATACCCGGAGCTTGCTTGAGTGGGTTATGGTATGGATAGTAATAAATTGTCATGAGGCCCATTGATGGGCCGAGAAATGAAAGTCCCGGGTTGCATGGGAGCCTTGGGACTCAAGCCCATTTCATAGGCCCAAACATGTGGGTGAGCATAAGAGAGAAAAGAATAGCCCATCACTCCAAACAAAAATAACCTAACCAAAATAGCCCAACACTTGATAAAGTTAGCCCATTTATTTGATAGATCAACATTTTGTCTTAGAAGGCCCATACAATTAGGACAAAGAGGCAGCAAAACTCCAACAGTTGTTTAGAAAACAAAGCCACGGGTGAAGATTGAAAGGCCATGTGTGCAGAGTTGCTGGGAAGCTCCAACATGTGGGAAGGAACAAGTTTCAAGCAAGAAACACCCAGCGAACCATGGGATGTTGGCCCGCAAAGTGAGAATCATCCTTCGAACCAGCATGTATACCCATTTCTTTCCTTCATCAGATTTGACCATGAAAGAGGGGAGAAAAGAAAGGAAGGGGGATGACTGAAAATAGGAATTCTTCACTAGGCAGTTGCAGGAAAGGGACCTTGAGCTTTCAAAATCCTTGATTTTGTGCAAAGGAGCAGAGCAGATTTCACCAAAATAGGATGATTGAAGGGATGAGGGGAGAAAAGAAGGGAAAGACTTGGCAAAATGGGATAGAAGCCATTATGGTTTCTTGGAAAAAGAATGGCTTCTAGCGGCTATAAATAGGACCTCTTCTACCCAACAAAGAACAACCATATCTAGAGAGTAAGCTTCCTCTCTTACCTGCAAAACCCAGCAATTTCATGCACTATTCACCATTCTTCCCCATTTTCCTTCTTCTGGCAGATTGTTCTAACACTTGACAGAGTCTTTGTCAAGCTGCCGGAAGAAATGATCAAGCCACCCATCCCTTTCTCTCCCTCCTTTCTTAGCCAAATCGTCTTGCAAACTTTCCCTTTCTTGCCTTGACACCTTTCCTTCCTTCCAAGAACACATAATTTTCTCTTCAGTGCTAAACTCATGTCAATTTTGCTTCCATGCCACGATCTCCTCATGCCAAGCTAAGAATTCATCTGTAAGCACTAAGAATCTATCTGTAAGCAGCCATTATTTTTGTTGGTGAAGGTAACCAAGGTGTTTTCTAAGGTCCTACTGTCCTTTCGAAGCATTCTTGGGGCTTGATTTCTAAACTCAGGCACAGGGGATGATTTCTTTAGTTTATTCCTTACGGCAGCCCATCCCATTTGTAGCTGCCAGAAGAAAAAAAAGCCCCCTATATCTACTAGCTCATCAATGCAATTGCTATATCTACTGGCTCATCAACGCAGCTGCTATATCTACTCACTCATTAGCGCCCACGCACCCAACCAACGATTAGTTTTTAATAAGTAATACTCACACTCATTGAAGCTGCTCCAACTACTCAAGCATGACTCAATACCATTGGTGCAATTAATACCAATGACAAAGTTTTGAAAATTACTACTAACTTCAATTTTTTTTCTTTTAATTAATAAAGTTTTTGTACTATTCAATTTTCCCCATAAAACCCACCTATCTCTTCAAAATTTTCACACCACCAAAATCATTTACAACTCTTTAATTTTGCTTAATTTTTTACTCACAAAATTATTTATTAATTGCTTGTATATTTTTTATTAATCTCTCCACATCATTATGAATATATTATTTATTGGTATATGTGTGTGTGAGAAATCTTCACCCCCTTTAAACTATCACTTGTATTAAAAAAATTAACGGCTTTTTTCTTTTAGTTTAATGTTGTTTTTATTTAAGGTTGTATTAGATACATTTTGAGGGGCTCATTATGTCCCCCTATGTATTTTTTGTTATCAATGAAATTCACTCGTACCGTTGAGTAATCTATCCTTTTAGTACGTTTGTACGTAAGATAAATTTTGCCCACCTCATTTTGAAATCCTGAGTCCGTCCATGTGTACACGTACATGGCATAATTATAATTCTCAAATAATATAACTTCGTTTAGATAGTTGAGAAAACTACTAAGAAAAAGATTAGAAAGATTTACTACCTACTTAAATCCTAAACCCTAGCATCGATGTCAACGAAAATTAGTCAATGCCATCGATCAACCACGGAAGCTACTTTAAATAGGGATAAAAATTCTCTACATGTGGGAATTGCCTTTGGTAAGTATCGTAGGGACTTCTTTCAAATGCCTTAAAGTTGTACAGGTCGTCCGAATGGATAGTTGATTCATCAATGTATCTAGACTCGAGCAGACTGCCTGGCAACAGTGGCATGGATGAAGCTCTAGCACCAATTGCTTGTGGGTGCCCAATATTTGGATAACTGGGCACTATATTCATGGGGACTGCTTGCAGTTGGCTATGAACCATGCCATTATGTGATACACCATAAACATTTTGCATGATTGAGTATTTGTTGTCATACTCCACCATAGGATCAAAAAGGGTGCTCATCTGCATCTCCATCTCCATCTCCATTTATAATCTGGGGCTGCGGGGATAGAGGATCCTCGACATGATTTCGAGTTTCACATCTTTTGTTGTTCTTATCAACTTTCTTATAAATTCTACAGCGTACCCAATTATCCAACTGCAAACAGCAAAACTTTTACATGTTGATAGCGATCATAAACCTCATGGAATATGTATTAACCAGACGGTTTATTTTAACGTACCGTCGTGGAAGATGTTCTAAAACTGAAGGGAAGTTAATATTTAGGGTCGTGGTTACTTTGCATTACGTCAGTACGTGGCTTTGTGGCATGTTATTTGCTTTAGACGGCTCAAGGTTCTAAAAGCGCCGTCTAAGGTTCTTGAAGTTTTCCTTTTTTGCTGTTTTTATAGTAAGTAGATGTCGATTTGTGTTTAGAGATGATGTTGTATATTGTAACAATGTCGGTAATTTATTGTCGTGGTTCTATGCATCAAAAGATAGCGGTCGATTTCACAACGGTTTAAAAACCGTCTACATGACAGTTTGAAAACCGTTTACACGATGGTGGATAGAGATGATGTTGTATATTGTAACAATGTCGGTAATTTATTGTCGTGGTTCTATGCATCAAAAGATAGCGGTCGATTTCACAACGGTTTAAAAACCGTCTACATGACAGTTTGAAAACCGTTTACACGATGGTGGATTTCCATTGTCTATTGTGGTTTTTTGTAGTAGTGAGCTTTACATTAGAAGCCATTCTTGATTTCTCTGCACACCACCATTATACATATGGATCATTACATACCAAAATTTGATACCTACTTTACTCAAATGAATAATTTTAAGCCATTGAAATATATGTATATACACAATAAGAAAGCAATAAACACACAATACAGAGGCAGATCAAGGTAATAGGTACAAGATATATCAGTGATAGCAGTACAATAGAGAGGAAATAGGCACCTTATATGCAATACATAAGTTGTATATGTGTGTCATGACAGAAAAAATAAAAATTCCTTCTACCTAGTAGAAGCTGTTGATCCCATCTCCTTCTGTTAAAAAGGAGCAGAAGCTAAGTAGACACATTCTTGTGTTGGGAGTAAATCAGAGCCATTGTAGACCTCACAATGGTCTCAGCTTCATGACATGTATCATGATAGAGATAAACAGAAAGAGGAGAGGGAAAAGAAAGTGGTTTCGATTTGGGACTGAAAGAGAGAAGAGAGAGCATCGACAGTGATTTCAAAAGCAAAAATGAACAAGTGTGCAAAAGAGAATAAATGGGCAATAGGTAAGTATTTATAGATAGTATTGCAAAAGTGTCCATTGGAGGATGAAATTTGGAGTTAAAGAAACAAGAGAGACATATACCCGACGATTGTCTTTGATGGATTTCACTCGTTTGCAGTGCTGTATACGAAGAATATTATCTTGGTGGCTCAGTGTAGTTATGCTTGTGTGTTTCTCTTATCTTTGTCAATATTTTTGATTCATCTTAAGAACCCTTTTGTTTAATTTAATTTAAATTAATATTTTGTACGTTGTTCTCTTAAAAAAATATATGGGCTAACGATAAAAGACACTTGCAAGTTTGGGGTGATTCTCAATGTGGACCCCAAGGTATCAATTTTATCAATTTACACACTTACGTTTGCAACATCGTCCAATTTCATCATTTCGTTAAGTTGACCGTGTGGTCAATCGTTAAATGCTGATATGTCTACTCTGGGACCCACCTACTAACCAACCAATTCCTAAAAAAATTTGGGAAATAGCGCTTAATGCCACTCCTTTCCAAATATATATGGAAATATCACCTTTCCCCACGCATTTTGCAAATATAACCATAAATATATACTTATTGCCCACTTATCAGCCAGATAACACTTCTGGTCAGTTTTTGTTTTCTCTCTCAGCTCTTTATTCTCTCTCTCTCTCTCTCTCTCTCTCTCTCTCTCTCTCTCTCTCTCTCTCTCATGCAGTTCTATCCCTCTCGCAAAACTGTCTCTCTCTGGCGTAGCCAATCCTCTCCTAACGCTCTCTGTTCAAAATTGTCCCCATCTCTCTGTTCTGAATCACGACACCCTCCCCCTTGACCCCATCTTCTAGATATGCCTTCTGAATAGTTGCAACCTTAAAGCTCAACTCCATCGCCGACCTCCAATAGGTAGTCTTGATGGTCATTTTCTTAATCTCTGTGGGTTTCTGTGAAATTGGTTTTATTTTGATTGCTTGGGTTTCTGTGAAATTTGTTTTATTTTGATTGCTTTGGGTTATTTTTTTGAATCTTCATGCTCATTCATCTGGGTTATTATCATATGGATTTAGATTGCTCTGGATATGTGAATCTTGAAACTTGTGATTTTCCATTTGATGTAGTAGATTTGTATAGTTTGTATAGTTTGATGTAGTACAATCGAAAATGGGTAACCTCAAAGAAGATGTGCAAATACTAAGAAAAGGCTTAATAGTACCACAAACCATCACATTTGCTGAACTGTTGGATCGTGCTCAGAAGATTGGTAATACAAATAGCAAGAAAGACAAGGTTTGCTTAAAGTTCTCAGTTTTGGTGGCCTCGAATGAGTGAAAGCACATAAAGATTGAGGACGATGATGATGTCAAATTTTTTATCAAGTACAATTGTGCGGTCACTACTACAAAAAGTGAAAAAGACGACTAGAAAAAAACGACGGTTTAACTGAAAACCGTCGTTGTTTTTTAAAAGACAACGGTTTTATAAAACTGCCGTATAAGAATAACTTAAACACCTAAAAAAGGAGGAATCCAATGGTTGTTTTTAAAACATGACACACCTATTTTAAAAAGCGACGTCTTATTGAAAAAGGTTTTCTACAGAGTAAACTCAGAGCCAACAAAAAAGGGCAGAAGGTATGAATCAACTGACGTAGAAAGTTGTAGGGGCTTTTTTCTCCAGCAGCTACAAATGGGATAGGCTGCTGTAAAGGGCAGAATGAGGAGATTGTCCCCTTTGCTTGGGTTCGGAAATTAAGCCCCAAAAATACTTCGAAAAGGCAGCAAAGCCTTAGGAAATATTTTGGTTACCTTCACCAACTGAAATAATGGCAGCTTACAAGTGGTTTTGGCATGCTTACAAATAATCTTTCTAGCTTAGCATGAGTGGCATGTGGCATGGGAGCAAAATCAACATGAGTTTAGCACTAAGAGAAAATTCAGGCTTGCTTTGAGGGAAAAGGAAGTGTTAGGGTAAGGAAGGAGAAGTTTTGTAAGAGAATTGGCTAGAAAAGGGAAAATGAATAGCAGAGTTCTTCCGGCAGCTGCTAGAAGAGCAAAATGGAGAAGAAGATGAACAGTGCACGAGATTGCTGGTTTTTTGTAAGTTAGAGAGAAAGCTTGCTCTCTAGATGTGGGTTGCTTCCATTGGGTAGAAAAGGCCTCAATTTATAGCCGCTGGAAGCTGACATTTTCCAAGAAACCCTAATGGTTTCCATCCCATTTTGTCAAGTCTTTCCCTTCCTTTCTCCCTTCATCCCTTCAATCATCCTCTTTTGGTGAAATCTTCTCTGCCCATTTGCACAAAATCAGGGATTTTTTGGAGCTCAAGGCCCTCTTTCCTGCGGCTGTTTCAGACTTCTATTTTCAGCCATCTTTCTTCCTTCTTTTCTCTCCTCTTCCAAGGCTAGGTCTGATGAGGGAATGAATTGAATATACATGCTGGTTTAAAGGGTGCTTCTGGCAGCTCGCATGCTAATATTTCTTGGTTCTTTGAGCGTCTCTGGCTTGGAACTTGCTCCCAGCAGCTTTCACACATGGATATTTTGGCTTTCAACATGGCTTTTGTTTTCAGCTAGGTGCTGAAGATTTGCAGATATTTTTTTTGGGTTGCTTGGGCCTTCTATGACAATAAGTTGGTTTATCAAGTACATGGGCTAACTTCATCAAGTATTGGGCTAGTTTGGTTGAAGTGATGGGCTATTTTGATTGGGCTTATTTTTGGTTAGGTTATTTTGCTTGGGCTATTGGGCTACTTTTCTCTCTTGTGCTCACCCACATGTTTGGGCCTAAGAAATGGGCTTGAGTCTCAAGGCTCCCAATCAATCCGAGACTTTCCATTTCTCGGCCCATCAATGGGCCTCATGTTGATTTATTACCATCCATACCACAACCCACTCAAGCAAGCCTCGGGCATTCGAGTGGCTTGGGCCCACTTAGACTTGTAGCGTGGTTGGGTGTGTAATAATGATTTCCTACTTGGCATGGCATGGCATATCGCTTGGCATGCTTTTAATTATTATTCTTGACGAGATAATTAGCATGGATTTGCAAAGATAATGCATTGACTCGTATATGACGAGCCTTTGTGTACTCAGATATGTGATTTTTCTTAATATAGTAGCGTATTGGACCGAAAACTTATTTGGGCCGAACCGTGGACTTTTTTGGGCCTCAACAAAAGTAAAGACGACGGTTTAAAGAAACAGCCGCCGTCTTTTCTCCGAAATAATCACGACGAAGTTTTCATGTCCGACATCGCATAATTTCAAAAGAATCCACGGCATTATATTACAAAATACCGCCGTCTTAAATACACGTACAACGACGTAAAATATAATTTTATCGACTTATTTCATGTTCCATACTACGACGGTATCTTTAACTCTAACCACGTTGGTTTGTTCAATTAACGCCGTGTAATAAAATTTACTACGTCGTGAAGTTAAAATTACCGTCATATTTATTCACTTTATACGTCTACCCTTATACCTAAATGGTCGTCTTAATTACATTATTTTTTACTATTTATTTCTTGGATTTTGGTATCCTACGACGATAGACCAACTTAATGACAAGAATTGAGAATAACCACGACGGTTTATATAGAAAACCGTCGACAGAATAGATTTTTCTGAGATCCAAGATATACGTCATGAAGTTAAAATTACTGTCGTATTTATTAACTTTATATGTCCGACCTTATATAGAAACCGTCGTCTTAATTGTAAATTTTTTTTTCTTGAATTTTGTCCTCCTATGTCTGTGGATCAACATAATGTCAAGAATTGAGAATAGCCACAAGGGTTTATATAGAAAACAGCAAACAGAATTAGATATGAGATCCCAAGAGTTACGAAATCTTACTAGATGGAACTTTGTTCCTCATCGTAATCGGACCACAGAAAGGCAATATTTTAGAGCTTGATGATGTATGTGCCTTCGTGTCTTTGAGATACACAAGGCAGCCACAGATTTGCATTTAGAAAGGTAATTTTTTGGAAGTTGATGATGTGTGTGCGTTTGTGTATCTACAAAAACGCACACACTGATCGGTGCATAATTACATATCTTTTTGTACCCTTCTAACTTATGATTTGGTTATGTTTTTTAGTTAAACTTGTGCTTTTAATAAGTTTTGTGTTTGTTTCAGTGTAATAAGCTTGAGACTCATTTAATGCATTTTGGAGACAAATTAGCCCAAAACGGTGTCTGCAGATCATTCAATTTCACGGATTAACCTGTACTTGCTCAAGAAGAACCAGATAATGAGCCATACATCATTGGAAAGATACGGAAGTCTAGTTTCCGTACCATTTTACGGTTCATGATTCTGAGTCTTCTAGAGGAAGTTATACATGATCTAGTAGCTCAAGGTCAAAATTCGGCAGCATCTGCGTTACTGGGCCACAAATAACATTTGAAGGTCTTCCCAATTTTTCCTTGAGTTGGGCTGCATATGCTTGGAAAGATAAGACAAAGGGCTTGAAGATTCATATTTTTCCAGAATTTTATGAATGTATTAACAAGCCCAAAACGAGCCCAAAAGAAGAGTGCAATGCATAGTCATGCATGACATATGTATGATGAAGTGCACTATCTAGTGGGAGTTGTTGGTGAAGTGCACTAGCCAAAAGAATGAGTTTCTAATTACAAGTGCTATCTAATGGGAGTTGTTGGTGAAGAGCACTAGCCAAAAGAATGGGTTTCTAATTACAAAAGCTATCTAGTGGGAGTTGTTGGTGAAGTGCACTACCCAAAAGATGAGTTTTTAATTACAAGTGCTATTGGCATAAACCATATTCAATTCATATATTCCCCTTCCATTCTCCCTATAAATAGCACTCCAATTCTAAACACAAATCATTCACAATTCTTCTCATTCACTTCATCCTTCCACAAACACTCCATTCATCCCCAAAACACCAAAATAGCTCCAACAAGCCTCCATTCCAATTCCCTACGAATTTCCTCTTTCTTTTCCATCACCACTCACCCAAACTCATCCCAAATCACCTCTTTAGTTGCCATACTCTAGATGTGAGGAAGCTTTTGGAGCAGCATTAGACGTGGAGAAGCACTTGGAGAAGCCTTGGACACCACAAACAACTTCATAAATGGGTTTTTCTACTCTTGTTGCATTCATTATGTTTTCTCATTTCTGTTTAAGTTTCATTTCCATTATGAGTAGCTAAATTCATAACTAGGGCTTCGATGTAACCTAACATGAATATTCTGGGTTTATAAGTTGAAGTTTTGAGTTTCAAGTTTGATTCATGATTCATGTTCTTATTCATTATGCTTATCTGTTAATATGCTTGTTTGGATGATTGAACAACATTAGAACTTGTTTATTAGCTATCTTAGTTTGAATCAAGAGTAGACATCATGCTTTGATTCGAATTGAACTATGAATAAGAAAAGTATGTATGGACATTCGACAATAGGGATTAGATACATGATTGGTTGTTTAAATTGTTCTTCTATGCTTAATGGGTTCCTAATGCTTAATTTAGGTTAGACAACAAATGATCAAGTTAGGGAATTAGGAACGCAAGGTTAGGACCAAACACCATGGCCTAATCATACTTTAGCTAGAATCAATCTTTGAATCCGAATTAAACTTGTCACTTGACGCCTTATAACCCAGAATTGAATTGTTATGGTGAATCGAATGCCCTAGTTTCCCAATCTATTTTCCAACCTACAAAAATACTCTTTGTTACATTTGCTCACTTTGCTTTTGTTTGAAACTTCGTTTTGCCTCATTTGTTCAACAATTACAATCACTCTTACTTTAAATTTTGTTTTAGACTTAACCTCCTACTTTCTTGAATTTGGTAATCTAAGTACATAACTAATTTTAACTTCTCAGTCCTTGTGGGTACGACCTCGTACTTGTCTTGCTATACTACTAATTGGCCCGTACAATTGCGAGTTAACGTTTTTAACGAACACACGCACATCAACATCCAAGCAATTGCCTCTAAAATTTGACGATGGCAGCCATAGATTTGCATTCAGAGAGACAATATTTTAGAGATTGATGATGTATGTGTATTTGTGTCTCAAATGAGACACAAATACACGCACATCAACATCCAAAAATTTGCCTCTAAAATTTGACGACGGCAACAACATATTTGCAATCAGAGAGACAATTTTTTGAATGTTGGTGATGTGTGTATATTTGTGAATTAGATACACAAACATACATACACACCAACATCCAAACAATTTCCTCCTAAGAGGTGAGACAGAGGGCAAGAAGAAATTGGAACCGTAATTGAAAACTGAAACTGAAAGAAATCGCGGAAAAAAACTCAATTTATACAAAAAATATTTCATATCCACGTCGATTACATTTAAAATACCGCCGTTTCATAACAAATCAACGTCGGTTCTGTAAAAAAGTAGGACGTATTAAATTACAAACAACGTCGGTTATTGAAATGAAGTCAACGAGGTGTTTGAAAACCACGTCGATTTAATATAAAAAACGACGTGGTAACTTATAATATTACTTATTTAAAAGTAAACTTTTGACGTGTAGCGCCCAACTAACCACGTCATTTTCAGAATACAAAAAGTCAAAAGGCTTTTTTACTAACCACGTCGGTTGATGTAATTTTAATGTCGTGGTAAGTACATACTAGGGAGGTTTTTATGATTACCGCCGTCTTATTTTTATTGCTTTTTAAAATTAATTAATTTTTCTTTTATTTTGGTAATATCTTTCTTAATATCTATCAGAAAGAACTACTGTCAAGTTGGGCCCTCTCCTTCCTCTTGTTCTCAAGCTCCTGCACAGCCACAAATCAATAAAAATTAAAGGAAAACGCATGCATTGCAATATTTAACTTGAATGAATTTGTTACCTGATTCTTGGGTTTTGTTTGGAGTTTATATAAGAGCTTGACTTGAGGTGCGATTTTCTTTCTAGTTTTATGGCCAAAAAGATCACCAAAGAGGTAGAGAGTTCTAAGTTGATGATGAAAACTGATCGATGCTGTGAATATGGCTTTTCTGTTCTATATAGAGAGTGTGTGACTTTATTTTATTTTATTTATTTTTTACTTTTTTCCTCTTTTAATTCTTCATCTACCCTACAAACTCAATAGTAATTAGGGAATCACATGCTGCACCTGCATCTCTGCAAACTGCCATAAAGGGAACAAGACTATTTTCACTTTTGTTTTTATTTTTATTTTTTCCAAACTACAAAACTCAATAGTGATTAGGGAATCACATGCTGCATCTCTACGCACCTAGTTACCTAGAGGCAGCTGCATGCCATCTCTTCTTTTCAGCTTTTTCCTGAAAGCTTAATTTCAATATCTCTCAGAGCATTTCCACCTCAAAAGGCAAGGGCAAGACAAAGGCTAAGTAAGATTTGACACTATTTATGTGAATAGTGTCATCCTTGCCTTTTTCAGTTCCACCCCAAAAGGCAAAGGAAAGGGCAAACGCTATTCACTTTACTTTATTTTCTATTTTTTTGTATTTAACTATTAATTTTGATAGCTTTTTAGATAATATTTTCGGTTGCCACATGTCACTATTTATTATAAAATTCTCCTAAAATTTTAGATAACATTTTCAGATAAAATTTTCAAATAAAATTTTCAGATAAGATTTTTGGCTGCCACATGTTTGAAGATTTGGTGTGGAAAGTGAATAATATTGGTAGGTATTTATAGAAAAAATATCCATAATTTTTTTATATTTTTTTTCAGTGTTTTTTAAGTGTGACGTCAACAACCTGCGGGCAACAGCCCAGTCCATTTTTGCATGTGGGCTTGCCCAGGCTAGCCTTTCTGCGCTGGAGGTGGAATTGGGGCCTTGGGGGGCCTGTTGCCATGGCAGGGCTGTAGCGCTGCAATTGTTCTTAGAGACTTAGATTCTTTGCTTTATTTTTCTTTGTTTGAATGTGCTTGACGTTTATGCAACAAGTGTGGTACCTCATTAAGTGAAGTGGTTAATCTTCATCAAATGGCTCTCTTTTCTTATTTGACCTTGAATTTTTTTTGGCTTTCAACTTTTATATGGCTTTCAACTCTTTTGTGACCTTGGATAATTATGTATATATGTGGAAGTTTGAGGTAAAAACATGCCGAATGAAGAACATAGATTTAGTTTGTTTCCATGATTCTGAAAAGGAAAAAAAATACTAATTGCATGATTTATTTAATCACAAAAAGCCTACATTAATAGGCTTTCATAAATTTTCATATAATTGTAAATTCATATAATAAAATAGCAACCAATTAAAGGCCTCATTATAAAAGAAAATCCAACTACCATGTACACGTACATGGCATAATTATAATTCTCAAATAATATAACTTCGTTTAGATAGTTGAGAAAACTACTAAGAAAAAGATTATAAAGATTTACTACGTACCAAATCCTAAACCCTAGCATCAACGAAAGTTAGTCAATGCCATCGATCAACCACAGAAGCTACTCCAAATAGGGATAAAAATTCTCTACAGGTGGGAATTGCCTTTGGTAACTATCGTAGAGACTTCTTTCAAATGCCTTCAAGTTGTACAAGTCGTCTGGATGGATAGTTGATTCATCAATGTATCTAGACTCGAGCAGACTGTCAGGCAACAGTGGCATGGATGAAGCTCTAGCACCAATTGCTTGTGGGTGCCCAATATTTGGATAACTGGGCACTTCATTCATGGGGACTGCTTGTAGTTGGCTATGAACCATGCCATTATGTGATACACCATAAACATTTTGCATGATTGAGTATTTGTTGTCATACTCCACCATAGGATCAAAAAGGGTGCTCATCTCCATCTCCATCTCCATTCCTTCCCCATTTATAATCTGGGGCTGCGGGGATAGAGAATCCTCGACATGATTTCGAGTTTCACATCTTTTGCTGTTCTTATCAACTTTCTTATAAATTCTGCAGAGTACCCAATTATCCAACTGCAAACAACAAAACTAATTTTTGTAAGCATGATGTGGGATATATAGTTAGATTTTCATTATCAATTATATAGAAGGAGAATATGCAGACCCTCATGTCATTCTCTCCCCTTTTTCTTCGAACGGGAGAATCCTTGACTCGAAACTCATGCATGATCCAGTTGGTCTTGTCACCCTTTGGAGGTTTCCCTCTGTAAAACACAAGAGCCTTTCTGAATCCAACAAGAGCACCATTAGACCTAACTGCTTTGTCAGCTCCAGTGGCCTTCCAGTATCCATTACCAGCTGCTCTCTTCGGCCGACTACCATTTTTATACTTCCGGTCCCTCGGAGTAAAAAAGTACCATTCAGCTTCTCCATATTTCCTATATTTTTCTGTTAATTAACATAAAAAAAAGAGAGAGCATTACAATATTATAGGTACTTCTCATCATCTATCCTGTGAAAAAATATCTAGACACATAGCAAAAGAACATGTTAAAACGCAGCTTTAATCTTAGTGATGATAATGCATATACATTATACAAACTTCATTAATTAGTGTATTAATCTCTGCTGCATGGCATGGCACTATTTCACTTATATATAAATTTCTGTGAGATGCACATATGAAACTAAGTTAATAAGAAAAATCTACTAAACCCTAAACCCAACAATCCTACATGAGAAAAACATCCACACAACGTTAGATCATTATGAAAAGCTAATGAAGAATAAGTACATAACCCTAGGGAAATTGATACAAAAATTAGTAATGCACAATTTTCCTTTATTCACATGTACCAGCAAGAAATTCCGGATTGTGGCGGTATAGGTTAACTTCAATGATCCGGTTGGGAGGCAAGGGCTGATCCAAGACCTTCTTCTTCAGATAATGCACAACAAGTTCCTCATCGAGAGGGTTGAACCGATAACCGGGCGGGAACGAATCGAAAAACTCATCTTCCTCATTTTTCAGATTGTTATTGAAGCTATTTGACTCATCATCCGAAAGTTCTGCGCCCGCAGACACATTGGTTATCAAAGAATTTCCAGGCTCGTTTGGTTGAGTGAGTTCATGAGTGAGATGAGCTTGAGCATGAGATTGCTTGTTGATGAGGCTATAAGAAGCCACTTGGGAAGTAACAGAAGCCTTGTTATGCGGATGACTTTGTTCAACAGGCTCCATTGTTGGACTCTTTGAGGGAGAAGACACTGGCAGAGACGCAAGCTTGAGTCTTCCTCTTTTCTTTGTTGTTGGAAAAAGGCGTGGAAGAGTTGTAGTTGAAAACAAATTTAAATAAACAGACTCCGAAATTATTTGAGATAAATCGGGGTTTCGGGTGGGATTGGCCGCCGGAATATGCTTCCGAAATTGAATTTATGATATTCAAAATTAATGATAATTATCAGTTGTTTAAATTGCTGTTTATCTTTTTATTTGAAACCATGTATTTTAATTGGTCGACCTAGCTGCATGATAGGCCATTAATAATTAATTATATTATCTTTGTTTCATGAAGATAACTTACCGAACCCAGTAGTTATATATCTTAGCACATGAAAACCTAATATAATAAATAAATATTAAAAGAAAAGTGGGAGTAAAATAAAATTTTAAATTAATAAATAAAAAGTTGTTAGATTAACATGGAAGATGATATTGTATTATGAAATAAAAAGTATTAATTAATTAATACCGGATGAGACTTCAAACTAACCTTGGTAACAGAATTCAAAACATGCATGCTGATTATGAGAATTTCTAGATGGATCGTCACACAAGAATTGAACATTTATTTGGAAGTAAACTTAAGTCTTTAAACGAAATACAAAAAGAAAAACTAAACAGGACATGAACTATATTAAGGATGTGCGTAAACACGGCCTAAATTAAAATTTTGACAATTTACCTCTTTTAGTGAATGCGTCGCTCATGTTTACAAATATTGTAACGCTCATAATATTGTACATGGTACACAAACATTGTACTTCATTACCTACAATATTGCGTTACACAAGTACTTCTCATCATCTTTAATATTTAGTGCAAATATTATGTGCCACCTAGACTCCTCTCTGAGGTAGTACATAATATTGTCTACCTTAGAGAGCTTTTTTAGTCTTGTATGGGAGAAGCTTCCTTTGTTGATACAATGTAACATTTGATATGCTTTGGAAGATCGAATAAAACTTGTGCAAAACTTTCATACCGCAAAGAATCTCCTACCATGCCATTGTCATAACATGACAGTCTAACCAGTCAAAATAAAATCATCTCATGACATGATAGTCTAACAAGTCAAAATAAAATCATTTGTTCGTATTAATAACTATAAATAAATAAAAATTAGATTAAAGTTCGGTGTTTTAATTACTATATGCCAAAATTGTGAAATTTTCTTACAGTTTTAATGGATTCAAGTTTCCGCCGATTGATTTTGAAACGCTAAATTCCGAAGAAAAAAAAAATTGAATCGGAATTGGAACATATCTTAAAATTCTAAAAATTCAAAATATTGAACAACATTAATTGAACTTCCTACAACGTTTGGCATTATGTTGAAATAAAAATAGGATTTAATGACCAAGGAGGCAAAGATGGAGTTCTCCTGTGGAGTAAACAACTTTCATTGCATGTGAGCACTAGTCCCACATCACTCAAAGGGAGAACTCCATCAAATCCTTATATTATAAAGTTCTTTCATGACCTATCTCGTTTTTTTCTTTGGCTTTATATAAGTATTCTTAACCATTGTGGTTTAAAAGATTTTGAAATATATACTTCCAAAAAATTTCGGAAAATTGCAACAAAATTGAAAGGAATCTTTCAGTCCGAAATTTTGAATTGAATTTGGAACACCTTTTAGAATTCGATGAGTCCAAAAATCAAGCCTAGTTTTTAACACATACATGGCTATTCTATGACCAGTTCTGCAAGGAAAATTTGTTCTCATGAAAGTTCTTGTGGCAAGGAAAATAGCTCAATTGTTTTTTGATGTTTAAAGGGTCAATTTCGGGCTCAAAATTTAAAAGAATTACGCGCAAATTCTGTATTAAAAAAATGCCAGAAAATAAAGAACACATCGAAACTTACAGTACAAGAAATACACACTATTAATATCAAAGAGAATAAAAGTTCCATGAATACACTTGACTCTCAGTAATCCAATATCTTATTCAATAGTTAATTTCTTCTGTATTCTGCAGACACGTGGGTAAATATATAGGAATCAACAAGCTGGAGACTAAGTCCTGTTTTTCTGTTTTGGGTCTAAGTAGACTAAGTCACTAAACCAAAAACACCAACCGAAACATAGCACAGACTGAATTTATTGCAAAGACCTTCACAGTACTTAAACAAGAAGACTCAGAAATTGACAAAATTCTTTTCCTTCAGGCTTTCAACTGTTTCCTTGAGGCTAACCTCTAATGGAATGAATTCAACACCCAACTTCTTTGCCTTCTCCTTGGACACCTGATATGTTGGCACAAAAGGCTTATCATCCGCACACCTGGAAATACCATTTGAAAGGTAAAATTACAAAGTTAATTTCCATGAAACTAGCGTAGGAAAACAACAGGAAACTGAGAGAGAGAGAGAGAGAGAGAGAGAGAGAGAGAGAGAGAGTTTGGCATCGACATGCACTATCAAGCACAATAACAGGTCATGCTCGGTATGTTCTTTGCTTTTTTAATAAATAAAAAATAGAGGAAGTTGTGAACCTGCAGATTGCAATAAATGGAGTACAAACAAGTCCGCCAACAAAGAGTCTTCTACATTATCTGTAATTTCTATTGGCTTAAGCCCCTTTATATGGTGAATTTTTTTAGCAACAGTTCCGTGTACTACAATCATGAGCACTTTAGTTGACATAATCTTTGCAATGCTAATTGAAGAGCATCTATAGGCTGACAAATTGCAGCAACTTCAACTTCACATGAAATTGAACTAAGAGGACAGATGATGATAGCTAGTTTTCCCAGTTACGACATTTGTTTCCTAGGCAGTCTAGTTGTATTTTAGAGTGACTGAAAGGTTAGAAAGATGCAAAATGAGGATCAGATATTGTAGTTCTGAACCACTATATATACTCATTTTGAATACAAAATAACCACTAAAACCAAAATACACCAGAAAAGTGTGAAAAACGGCAATGCTGAGTTTAGTTATAAATGCGATTCAAATTTAAAAGAAAACAAATAATTAATTACTATCAGAATCTTGGGACAGTGTTAATGTGGAAATTATCTATTGCCAATCACAAAGTTATACCAAAATTTAAATTGTGTAGGAAACAAAGACTTACTTCTCTGGAAGTTGCAAACCAGGGTACAGCTCCCGTAAAATTCTCACAACTTCCGAGAAGTGTGCAACTCTCTCAACCAAACAATATCTGCCACTAGCTGAAGGAATCTCAAATGCTTGAATATGTGCATTGGCAACATCTTTAACATTAATCCATCCAAAACTTGCATTGGGAAATGTTCGAGCTCCTGCATCAAACAAAGAAGTAAAGAAACAATCAGGTACTTCACGGAGACAGAAAGCACCGAGTGTTAGACAAATAAAAGGAACCATAGAGCAGCATCTTGACTCAATATGAAGAAATATCCTTATTTAAAATAATTATCTAATGTTTTCATGCAGACATTTTTCCAATCATGTTAATCAGGAAACATTTTACTTGTTGAAATCAAGAAATACCAGATACAACAATGAAGAAATGTTACCCTTAATAACATTCAAAACTGCTGCAGCACTTGTATTAAGTGTTGGCTGTAACAGAGGACCAATCACCATTGCAGGGTTAATTGTAACCATGTCAATACCCTTCTCCTTTACAAATTTCCAGGCAGCATCCTCAGCCAAAGTCTTTGAAAGCACATACCATAGCTGGAGAAAATTAAGGGAACATAAAAAGAAATGAAAATATGTTTTGTTACAATAGTAAAGATACCATATTTTATTGAATGCACAAGCCAAAAAAATTAATCTTTGACAAAGCATTTAAAGCCTTAAAGGCTTGACATGATATTGTCTGGTGAACAACATCATTAAACATGAAGCAAATGAAAATGGCATTAAGGACACAACAAACTACCTACATGTTTGGTGACTACATTTCAATTATGGGTATGGGAACCCTCAATCATAAAAAACCAAAAACAAAAAAAACAACAACAAAAAAACCCTGGTTTTAGCAACTTAATAAAATAACATGAAATCTTAAGTAACCATTACGCACTGAAGAAATTTCATTTCTAAAGCGCAAGTCAGAGCAACTTTTAAGTTTTCGGAGTTTATAATAAAAGCACATAAAAAGTTAACATCACAGATTGAGAGATTAAGATGGCAAGATATTGCCACATACAAACAACTTTCATGTTCACCATACATGCTTTCTGAACTTACAATAAGGAAACTCGAAATTTCTCCCAAAAAGTGTTCTATGATACTAAAATCCTATTGGGTAAGAAGGAAGAGAAGATTGTGTTCTCTTCCTGGCACAATTAATTAGGCCCCTGCAAACCATCTTGTTAGTAATTTCACGTACACACATATGAATACATATGTACTAACCTATAAATAATTCACAAGGTTAAATATTTTAGATAATATACTTAAACTACAACTTGGTTTTAGAAAATGTGCATGGGAAAAAGGAACCGGCTTCTCTTGTCACTTCAAACATTTCCTATCTTCTTCTTCATTGCTAAACTTTCATCATTTCATGAGCAAGCAGACTTGCAATCATATTATTTTGGTTTGGCCAACTCTCAGGAAATCAAAACTAAATTTAGCTGATATACTACCATTACAATGTAACGACTCAAAGTGCATCACCATATTTTATTTTCAAAAGAGTATGAATAATGATGATAGCACATGCATACCTTTGATTCCTTACAAAAATCTGCATCAGTAAACCAAGTCTCATCAACAACTACATCAGGAGTTCGAGGTTTTCCGTTATATGCAACTGCGGCTATAGAAGATGTCAAGACCACCCGTCTGATAGACTGGGATTTCGCACACGAATTAAGAACATTAAGGGTTCCCTTTACTGCAGGGTCAAGTAGTTCTGCCTGAAATGAGGCAACAACTATTTAACAGTTAGAAGCCATACAACCACCCCTATTATTAGCACCAAAAAAAAAAAACAATCTAGTGTTATTATTATATGAAAAAAGGATCCTGCATTTTAAGGTTCAATTCAAAAAGCTATCAGAAATCAATTAAGGAATGCGAAAGACAATTGCTATAATCCTAATCTTGACAACTTAACTTGTGCATTGCGCTTTGTCGAGAAAACAAAGAACTCGTGCGTTGCATGTACAGGCAGCAAAAATTGGACAGTCACGATTGTTCCTAACATTTCTAGTGCATCATTCTATGTTTTCAACAAGTAGATACATGATGATGAACTTATACTTATGTACTTAATGTGTGCTTTAGTAGTGACTTTTATAGATTGGAAGAGATTAATCTTAATCTAAGAGAAAAAATGGGTGACACAAAAATGAAAAGGCTACATCTACTAGTTTTCTTGTCCACCAACATAGACTTAAACATCCCAAGAGAATTCTTTTGGCCATGAATATCATGAAATAAAATTTCGGAATCATAACTTGATCATCTACATTGAAGGAAAAAAATAGCATATGTTATTGCAACAGTAATGGATTTATCAAGCAAACATATTTGATTGCATTAACATGATGAGTTGGAACTAATTATATGTATCCACTTTTTCCCAACAGCCAATGCTCTAATCCCTTGATTTCTGAAGGAGATATTGAAAATTACATGGCTCTTTGGTAATTTAAAATTTTTATAACCTAAAAAAAGATCCTTAGTACCTTTATTAACAAAACAGAAATCGGAAGCACATGCAAAAATTATCTAATATTCATAAAGTAAGGGTACAAGTTGATGAACCTTTGGATCTGTGACATCATGATAAAAGGGAGAAGCAGTATGGAAAACCCCTTCACAACCGTCAACAGCAGAGTCAAAAGAACCTTCCTCCAATAGATTTGCTTTGAAAAGTTGAAGTCTCTCTTGAGCTCCATCAAGCCCGAGCAAGTGCTCTGTCTTAGTTGGATCATCTATGTGAAAAATGAAAAATGAACTCAGTAAATCATTCTCTTAATACTAGCCGCATCTATTAAATTACAGAGTTGATCCAAAAATTAAAACTATTCTGAGAACTCATTGACGGAAACAATGAAAACGCAAGACTCATCAATCTAGAGCATACAAGTTGTCCTGGGAGATAAAAGAAAAAGGGGAAAAAAATGTATAATGCTACTTCTATGTACATACAGGAATAAGATTGCATTCAGTGTTAGGATAATGTAAAATAGGATCCGAATTTATAAACAAATGTCAAAGCTTAGAGACACATCTGTATTTGCAATAATGGACATCACGTATCTACGTACTTATACATGCATTATTTTTCTGTCAAAATTAAATGATAATGGCACAGATAGGAGTAATAAAACATTAAATCATTCATATGACAGGGCAGAAAACATCCCAGAAAAGGAGAATAAGCGTTGCCTGAAGAAATACATGTAAATTAGAAGGATCAATACCACCCACAATTTGATGTCAGAATCAAGTTATGCCGGTCATTTTATATGGAACATGCATTTAACGTGATCCTACCTGAAACCAACCAACATTTTATTGGTTAAGCACCCAAATAAGTTTTTATAGTGACGTGTACCTGTCCTTTGAAACCAATTCTACCACAGAAACAGAAATATGTCACGACCCATGGGTAGAACTTGCCATTGCTAAACCAGTTTGCAAGGGTAGGATGCCCAAGAGCCTACAAAGATATTTTATCCATAAAACGTATGACATTTGGCACATGTCAACCTAACACTCTTCCGCACCCCACCTCCTCATCAGCCCACTCTACATACACTGGCCAGAAAAGCTCAACGGTAACTCTTAAATTCCATTGAGGTGGCTTTCACTCACCTACTCCCCTGATAGCTCGATTGTAGCCATTTCCAAGTGGGGTTCATGCACCTACTATCTACCTACCAGTATACAATGACTTGATATTATGTTCATAAATAATACCAAAGTGGATTTTAACCCAACCAACAGATCACACCTACCCCGTGGTGAAATACCATACCAAATATCACTGTGAAATCCTATGCCAAATATCCTGCCCCATGGGTAGAACTTAGCCTTGCAACAAGGAAACAGTGCCCAAGAGCTCATATGTGGGACATTTAGGACATAATAAAATAATCAACTCTTCTAGTTTTTTTTTATTTATAAAGATTTTAACTTCAACAAAAAATAAAAACCTGCAAAACAGTTAAATCCTGCGGTTGAACCTGCTAAAAGCAAGAACAATGGATACAAGGCCAACAGACCAAGAAACAGGACAGCACTACACGTCCACAGAACAAGAATAGAAAGGATGGAAACTTTTCAGCTCGTCCTGAATACATTTAATTTAAACCAATGTTTTATCGAGCTTCCAAAATTAGAGTACTTCATCTGTTTCTACAATAAAGTATTAAGGGGTCTTTTAGCATCAAACTGAAATTAACATGTACAATCATGAAGGCAAACGAGAAAAAAAAAGCAAATCCTTCATTGAAGGTTGAATATCATGCACAAACAAGGGCAAATGTACATGAAAGAGAAAAACCAGATAGCCATTCGGCCCCATTTCCATGACTCGACTTCTCCATTCATTCCTGACGTAGCTAATAACGTAAAGCCTTAATCAATATACGAAAATAAAACCCATAAAAGCTTAAAGCACATGTCTAAGATGCGATTGCATTACTTCCACACCTCAAGAGATAACGAATCTGACCCATCAAACCAATACCCACAACCAGCTTCTCAAAAGCGTAGATAACCATCAAATTTTCAATCAAGATGAAGAATAATCAATTATAACAATAATCTGAAATATGTATGCCCCAACATTGCATTCATTAATCCAAATCACAAGCATCAAAAGATCAGAAACCATAACGAACAAGAAAAACCAAAACTTATGAAGACCAAAAAGAAGACGAAATGTACTGACTTGGGTCGCGAACAGAGGCCTTGACAGTGTAACCGCCTTGAAGAAGAAGCTTCACGAGCCAAGAAGCAATGTAACCGGACGCACCGGTGACGCAGACGACCTTACCAGCCCCGCTGCTCATTTTCTGTAGTCTGTGCCTCCTAGTCTGGACTCTGAAGATTGGGCTCGGTTTACGTTTCACAGTTTGGAAATTGGAAGCTCCTTTTATAAATCAAATCTTTGACCGTTTCTGAATGGATGGATGCGTAATGGCTTTTGTAGCTGAATGGATGCGTAATGGCTTTTGTAGCTGAATGGTTGCGTCATGGCATTCGTAGCTGATGACGATTATGGTGAGATTCATTCATTTTAGGATACCAAAATTACCCATTGCAAAAATTATTATTGCAAAAAGAAAAAAAAAAGGAAGGAGATTACCAAATTACTGGGTCTTTTTTTTTTTGTTTTTAGGCTTTTATCATAAATGATCCTTAACGTTTACGATTTTATCACGAATGGTTGTTGAGGTTTTTTTGTGACACTAATAGTCCTTAACGTTAGTGCTTTTTATCACAAATGATCCCTCTGTTAAAAATTCTGTTAAGTGTAATAAGTGGAGTCCACATATCCATTCACATCGTGACATGTGGATTAAATAAATAAAGAATAAAATTTTTTTTTTTAACGAAAATCCATTCTCTCTCTGTCTCTCTCCTCCCTGTGCTCTCCCTCTCCCTCTGTTTTTTTTCCTTGCCTCTACAGCCCGACCACCATTGCAACCTCCAATCCTCCCCCGAGTGCAAGGCCATCAATGGCAGCAACTGAAGGTTTACTAGTACCTGGGAAATTAAGCAACCCATCGTAGGTCAATTCAACGTATTCTTGATTAGAAAGAAAAAAATGTTAAGAAAACAAAACAAAACAGATATATACCTTCAAAAATGTCAGTGATGACTTCCACAGACATTAAACCATGCTTTGATTCATCTGTAAAAAAATAACAAGAAGAACTTCATAGAATATGTAGTAATGCATTATTTTTACTTCTGTCCCCCTTGGAGTCCACCAAAAGCAGAAATATCAAAGCCACCAGAAATTTGCCTTTTGCACCTGTTCCCCAATAACACAAGACATCAATTAGCTTCATTTCTCAACCACCCCACTAATGCTCTTTTCTATATTTTGTACTAAGTTAGCCGCTACACTAGCTTGCTTTGACTGAGTGTGTGCTGGCTTAGGTTGTTTGTTTCTATTCGTGGCTTTGCCTCTTAATGAAATTCATTTTCGTCCAAAAAAAAAAAAAATAAGAACCAATTGCCCACTTACCCGTAATAACAATTGCCTTCACATCATTTCTGCGCAAAGCCTCTTCAAAGCCTCTGCCAAATTGCCAATAGAGTTAATAGAATCAAACTATGGATCAACGAGCAATTATTTCAGCTAAAAAAACCCAGTAACAATTCAAACATATACAAAATATCAGTCTAAAACGCACCAAATAATTGAAAGGGTGTGATGGGTAAAATTGGAGGAAAAAAGAAAAGAAAAGAAAAATACCATCAAAAGAGAGAATTGACAGGAGGGTTGATGATCGTGATGAGAGCCACGCCATCTGCTCCTACTTCCAAAACGGTACGACCCTTTCCTCTGCTACCCATCTGCTAGTTTGCTCTGCTCTGCTCTGCTTGCTTGTTTCTCTCTGGTTCTCAATTTGAACAGGCGCTGTTCCTTCTTTAGTGGAAGTTTGATGGGTTCGTTTGGTTGGCGTTTTAATTGTTGTGAGTGACCGATTGTTTCAGAGTGACGTTGGAAAGGTTTGTACGGAAACTGAATTTGGCAAGATCTGCAGTGTACTGGATGAGCAAGCGACGCTCTACTTTTACTCGCACTTCTGGGGAGGTGGAGAGAGACGGAGAGAGAATGGATTTTCATTAAAAATAAATAAATTATTTTTTTATTTATTTAATCCACATGTCACGATGTGATTGGATATGTGGACTCCACTTATTATATTTAACAGAATTTTTAACGGAGGAGGGACCATTTGTGATAAAAAGCACTAACATTAAGGACTATTAGTATCACAAAAAAACCTCAAGAACCATTCGTGATAAAATCGTAAACGTTAAGAACCATTTGTGATAAAAAGCCTTGTTTTTAATACATATTTTTCTCCTTTAGATAAAACCCGTAATCCTATATACTCACACGTGTTGCGCTCTTACGTTACATAAATATGAGTTATCCAAGCATTAAGCTCAAGTGACCTCCGACCGAAAAAAAAAACAAAAAAAGCTCAAGTGATTGCCTAGGAAATACTAAATAATTTAACTATTAATGATTGAATCTAGTCCATTTTGTGAAACATAAAGTTTTCTTCCCACAAGCTTTCTATGAGCCTACTCTGGACTCTGGAAATTGGAATTGGAATTGGAAGTTTCTTTCAATTTCTGACGCCATTCCTATGGGGCCCTTAAATGGGGCTCAAACTTCTTGAAGCTCTATAATATAGAGCCTATATCCAAAAAGGCATCCCCGAATGGAAGAAATTTAAAGCCCCATCGGAGCTATCTCTAAATTTGTGGACTCAAGCGGGTCTCTCATTTTGAAAAGTTGCAGCATGCATCAAGTTTTGTTTAATGTCTTTTTTCTAACAGCATCCAAATAAAAGGCTTTGTCTACCCCTTTTGTTTTTTGTTTTCTATTTTCTTCTTCTTCTTTTTTTCTTTTTTTCTTTTTTTGGTTCGATATTTCCTTCTCTCTCTTTTTTTTTTCTTTCTTTTTGCTTTCAATTGTTATAATTTACCTTTAGAATTACTACTTCAAAAATTTTATGTTTCTTTTAATTTTTGTTAATTATAAATGGGGTAGAAATGTTGATTTTTGATTTTTTAAATTATAATTTATCTTTAGAATTACTACTCCATATTTTGATTTTTTTTTTTTTTTTTTTTTTTTGTAGAAATGTTCATTATAAAAAATCTAGCATAACATAAACATACAATAAAACAAAGTTAATAACAACAAAAATTAACACGTAAAACAAATTATATCATAAAAAAAAAATTTCATATAGAGCCTCGGATGTAGAACCTCCATTGTGGGAAAGATACTTTTAGAGCACAAAATATTCCAACGGGGCTTTAAATGGGTCTCTCTACACATTTTTAGAGGCCCATTAGAGACTATGATTGGAGATGCCCTGAATCGATGTGTCATGGCATTTGTAGCTGAATTGGTTCATGGCATTCATAGTTGCTGATTATGGTGTTTGCCACAAGATTAGGAAAACAAAAAAGAAGAAAGGAATGAAATTACCAAATTACTGGGTCTTTTTTTTTTATCTTTCTCTTTAAATATTTGTTCTTTTTTTTTTCATTTTATTTATACAAGCGATAATCTATTTTAATGTAATCTAAACTACAATGAGGGGGATTCGAACTTGGGTGCAGAGTAGGGAACACATCCTCTTGGCTACGTTCATATCTGCTATTTATTGTCCTTTAGATAAAATAAAATTGGTAATCCTATCCTCATACTAAGTTGTCACCAAGTCATTGGCTTTGGCTAGCTGTTTCCCTCTTTTCGATCGAGGTGATCAACGACAGAAACTTTTGGTCATTTTTCTCTTGGATTGTGTATGCGTGCCACCACCAAGCCACTGATTGGCTTGATTGGAAAACATTGGATTGTTGTTTTCGTGCTTCTGACTTCTAATCAGCCAATTGATCAGCCAAGCAAGGCACCTCTTCTTGGCCTAAGTTCTTTCACTTCCTCAAGGTTGAGGATGGTTAGGTTTCATATGAGTATTTTTAGTATTTTTTAAAGAATTTAATGATAAAGACGCAAATTTAATTAAAAGGCGATTACACTAACGAGAACGAAGAACTGATCTAGTCTACTTGCTTGGAAAATAAAACCTAGTCTAGGAATAGAAAAGTGAAAGATAAAAAACAGTTTTTTGTGTCTGAAGTCGGGTCTTCCTCTCTTCGTCTGATGAGGTTTATATAGGGGCATCCGTCAACCCATAGGTTAGCCATCAAATGGCTTGAAGGTCAACTTTGTTCAAAAATTTTCCTTGTGTGGCTTCCTAAATCTGTAGAATTGATTTGAATGAGATTGTCATATTATAAATCTGATCACTTGATTCTCTCCTCCTTAGGAATGTTCTGGATTGACATCAATTTCTTTCCTTTGATTGATCTCGTGATTTGAAATGACAATGTTTACAATGTTTACAACAACATTGAAAGTGGTATTTCCCGTGGCTTCCAAGGTTGGTCCTTACCTGAATGTTGAGCATTATATTGTAGAGAGGGTGGAGATCTTCTAATGTGTCAAACCCTAGTAGTTGCGCACTTTGCTCGGACTTTTCCCTTTTTGCAAAGTCTTCCCTTTGCTTTTCACAACACTTTTCCCTTTTTGCAAAGTCTTCCCCTATTCAGTCTTCTTAGTGAAGTAATTTGAAAAATGGATGGTCCAATAGGTGCTCGACAAAAGAAATTGATACCCAACATCTCCCTGTAGTTAGCTTTGCTAGGGCTTCCTTCATTGGCAAAAGACCAGTTCTACTTTTTTTCCTTTTTTATTTCCAAAATTTTGTTAGGGTAAAATTCATGCCAGCAAGATATTAAACATTTTTTTACTTCCTTAATGGGATTTTGGGTTTTGAACTAGTTTAGTTGCTTTTTATTGGGTTTTGGTTTGAGTTTGGGAAGGTTTAGTTGGTTTGTAAATGGACATTAACTTTCTTTGATGCTTACTCATATGGTTGAGCTCTAGCAAATGAGCTTGAGTTTTGGTGCCGCCCAAAACCTCCATTCTCTAAGTCTACCAAGGGCCTAGTGAACCCTTATCACTATCCACACCACAGCCTACTCAGTAAACCCTAAGAGTTTATGTGGCTTGAGCCTACGTGAGCTTATTGGATGGTTTGTCACAAAAGGAAGCCGCTTGGTATTGCAAGGATGTATGCAAGCGTGTGTTTACCATGCTTTGGCGGTGTACGGGAGGCTTCGAAGCTTGAAGTGCAGTGGCCACAAGTTGATATTGCAAAGGCTAAAAGCTTGTATGTGCTTATGCTTGGCAAAAGAGTGGGCTTGAAGTGCATGAACTTGATACGAATTTGATCATCACATAGCTTAGATTTTCGATAGAATCTTCCTCATGGGCTTGGTGTGCATGAAATTTGTAAATCGTACAGGTTTGGTGTGATATCCCCACGTGTCGAATTAGAGTCACACTTGGCATGGCATGACTATGAAAGAGTGCATAGTCAATTCTTGAAGTTACATGCCAGTTTGGCATTACTTATTTGGGGTGATAAGTGATTTTTTAAAAATTTTGGGAAGCCCGGCTCGTTTGGTAAACTATGAGAAAATCACTTATTGTTAAAAATTATTGTGAAAGAAAGCTATAAGGGAAAACTGCTAATGAGGTGCTTTCATTTTCTGATTATGCAGGAACCAATTTCGAAGAAACGCTAGGTTTAATGATTATGCGACAATCATTTTCTAATTATGTGGGAATCAGTACCAACAATACTTTTAACAAAAAGTTTACCAAATGCCAAACTGCTTTCTCTCACATTTGATTTCTCTCACAAAAAATTTGACAGCGATTATTTTCATAGCACAGCAATGCGAAATTAGCCCTATGTGTTTGAGATGCATGCGCGTGTCCAAGCTAAAGTTTTATGGCAGCAAAGTGATACATTGGGCCTTGAATATATTTGAAGCTTTCTTAAATTGTTTCGGCCTCAATAGGATGCATCGAACGAATAGTCCTTCGAAGCCTCAACACCCTAAATTTCTTAGTTTAGGTGCCTAGTCTTTTCACTGTGGTATTATCGATTTGCTTTTTCATTAGTGAAAATATGGATTTATATGCATGCATTAAAAAAAAAACAACATTTTTGACGTTGGGGTGCTTCGAACCTCTTTCCATTGCTTAAAGAGAAGTGGACAGCTCCCTTTCCAAGTGAACTGAAGACTATCTTGTCATCTATATATATAAAGGCAGAATGCCTTAAAAGTGAAGCATTTAAAAACCCTGAAAAATGGTCATGCTTAAAAGAAATACTACAACACCACAATATAATATAAATTAATTTTAAACACATATTAATCCAATCCTCGTGGGAATGATCTCGTATTTGCTTTTTATACTATTTGTCTGATCTTGTGTGCACTTGCGAGTTTAAAACGTGCATATAGTTGCTTAATTCTTAGGTTGTTATTTGTACAACAATACTATTATTTTGTTTATGTTCTTAAATACTTAATTTCTTATTATTTTCTCATGAAAATCTCAATTTTTTTTGTTCATTCATAAAAAATAAAATAAAATAATATATACTCAAAATTTAGTAATTAGTTAGCATATTATGTGAGCATTTGTGTTTGTGATCACAGATTATCCAACTTTAGTCACTAGTGGATCAAGAAACTTTTGGTTTTAGGGGCAAAAGGTAGAAGTTCAAATCACTATAAGACTTAAACTCAACTACCTTCACACTCCATGTTCTCTTAGAGGACTTTTATCAAACACTTTGCCCCAATTCCAGCATAGTCACCTCTTTGGGGAATTTAGTCTAACACCTTGCAGGCTTTGCATGCTTCAAGAAAACAAGGGTGAATCCCATCTTGAGTGAGGGCAAGTGCCTACACTCGTCCTTCAATGGATCCACTAATGACCTTAGTCACATAAGCCCACCATGTAAATATGTTTTATAAATTAGTAGATAATTGATTAAATAAACATGTTTTAAAGTTTCCTTCAAAATTTTCATGATTTTTATTCAATTTTTACTGATACAGATATTTTCATTGAAATTTTCGCATTTTGGAAGTCTCAATATTTCAGAAACGATCAATATTTAATACAATGATGATGACAACTCCTAGATGCCATAAAAACTTCCTTTAATTTGCCAATGGTTTAGGAAGATGTAGTAAAAGGTGTACGAGTGCTGGAGCAGACTTGACAAGTGGTGCCTGAGAAATATACTTTCAATCTTCCAACTTCTACTCATTTTGCACATTCCTTTAAAGATGCTCTAGAGTCTAAACAAAATCATGATGATAACTTAAATATCCAATTGGAATGAAACATATGTTTTTTGCTTCTAGATAAGTAATAAGCTCAGTTGTTGTTGTTGTTGTTTTTTTTTTTTTTTTTTGAGCAGAGCAGAGCAGTGCTTAGTTGATATTTTGGAGAGCCTTTCGGTACCATTTCATATTGGTAACAAAGCCTTGATAAATTTATTTCCAATCAGAACGCATCTCCAACTTTATAGCTTAGCGTGGGAGCTCGAAAGCAAAAGTGACAAAGACACCACCTACCGAAAAAGAATTGCCGCTGACGTTTTCACCCAGCACGCGATTGCCAAGTACATTTTGAGATTGGGACACCGAAAGAGCACTATCGAAAATGCTAGAATAAGCATCTAACTTAACCAAGGAGTAAGTCTTGAGTGTGAATTCACATTCCATGCAAATACAATCTAACGGTAATAATAAATCAAAATCCTGATATCCACAATCCATTGATGATGACAAGAATATTCGTATCTAAGTACCAATTATAGATATCAATCTACAATAGCCGGATTAGAGCTTTTGAAGTCCTTATGCAAAATTTAAATTGAGAGTATTGTCTGTTTTCACATTAAACGAAAACACTAAATTAAAAGAAAACGTTTATCATGAATTGTCATAAAACAAAATTTTAGAACAAAAAATTATCATGAGTGTACAGAAAATATCATCACGAGGTAACCAAGTAGCTTCGACCAAAACATCATCATGAGTGTACACAAAAATAGCACAACATGCATCGTCCTAGTGCCAACATACACATCCTCATTTAGCCAAACGCTAAAACGAGCAAACAAGTAAAAAAAATACCAAATCAATCTTTTACTTTTGAGGACCAAATCCCTTTGTGATAATAAAGATTCTTAAATTTGGTCCACCACTGGTGGTTGATACAAGAACAACTCAACAATATATTAATTGCTTGACTTCAACCAGTCCTTCTCACACTTCTCCTCCTCACGCCAATCACACAATCCACAATCACATATTCATATCTTGCACCATTCTTCTCCATTGTCTCTCTCTCTCTCTCTCTCTCTCTCTCTCTCTCTCTCTCTCTCTCTCCTTACGCAAGAGAACAGAAAAATCTTTCATGGCTTCTCTTCTATTATCTCCCAACAAACCCATTAATGCTACTCCACCCCTTCTTCAATGCCTCTCCCCAAGACATAACCTCAACAAAACCAAAATTCTCATCTTTCCAAGTAAACCCTATACTTCACCAAAGCCAGAAACAACCACCAAATGCTCATCATCACTCTCAAGCCTAAGCCTAAAAGTACAATTAGATCACGAAAACATTGAACCACAAACCCTTGTCTTCCATGAAGACGACCATAGGCCACTCCATGAAATCTGGAAGGAAATTCAAGGCCTTAACAACTGGGAAGGGCTTCTAGATCCAACACTCAACTCCCATCTCCGGCAAGAAATCATCCGCTACGGAGAATTCGCTCAAGCATGTTATGACTCCTTCGACTTCGATCCTCACTCCAAGTACTGCGGCACATGCAAGTACCAAGGCGCTCATTTCTTCGAAAACCTCGACATGGCCGACCGTGGCTACCAAATCAGCCGATACCTCTACGCGACTTCGAACATCAACCTCCCCAATTTCTTCCAAAAATCAAAGCTCGGCAGCGTGTGGAGCCGCCACGCAAACTGGATGGGTTTTGTGGCTGTGGCCACGGACCCCGACCAGATCAAAAGGCTTGGGAGAAGAGACATTGTGATTGCATGGCGAGGAACAGTCACGTATCTTGAATGGATTTACGACCTGAAAGACATCCTACACCCAGCTCAGTTTCGCAACGACCCGTCCATCAAAATCGAATCCGGGTTCTATGACTTGTACACCAAGAAGGAAGATGAATGTAAGTTTTGCTCATTTTCTGCCCGGGAGCAAGTTCTTGCGGAGGTCAAGAGGCTTCGTGAGCTATACCAAGGTGAAGAAATTAGCATTACAATCACAGGGCATAGTCTTGGCGCTGCTTTAGCTATTTTGAGCGCTTATGACATAGCAGAAATGGGACTCAATATTGTACATGAAGGTCATCATGAGTTGGAGAGCACAAAAATTCCGATCACCGTGTACTCCTTTTCAGGTCCTCGAGTTGGGAATCTGAGATTCAAGGAAAGATGTGACGAGCTTGGAGTTAAGGTGCTGAGAGTGGTTAATGTGCACGATAAAGTGCCTAGGGTGCCAGGCATCATTACGAATGAGAAGTTTAGGTTTCAAAAGTACATAGAAGACACTATTGCATTTCCTTGGAGTTATGCTCATGTGGGAGTGGAGCTTGAGCTGGACCACAATCAAAGTCCATTTCTAAAGCCCACTAATGATTTTGGGTGCGCACATAATCTCGAGGCCCATTTGCATTTGGTGGATGGGTACCATGGGAAGGGGCAGAAGTTCTGCTTGGTGACCAAGAGGGACATTGCACTTGTGAATAAGAGCTGCGATTTCTTGAGGGCTGAGTATGGGGTGCCGCCGCACTGGCGGCAAGACGAGAATAAGGGGATGGTGAGGAGTAAGGATGGACGGTGGGTGCTGCCGGAGCGGCCCAAAGTTGAGGCCCACCCGCCAGATACAGCCCACCACCTTCAGCAAGTGCTCAAAATGTGTAGCACTCAAATGGAAGCACCATGATTTTGACTTGAACCACTAACGTATCTCATCCATTGTGCTTAGTGATCTATATCCTTGGTCTCGTTTTCATTTGGTGCTGAGCTATAACTCTCATTATTACGTCCAAATGAAAGAATTGTTTTCTTGGTGTCCATGTTAAAAATGTTTGACAAAAAATACAACACACGGAAGAAGAAAATATGTTGTAATAGTGTGGATGGTGTGCAATGGGACCTGTACGGGAAGACTTTTGTAACATGCTTCATCAAAAGCATTGAAACAATGTGATGTAATATGCTCACATATCACATCCACTCTGCTTAGTCTATATCTTTGGTCCCGTTTTCATTTTGTGCTTTGCTCAGAATCATTATTATGTCAAAAATGGAAGGACTTGTTTTCTTTATTGTTGACATTTAAAAGGTTTTAAAAAATTTATTGTTTCGACTTTTAAGTTTTGTTTTAATTTTTTTGGCAATAGACCAGAAAGCCAATTCGTTGGCTTCTGATTTGGCTTTCTGGTTTTGTTTTGTTTTTTTCCTTTTTTTTTTTCTGGGGGTTTGATTTCCTTTGATATCTGCTTTGTTTTTCCTTTTTTATTAAAGATCTTCACATCTCGTTTCCTATCCAGAATTTGCACCATTTTTTTTCTGAATGTTTAATTTCTTTTATTAAAATAAGATTATTTTTATTTCATAAAGAAAATGAAAAAAAAAAAAAAAGGTTGGTCGACCAAAAAAAAATCTGATAAAAAAGAAGTTATTTTAATATATAAGATGATGTCCCATCCCAAAACATACGGTACCAAACATTGGTTAGAAAAGTCTAGTCTAGTCTCAACCAGTCCAATCTAAAATATGAAGTCTAATCAATCTTATCCTAACCGGCCCACTAAACAAGGCCTACAAGTGTTGGAAGCCTATAAAAGGCAACTCTTTCACATTTGGGACATCGCAACCTGATTCTTTCTTCTCCTAGTTTCATAGTTTTTTTACTTTCGATTATTATTTTTGGACAACAGTTTTGTAAAAGTGCTCATAGAGGACCTTGAGCCCGTGTATTGGGAGTCATATCTTGAAATCTTATAAACCGTCAGTACGACTTTGCCATGCTTGCTAGTTTTCTTACTCATAATTTATTTTACTTTTATTTGCTTATTATTTGTTTCCCTTCTTACCCTAATTAACCCTCCGTTTGGATGAAGCAATTGGAAATTGCATAGAATTCTTAAATGACGGAATTTAGATCTCCATCGTTTAAATGTCTGGAAATTAATCGTTTCAATGTTTTGATTTATGTATGTCGAATTTTGTAAATGACCTAAATTATAGTGAAAAGCAAATTCATGCTCCATAGAAATTGTGACATGTCGCATTTTTGGAAGAAATTAAACGAGAATTTCGATCCCCAATTTCCACAATTTTCCTGTGTGTCATTTAATAAGTCCATACTTGAGTTGCCAAACAATGAAATATCAATTTTTCCTCAATTCTCGACTTGTAGCTAAATCCCGACTTATTTTCTTTCATCCAAACGAAAAGTGAAGGATTTTGCATTTGGCTTCATTGGAGGTGGGGTGGGTTCAGAAGAGGAAGGCAACCCTTGTCATTTTGGTACTGGCTCCGTCGAATTTGGTGGCCGGATGAGAGAACTATAGGGCAAAGAATGGCCGGCTGGAATCTATCGCGCAAGAGGAAAGGGATCATGAGAGAGAGAGAGAGAGAGAAGAAAATCTGGTTTTTAAAATTTCAACTTCGAGTTATTTACGGTTGTGCCACTGCACTTCCGTTGATCGTAACTTCTTCATTACAACTCCTATTTGAGCCCACTACTTTTTTACAAACTCGTATCGACACACTCTACGCAACAATGCTATTAAATTCTCAAAAATCCTAAATGATTAAAAGTGACCAAAATGACCCTATCCCAAAGGGCAAAATTGTAATTTCATAATTTAAATAAATTTAACAATTTAACGAATAATTAAAATTGGGGTCGGGGTGTTACACTATTAACTTGATGACGTGGCAAGGGCTTTTCAGAAATTTTAGCATTTAAAAGTTCTAAAATTCAAATAAAAAATGTTTTTTTTATCTAAATTCAAATAAAATTTTAATTTTTAAAAAATAAATTTTTTTTATGCAACAGATTTAAAAAAAATTCCAGCAACCCCTCCTCCCCCTTCCCTCTCTCCCCCTCCTCCCACCTCTCCCCAACCACTCGCCGCAACCAAATTTCCCCGATCCACCTCTCCACCCGTGCAACCCCTCCTTCCACCTCTTCCCAACTTACTAATCAAAAAGATAAGTTCAGATATGGTCGAGGGACTAATTGGGGTCAAACTCAAGTCCAGAGCTAATGGGATCAAAGGAATGACTTGTTGTAATTGGTGGAGATCAAGTCCAGATCTGATCGGGGTTTGGGGTGAGGGTGCCGAGTTGTGTTGGCGAAGAAGGTTGGGGGCAGAAAGAGAGAGAGAGAAAAAGAGATTGTGTGGGAATGGTGGGTAGTGGGTTGAGAGCTTTGAATCGAGACAACATAAATGGGAAAGAATGAATTTCAACATTAAACAAAGCTTCAAACTGTTGAAATTTTTAAAAGCTTTTAAAAATTTTACCATTATAAGTTTTAAATTTTGTTTTAATTATTTGGATGTTTTATTTTATTTATTATGGGGGTTATAAATATTTGTTTTCAGGTTTTATTTATATATTAAATGACTTAATTTTCTAGTTTAATGTGGTGAATGTTACATGATTTTAGATGCCTATAAAAGGACACTCCTCCTTCAAATTTGAAAAAGAAGATCACACAACAAAATCTAATTATCTCTTCTCCTACCTTTATATATATTCTCTACTTTCTATTAGTATTTTTGGGCAATGGTTATGTGACATGGAGACATATCCATCTATGAACGTGCTCATAGTGGATCTTGAGCTTGTGTATCAAGGGTCGTATGTAGACCCTTAGTACTTACATGTAGGGAGGCTACAAAGGCATTAGGACATCGTCTTTGACGTGCTTCACCGTACCAAACTCACCTTCTTACTTATAATCTATTTTGCTTTTACTTACCTATCAATTTATTTTTCTTTAGTTTCATTGTAAAAGCTTTCCAATTTGTTTATATGTTATTTATAATATAAAGGTTTTTGTATTTGCCTTTATGAAAAAGGAAAGCTATAATTTTTTTATAACACAAACTTGGGTGTTCGAAATTCAAACAAAAAAACCACCACACACAAATTATTGATTTGTGTTTTCCACAAACAGTCACCAAACAGTCTCTGAAGAAGATGAAGAGTGAAGAAGAGAAGCATATTGGAGAGAGTATGAGAGAGATAGATGGATACCTGGAGAAGAGTTAAGAGAATAACCATTGTAGAAGATAGCAAAGAAGAACCCTAGGGAGAAGAAGATAAAAATAATGTCTGATTTTTCACATAGAACGTGTGTTCTTTTTTTCCTAGCCTTATAATTAAGCATGTATTATCTAAACTGGGGTATGTGGGTTGTATTAGTTAGTCAGGTAATGAAACGACCTGACCCAAATTCCACTTTGGAATACAGGTCGAATCCTATTTAAACTGACACCTGGTGGCTGTGGGTCGTGAATGACCAAAAGGCCCTGAAAAACAAAAACACAAACACAAACCCTAAGACCCTAACTCGTGGCTGCACCTGATAACTGTAGGCTGCCTACGTACCCTTACTGAGGGATCAAGCCACACGTAGTTCTTTCCTCTATTCATGATCTGTAACTGGTTTGTTTACTGTAAACCTCGCTCTAGGGCTGACATTCCTGGAGTATCCGAGACTCCGTTTTACGATCCGTCAAACACTATACGCTCCTGGAATTACCTAGATCAACATACCTGAACATGACTACGATCCAATGGTTCAAACCTGCTGAACCCGGAAATCACACACTAAGCGAGATCCGTTCGGGGTTCAAACGTTATCCGAATTAAGATCCGTGAAATCCTACGCGCTCGTGGGGACTATGAGATTATTGTAGGACTGACTGTGGTCCCCACCCTGCTTCCCACGCGCCGCCACATGCACCGGCAGCGAGTGGTGCCTAAAGCGGTAACGCTTCATCGGAAAAAATCCGAATCACGGCTCAAGGTTCCTTCCCTAGGTGTAACACCCTAGTTGGAGCCACTTTTGTTCTTGGACTTACCCCAAAAACTAGCCAGAAGTGGCCGGAATCGCACCCTCAAAACCGGCTAAAACCTAACTTAACAATCGAAGTATTTACACTTGGAATTTCTGAAATCCTACCCTACCAACAGCTAGAGCATGGAAAATAGCTAGAAAAGCATACCCCACACGTCCGATTTGGTGGCCGGAGGTGTCCGAACGAGCTATGTGAAATTCCATCAAAAACTGTCCAAACCGCCCTATTTCGTGGCGGTTTCTGGCGACCATGATGGCGGATCGAGGCTGGGATGGGCTGAGACTGAAAGAGGGGAGTGAGGTGGTTCATTTGGCACTAGTCTTGCTCTATTTGGTGGTCGGGGCTGAGAGATATCACCTTTGGAAGTCAGTTGGTCGAGCTGCCAACAGAGGAGAATTCTGGGTTTTTAAAAACTGAACTTCGAAATATTTACGATTATGCCATTGAACTTCTTTGGATAGTAACTGCTTTGTTACAACTCCAATTCGAGTCCACTAAGTGTGTACTGACTCGTTTCGTCGTGCTCTACGCAACGGTATAACTGAAATCCTCAAATTCCTTCCTGGTCAAAAGTCAACTTTTAAACCATTAAAATATTCTAGGAATTAAGGACCGGGTTGTTACAGGTAAGGAGAGTATTAAAAGCCCAAACCGTTTAAAATAGTAAGGTAATTAAATAATACAAGTTGACACCAAACAACTAACATAGACTATTTACTCCTATCCATAGTCTAAGACGGTGTACCAAAGGAGCCCTTAATGACTGAATTGACGGAATGGGAAAACAGGGGATTTGAAACTAAAGCACATGGGCTATAATGACCCAGTTTGAATAGTAGAGGGCAAAGTGAGATTTTCAGTAAAGCACAGGGGACACATAGATAATTAAGCCTTTAATAAGTTCCATACTTAAGTTGCCAAACAATGAAAATATCAATTTTTCCTTAATTCTGAACTTGTAGCTAAATCCTTACTTATTTTTCTTCATCCAAACGAAGGATCAAGGTTTTTGCATTTGCTTTGTATGAAAAAGGAAAACCAAATTTCTAACAACATTGATCAACTTTGAAAATTACCGATGCCATGCTTCAACTGCAATTGTCCCTTGACTTCGACATATATCCAAAGACTAATTTGAAGCAGGTGCCTCGCACCTACCTACCATATAGGTGAATTGAGGAGTAATTATCTGAATTTGTTTTTTCTAGAAAAGCAATATGATATTGTTGCAAGTAAAAGAGTACAAGCCAAGAGGTATCTGGAACAAACAAAGAGGATTAGGGTGAGCAAAGCTACAAAATAAAGGTTTGATCATTGGACTAACCAAGAAACTTATGGCAGTTTAGTATTCAACTTAAAACCAACTTTTTAAACTTAAAAACAGAATTTGAGTCCAAAACAAAGAAAACTTGTTTGGTAGCTCTATTTTTAAAAACTCAAACTCAAGAACAACTAAAAAACTCCCCAATTATTAAAAACAAAAAAATATGTTTTTTCAGTTTTTTTCTAACAGCCCACAAGTTCTCAAATTTTTAAGATTTGAAAACAGTTTTCAAGTTGCATACCAAACAAGTTTTTGAATCTTAAAAATAGATTTAAGAACTCCTTGCTTTCAAGAAAAATTAAAGTTTTTGAATTCCCTATTTGAATAGGATACCAAACGCCCTCTACATTTTCTTCGTCGAAAGCAATTAGAATGAACCCAAACCCCTTATAGAACACCACCTCTACATGCCAAGTTCAAGTTCCGTAAAGCACAAACTAAAGATTACAATATTCCTCAAATCAAGCATCATGAATAATGTATAGAAGGGTTGAGTTTTTGTGGTTCCTAATTCAAAACGACAACTTTTCCTCATCACTTCAGTGTTAAATTCTGGTACCACTTTATCAGATGAATAAAAAAAAAAATTTAAACAATAGAATGCCCAAATCTATTTTCATTTTTCATGCAAAACGATGGGGAGAGGAAGAAGAAAAGGAAAAAAGAGTGCTTACCCGTTACTAGTATTATTGTTTACATAAAAAGAGATAAGCACACGTTCTTACGTTTCTTTCCTTTCAGATACATGTTATACAACCGACCAAAAGTGATCTATGGAGGAAAAGAGACAAAAGATGTAGAGGGGATTAAATAATAATCTTACCTCAACGCTTCGTGTTCTTCATTTTGACGGTTCAAGAGGAAGTTGTAGGACTTGCTCTACTAGCATGTGTTGAGAGATATGCATTAGTAGAGATTGTGACTGATTCCAAACTTTTGGTAGACATGCTTCAATGGGGTGGTCAAGTTGCATATGTTTTGGTGGGTGGTTTGGTTTATGACATTTAAATTTGGCTAGTAAAGTTGCATACCATTTTCTTTTTCTTTTTGGAATACAATTTACTAGGGGTGGGCATCAAAACCGGAATACCGAAATCATCTCGAAACCGTGCCAAACCGTGCCAATCTCGTGCCATTCCGTTTGGTATTGACGTGTAAACGGGATGATACCGTATCATCCCATTACTGTTTGGCACGACATCGGTTTCACATTTGTGATCCCGGTTGGTGTCATACCGTACCGAATAGTAAATTAGTTTTATTAATCATAATTTAATTTTAGTTCCACCCCTAATTTAATTTAATTTTATTAATCCTCACAAAAAGATGAACCTTAAATGGATCCAAAATACAATTCACAATCTGTCCAGCTTTAGTTTTAATGTTTGCATTAGAGTTTTCTTTGTGAAATTTAGCACTCATGATAGCATCTGATAAAAAAAATGTAGGTAAAAAAAGAACCCCACCATGGTTTCTAAATAGAGTTAGATATCTCTTGTTGTTAAAGGACATTTCTGAGTGACTCACGCACTCACCATTGCTATTTTATCCCATCTAGTTTCTTGAATTCCATATTTCAATTGTTTTTCTTTTTCCAAATCACGGCACATGCCATATTAATTCCCTTTCCACTAGAAATCTCCATTTCTTTTTCCATTTCTGCATGAGCAATTAAATCAAGCTTAGCAGGTTGAGAAGGTTGTGCCTTGTTCTTCATATGTCCTAATTGAACAAGGCATAATATATAACAGAATTTTCCACCCCTCCCACGCTAATTATTAAGGTGGAAAGTAATTTATTTTATTTTCAAAGATATTGGTAATCAGTAGTGATCAAGCAAAGCCTTGAATTATGACTTATTTTTTAACTCTTGAATATGATAATCTCTTTCAACTATTTCCATTCACTGTCAGTCTTCACTTGATACATCATTTGTTGCAAAATTTTTACGGTATCAACATTGATACCGAATCATACTGATCCCGTTTGGATCCAGTATAGTTTGAATGTGTTCTCAAAAACTCTCATCCTGTGTCATCCCATCCAGATTCCCCTATTCGGGATTGACACCGGGATGACCTCCATCCCGTGTCATCTCATACTGTACCCAGCCCTACAATTTACAAATGATGGTCTAAACTATAAAGAGATAGATGTTTCTCACACATGTACTACCAATATGTCATAGGGATTCGAACATGTGATCTGCAAGTTAATACAATTTTCATTAGACTAAATCTCATTAGCTATCGTTGCTTCTTTTGTAACTCGCAATAGAGATTATTATTTTTATTGGGAGTTTTTAAGATATGTCAGTTTGACTTTTTGATATTCTTGTTTGTAATGTAAACTTATCTATTCGGCTTTAAAATTCCAACTCTATCATTTGGTAAAAGAAAATTAGACAATCAAAAGCTTCAAACTTCAGTGAATTAAGAAATTTATTGAAGGTGTGTTTGAAAGAATGAATTCAAATCAGATTTTGTAGATAAGAAAATTCCTCATCTATTTGAGAATTGTTTGTTAGGCAAGTTTGATATTTAACCTCATTATTGAATTATCATTTAAGCAAACTTGGAAGGAAAAAAGAAAAAAAAAACCACATAAATTATAATAAAATTATGTGAGGGCATTGCAAGATAATTGTTGCACCTGTGTGGTTGGGCGACAGAGGCAAAGAGGTCTCGCCATTAAAATCATCTGAGGGCCATTGGACCGGAGTGTTGTCGGCTTGGCCGGCAGTCATGCATCTCACTTGGGTCCAAAGTCCACGCTCGAAATTCGAAAATCTCAAAACGACAGTGGGTCGGTTTATTTATATACGTACGACTTCCAAAGTCTGAGGAAATGGGTCCAAAGTCACATCGGTGCTTCCACCTCATTTAAAAAATAAAATTGCTGCAATAACAGTTTCCGTTTTCAGTTTTAAAACAAGATGCAAAATAGTTTTCTAAATAACCCTTATTTTTTAAATTAATTTGAAAGTGTTTTTTGTTTTTTGTTTTTTTATTTTTTTGTCATCCCTTCTTATTCACCAATTTCACATCACCACACATGCATCTCCATTTACCAAAATTCGATATTTGGGACCTCCTGACTTGGACCCCACTGCTCGACTCTTGCGTTCAAGTGCGGAGCCAATTCGAGCCTCTTGACCTCCATATCAAAAATTGACCAAAAATTCATCCTAACTCCATAAAATTCACCAAAAAATACTATGAACTCTTTATAACATGTTTTCATTCCATGACCATTTTTCTTTTTTCCAATCTATCCATATATAAATCATAATTCCCGCTCACATTTAGGTTTGTATGCATAAAAGTTGCTTTGTTTTTTATACCCTTGAGTGTGAAGTGACCATAAACAAAGAGACTATCTATATATAGTGCTAAATTTGTTGGAAATATAGTTGCTCATGTGTTCAAAACGGATTCATTTGAAGGATATTAGTCTGTTCAAAACTTAAAAAAGAAAACTTGCATAACAGTATAAATAAAGATGTTAGGCATTTCTATGTTTTGTGAATGGATTTTTTTTATTGACTTTGAGGGGTAATGTGAGATTTGATCATACTTTAAATGTCACATCCCGAGATTGACTTTGTCATAGCACGATATTATCCGTTTTGGGCCCCCTTATCTGCCCTCACAGTTTTGTTTCTGGGAACTCATGAGCAACTTTCCAGTGGGTCACCCATCATGGAATTGCTCTAGTCCCAACTCGCTTAATTTCGGAGTTCCCATGACTCCAAAGCCAGTGAGCTCCCAAAAGGCCTTGTGTTAGATGAAAGTAGGCATGTACATATAAGACACATCACCCCCTCTACATTGGTCGATGTGGGATGTTACAATTCACCCCCCTTAGGGGTCCAAAGTCCTTGTTGGCACACTTGCACCACACGGCAGAGTGGCTCTGATACCAATTTGTCACATCCCTGGATCGGCTCCACCATAGCATGATATCGTCCTCTTTGGGCCCCCCTCTCTGCCCTCACGGTTTTGTTTTTGGGAACTCATGAGCAACTTCCTAGTAGGTCACTCATCCTAGGATTGCTCTAGCCAAATTCGCTTAATTTCGAAGTTCCCATGACTCCAAATCCAGTAAGCTCCCAAAAGGTTTCGTGTTAGATGGAGATGGGCATGTACATATAAGGCACATCACCCCCTCTACGTTGGTGGATGTGGGATGTTACATTAAAAGTTTAGATGTTTCCCACTTTGCATCCGAGTTCAAATCCACTCCCTGTCATTTAGAATAATTTTTTAAGTTGATTATCACTTGTATTTAAAAATAAAATAAAAAGCTTAGGTGTTATGGTTAATAAAAGCTTAGGCGTTCAAGTAGCTGCAAACTTGTTGGTGATATATAATTTTCTTTCTACTGTTCCTTCTAGAATAAAATTTAATTTAATTTAATTTAATTTTATGATTATAAGATCTGGAGAGAATTCCCTTTATAATCTCTTTCTTATATTATTTTTTATTTTTAAAAAAACATATTGGTCATAATATGTAGGAAAGTAGCTTCTGATTCTGCTACCGAAAATAACACCAAACCTTAACCGAGCCCACGTTGGATTTCTGTGTTAATTTCCCAACAACCCACCGAATTCAAACATTCGCACGCGAGGTAAGGGCCGTGTGTACACGCACTGGTCAAAATAAATGCCCTTTTTTCTTATAAAGAATAAATGCTCTTTCTTTTTATAAAAAATAAATATTCTCCTTGTACAATTCATCTACTCGTACCGTTTCTTGAATGCCTTTTTTATAAAAAAATCTGCTCAAAATGGGAAAAACTTTCTTTTCTTTATTTTTACCCAAAAAGCATATCATTTTCTGCTCTAGAAAAGAAAAGAGGAAAGCATATATTAGTACATATATTATAATTTAAATGGATTTAATATAGTATATCAACATGTTTTATGGTGTATGCAACGCACATAATAGTCTTTTTGTACTTATATGCCTACATGAATGAAAAGTGAACAGCCAATCTTGAAATAAAAATGAAAAATATATTCAAATTAAATAGCAATTGTAAGAAAAAATGGGTCTAATTGATATATTTTAAACACAAAGAAATTCATAAATAAATATGCAATTAAATGTACAAATATAGGCCCCGTTTGGTTCACGGAACAAATTTAAGGGGAAATCATTTCCTATGTCATTTCCCAAGGGATGAAAAATGGAAGATTCTTTTCTCACATTTGGTAATACTAGTAAAGTAACCGAGAGATATCACTTTATTTCCTTTTTCATGTTTGTTTTGAGTAGGAATGAAAAATAAAGTTTGTATAAATTTTCAATTATACCCATATTAAATCAAATAAAAAAAGAGTGCATTTAATGATATACTGTAATTCTAAATTGTTAATGGAGACAAAATGGTCATGAAAAATGTGTATTTAATATTGGCTCATTTTCCCAAACTTTCCCATGAATGGGGAAAACAAAACTCAAGTTGGAAGGATAGCTTCACTTTCCTCCTACTTTCCTATGAGCCAGACAACGATTTCCCATGCATGGACTTACCAAACATGGGAAAGCAATTGATTTCCCATCCTCAAGTCTCATTTCCCATGAACCAAATGGGGCCTTAATGCATATGACATGAGGAAAACCAATGCTAAATGTACATATAAATTAGATTAGAAACACCTGAAAATTGGTCAAGGTTTATGTTTGGCATTATGTCCTTAAGACAATTTACGCCTCATTACAATGCTCATGGTTGACCAGTGCTTGTCTCCCAAGATACAACGACCTAGTCCTTATGATTGTAGCACTCCAAATGCACTAAGCCCCTAGTGAATCACAATTGTGTTGAATACTATCTGATACGAAGACTCATACTCTCTACAATATGCAAGTGACTCATAAATGCTTTGAATGAATTGGATTGCATTTCTTTAGTGAGATGTAGATTCTTTATATAGATGTGAAAGCAGTGGCATATCCATGAATTTTTTAGGGTAAGTGCAACATTTTAAAGATTAAGAGCTTATAAAAAAAAAATTCAGACAATCAAATGCCCTTATAATTAATCAATATTATTATCTATTCATAAATAAATAAATAATAAAAAAAGACTACAATCAAGGTATGATTGTTGCCAACTTTAATTAATATCTATTAATCTAACAAAAATCAATCTCAATTAATCTAATCAAAATAAGATTATAATCAAGCTACAATTGTCACTACTCATTAAACAAATACAAAGAGGAAAAAAACACAAGAAAATAAAAATCAGAAGAAGAAAAAAAAGCAAGAGGAGTGGTGCAGTGGCATGAGAGCCTCTTCACCTTAGATTGGGTCTGCAGCAGTAGCAAGCAATTGAAGAGCGGCTCTTCAAGTTTTAAGGATTGGGATTGGGTATGAAGTATTATAATTTATATTGTTTTAATGATTGATATCTTGCAAGAGGACTCCTTGTACACACACTATTGCTTTTGGTGAAGGTAAGGCTATTCCATCAGGGGATTTTTATCTAAAAATAAATAAATGCTGCAAAAAAGAAAAAAATTCATTCAAAGATCTAAAACAATAATTAAAAAAAAAAAAAAAATTATGATGTTTTTTAAAGATAGGCGTCCGACTCATGTGTTCTATTTAGTGAGGGTGCTATTTAGCGAACCACTTTTCAGGCTCATTATATTAGACGAGCGAGTGATGTGTTTTTTTTTCACTATTGGACTATACATTCTCATTTAAGTTAGTCTCGTCTCTTACCAAACATGGATTTTGAGTGCTATTTAACCTAGTCCAATCCAATGAGGTGTACCAAACATGGCATTAGTTTATTAGAATCTTTTTAACCTATGTTCTAGGTTTATTATTTTATTCTCAAACATATAGGTATTTTATTATGAAAAATAACATATGTATAGGTATTTTTTTGTGTAATTTTTTATTTTTATAAATCCTATATAGTAGGTAGACCATATGTATTGAGTTTATTAGAATGTTTTTAAACTATGTTCTAGGTTTACTATTTTGTTTCCCAAACATAGTATTTTAATTCTTAAAAAATATACTTATTTTATATTATTTATGTTTGTTTTAAAAGTGTCTTTTGTTTGGTTTCTACCTACACAGTAAGTTTATTCAAACGTGTTATATGTTGATTGTTTTTCACAACTTCTTAGGGTGAAATGCAATAGTCAAAATTCAAAATTTGTTAATAAAACGAAGGATGTATTAAATCAAAGGATTTTAATTTATTTACCTTTAAGGGCATAATAGTCACAAAAATAAATAATAAATACAAATTGGGCCTCAATTCAATATCTGTAACACGAGGGTTTTTTTCTAACATTTTTGGCATGAAATGAGTCTATAAAGACCCCAAAATTCTAAAGTTGGAATCTAGTTCCTAATTTGTTAAAATTGGATTTCTATTGGAGAAATGTTATTCTCCATGGTAGAGGCGAGGGACTTGAACGCGCTGGAAGCCGTGCAAGGAAGTCGCTTGGACTCTTGTAGACTTCACAACTTTGCCAAAAACCTTAAAATAAAACACGCTTCTTCCCTCTCTCGTCGTCTCTCTTCGTCTCTCTCTCTCTCTCCCTCTCTGCCTCTGGAACTCACGCCCATCTGCAGAAAGAACAAACGAAGAGACAGAGAGCACATAGCCCACTCCTGAGAGCGAGAGAGAGAGACAAACATAAATTCCTTTGCCCACCCGCCCAAACTCTAACCAAACCCAAAAACCACCAATGGCGATCTCCTTGTGCTTCACACCCGCCTCCACCTCCTCATCCGCATCCTCTCTCTCCAAACTTAATCCCCACCATCCATCTCTACCCTCCGCATCGCCCCTCCTCCACCTCCGCCTCACTGTAACCCCTCCCTCCCTCACCCACCGCCACCGCCAGTTCCGCCAAGTCCTATTCTCCACCGGCGGCGGTGACGGAGGCATCAACGGCCGAGACTCTTCCGGAGGTGGCGGCGGAGGCGGGGATGATGGCGACATCAACGGAGGTTCGGACAATGCCGGCGGGAAGAACTTGGCGGAGGCCTTGTTGGTGTTGGCGGAGTCTAAGCGGGGCTTGGAGAGCTTGCCCAAGGACCTGGCCGCCGCGATCCAGGCGGGTCGGATCCCCGGGTCGGTTGTGACCCGGTACTTCGAGCTGGAGAAGTCGGGGCTTTTCAAGTGGTTGATGCAATTCGCTGGGTTCAGAGAGAGGCTGCTGGCTGATGATCTTTTTTTGGCTAAGGTCTTCATGGAATGCGGCGTTGGTCTCTTCACTAAGGTCTCTCCTTCTCTCTGTTTCTCCCTGTTTTTCTTTTTAAATTAAGTTGGTTTTTTTCTTTTCTTCTTTTAATCAGTTTTGTTTGGATTTTGTAGACTGCTGCGGAGTACCAGCGTCGTGGAGAGAACTTTTTCAATGAGCTTGAAGTTGTTTTTGCAGATGTGGTATGGATGTCTTTTGTCAAACACTTTACTTTGAACCTCATTGCACACTGTTATCAAAGTTGCTTTCTTGGGTTCATAGTTGTTTTTGTGTCCGTGTGTTGAGCCATTTTAAGGGGAAATCGATAATTGAGAGATGGTTCAAAGTGACCGTGTTTTTATTTTTGATTGATGATTTTTGTTAAATAGAGAGAGGATTAGAGTGTAGTGCGGTGGTGACTGATGAAAGAGATATGGAAATGACTTTTAATTCATGTAAATCAATTTGGAAGTAGTTTTATAGTGCTTGCATAGCTATGGGATGTTTTGAGTTAGAGTTGGCCTCTTGGCTTGCATTATGTGTCTCCATTAGGCATGCTTATGCCCATGACCTTTTATTCGACATGGTAGTCTAAGGTGAAGCACATGATCCAAATAAAAGGTGCTTGCCAATCAGATTTTTCCAGAAGTTATGCGTGTAAATGCATCAACTAGAGGTCATAAGCAATCCATTTTTTATCAAGTGCTTTCCAATGATTTGAATAATTGGAGATCATAGATGAGTAATGTACTTTTCTTCCATAAGCTACTGTGCGATATTTTTGTGCTTTATAAATCTATCTGTGGGTACTGGACTTTGTAATTGGCGAATTTAAATGATTACGTGAATAGCTTTTCTTGTGGAAAATCTTCAGCTAACATAAATAATGTCTAGTTTGAATATTTCCAGTTCCTATCATTTATGTGTGTAGTGTATTTCTGTTAGGTAATGGCCATCATTGCAGATTTCATGCTTGTATATCTTCCAGCCCCAACTGTCTCTCTCCGACCTCCACTTGCACTCAATGCGGGAGCAATCACTAAGTTTTTCCATGGTTGCCCTGATAATGCCTTCCAGGTTACTTTCCTATGAATTACTGAATTTTTGTATTAGCAATTTGTCTTATTAGATCAAATTAAAAGCCAGATACAGTTACTTATATGATTCTGAAATTCTGTCTGCAGATCGCTCTCTCTGGAACATCATACTCATTATTACAGAGGATTGGTGGAGTAGTGGTAAGTAGGCTTTTAGTAATGTGCTTTTATTTAATCTGAAGTTTGAGGTTAAGAGTCATATCAAATATCTTGTAACACCTCATTTGTTTGTGCAGAGAAACGGGGCCAAGCTCTTTGCTGTTGGTACTGCTTCATCACTGGTTAGTACTTCTGTAACTCCTTGTAATTGGTAATTTTAAATATTGTTTTGGTATTGATTAGTGTTCCACTTGTCCATGCATTAATACTTCGATGTGTTTGCATGTATATTTATGTTTTATTTTAAAGTGACAGTAATTCTCATGCATCATATTTCTTCTACCAGCTGAGACGTGTCCTGCAAATTGTGCATTTCTTCACAACTTCACATTCAATAAGACAAAATAAAAGGAAGCAAATATATATATATATATATATATATATATTTGTTTTGTTTTATGGAAAACCTGTGCTTGTGCTATCACTTCATAGAATTGTAAAAAAGTGTTTCTTCTCATCAATTTGTTTTTTTTTCTCATTTTACATCCATCCTTATTGTTGCTAAAGAAAGGAGCAAAGTTCTTTTCCCATCTGTGATGTGGTAAACGTCCGTGTTTTCCTTTATTTTAGTTGATAAGTTAAGTCAATTCTACTGGCTTGTGCTGGAAATGATGAGAGAGCATCTGATTGTTAAAAATGTAGTGAAGCACTGAAGGTTGAGCTGAATGGCATAAAAGAATCTGTGTGGAGCCTTAGAAGTTTGCATTTTTCTTTCTACATGAATGCACATTTGATATTTTTCCCCCTAGATCTCAATACGATAATAATTTTGCTCCTAACAGCATGTAAATTTAAGGCTAAAATTTTGTCTGGTTGGGTTAGATCAATGGTAACCATTGCAACTGTGGGGGCTACTTTATCCTTTATGTTGTCACCATTGGTGGGAGTCTTGTGCTCTTGACCACCTTTTCTATGTGTGTTTTTACTATGTTGTTACTTCCATAGATTATCCTTTATGTTTTATAGAATTAGATATCAACATAGCCTATATGTTTTAAATTGGACATCAACATAGTTGACCAAAATTTTCTCCGAGACAATTGAAAAGTTCAATCCCCTTTGAAATTAACGGTGGTCATCTAGCAGTAAGCATTTGATTTTAATTAGTCTTAGGAGTAATCTGTTCTTTGTAGAGCCTTAAATCCAAAGACTGGATTGATATCAACAGCCAGATTTATTCATTCATAAAATTTGAAGTAATAACCAATGCCTGGGTTGAACTTAAATACCTTATGACTGAGCCTGCATCAAATCTTGAACTTTATGACTTACGCATGGGGTTTATGTTCTACACCGTTCCTCAACTGGCATGGGCATGGACACATACTCAAACATACGTCTCATTTGGAGTTCTGCACGTGTTTGATGTGCTTTACTTCTTTTGGTCCATTGTTCTGTTGTTGCATGTTAACCTAAATCCTAATGGAGTTGATGCTACAGGGTTACTAATTCCTTGATGTATATTTTTTTTAAATAATTTGAAATAGATTGTTTTAATTTTTTTTGTGTGGGTGTTTTCACTAGTTCTCTCAATGATACTGGTTTAAAAAGATGGCAATGTCGATCTTCTTAATGGCTAGTATTTGCTCTGTTGTAGCTTTTATTAATATTGCATGACAATCTTTTTGCAAAAGTTTTTGCCTTACTCTATGCTAATTGATGTGACCCAGTATCTCTAAATTTGATGATACATAATGCATCTCATTTTTAATTAGGTTGGGACAGCTGTGACAAATGCGTTGATCAATGCAAGGAAGGCTGTTGATAAGGACAAAGCAGGTGAAATTGAGAATGTGCCTATAGTATCCACTAGCGTTGCATATGGTGTCTACATGGCGGTTTCTAGCAATCTCAGGTACTTCATTTTTATCAGGATTAATTTGCTGAGTATAGCGGGCATGATTTTTCTGTTGGACAATGGATTTCCTGTTTCTAATTTTCTGAACTCCTTGCAGTTTTACCTTTTCTATAGCGTTGCAAATTTAACAAATTATCCATTTTAGATATGTTCTCTTCAAAAAAGTACGGTGGCAGTTTTATTTCGTTAAGCTTTTGAGCTGAGTGAAACATGTTATATTTGGTTTTGTATGTAACTGTACAAAATCCATTAGGTGTAAATGTGTGAGCTGAGTGCTCAAGCTCAAGACTTATTTGAAAATGGTATCCAATAGATTGAATTATTTGAAAAAATAAAGGATAACTTAAGGCATGACAAAAATATTAAGGGTAGATTTATATCAAATGCTTTGTAAATGGAATTACTGGCATTAGGAATTGCAGAATTCTTGGGAACTGCATGTATTTACATAAATTCAAATTCTTTGTCAGGTACCAAGTATTGGCCGGTGTTATTGAACAAAGGTGTTTGGAACCGCTACTACATAAACACAAGCTCATGCTAAGTGCAATTTGCTTTGCCGTTCGGACTGGCAACACGTTCTTGGGTTCATTATTGTGAGAACTTTTGCCATGTGAATTTTTCCGATATAACTGATTGTTACACCCTCATGAGTCACCGCTGACTACTTTACTTTGCAGGTGGGTGGACTATGCTCGTATGATAGGAATTCAGAAGGCTCATTAGTATACGAACTGCTGCATTTTCTAATTTTATAGAGTTTCTTGAAGGCGTGATTGTTGGTGTGCTGAATTTTACTCTGTTTCATAAATCGGGAAAAAACTGAGACAATTGAAGTTATGGGAGTTATAAGGTGCTAGGTTACTTAGGTTTTTTCCTCATGTATTTATACCGCTCGTGGCTGGGCAAACTTTTTCTGTTTACTTCTCTCTTGGTGTTGGGCGGATTTTGTTACAGAAATTCGAATAATGAAAAAAAAGGGTTTTAAATATTTTAATGGAGTTTTGTGTAATTAGTAGAAGAGAGTTGTATGTTTGATCAAAACCAAAAACTTTGAAACGGCATCATGCAAATTGCACTATTAAAAAGATGAACAGATATAAATTAATGAAAGTTTATTGATTTAAAAAGTTATTTTAATAATTTTAGCCATATTAAACAATTATGTGTCGTAATAGTTTTCGGCGTAGCTTATTCTTTGCAATAAGGACATGATATGCGTATGTGGGTTTAGGTTTCTCTACAGGACGTTCCTCTTTTATTAAAGGAAAGATTTGCATAATGTGCCAATAATATGTCAATAACGTGTCCATATAATCTATCAGCACGTTATTGATTTGTTATCGACATATTATTGACAAGTTAGAGATACATTATTGCAAATCCATATTAAGAGTATTTTCCCCCATTTGTCATGGTAAAGGCAAAGGAAGACAATGCTTGTTACTATTCACATGAATAGTACTAACCCTTTCAAAAGGCAAGTTGTGTTTCCATCCATTGCCATGACAAAGGGCAATTACTATTCACTTTAAATTATTTTTATTTTTTATACTAACAATTAATTTGGATAAGATTTTCGGTTGCCACGTGTCCATATTTATTATAAAATTCATATCTCATATTTCGGATAAGATTTTCGGTTGCCACATGTCCATATTTATTATAAAATTAAAATCTCATATTTTAGATAAGATTTTTAGTTGCTACAATTGCGCCATGTGTCATCTATATTTTCTAAATCCCTATATAAAACCACATCCTCAACTTAGACCTCTCACACCATATGCTCTCTATCATTTCATTTCTCAGATTTTAGAAAACATATTCTACTCTCAATGTCTTCTCAATGTCTTACACGAGAAGGTTGTTGGACATGCCGAGCAAGAAAATAAAGAAAGAATGCGCAAACGAGCTGAAGAAGAAAGGGAGTGGGAAGAAGATGATGATTAAGTTGCCATGACAGTGGGTATGCTCCATCAATCAAGCCAACACCACCGTGGTTCACAACCCGGCCGTGGCCTGAATGTGGACAGACGTAGGTACTCTCGGGGTAAGAATCTCTTGTAAGATTACTTTATCCCAAATTCGTTGTACTCTAGTTTTTATTTTCAAGGGCAATATAGAATGCAACCCCATTTCTTCAATAAAATCATGCATGATGTTTGCAATTACGATGCATACTTCTTTCAGAAGTACGATGCTATTGGATTTTGGGTCTTCTTCAAGAGCAATAACTTACAGCTTCTTTACGGATGCTAGCGTTTGGCGCATCTATAGACCAGGTGTATGAGATTGCAAGAACGGGGAAATCTACTATCCTAGAGAGCCTGGTCAGATTTTGTGATGCAATCGAAATTCTCTGCATGAGGGATTATCTCTGCAAACCTACGCCTAGGGATCTCTAAAGGCTTCTACAAAAAGTCGAGGCTCGAGGTTTCCCATGAATGATTGGAAGCATCAACTGCATGCACTAGAAGTGGAAGAATTGCCCAACTGCCTGGCAAGGAGATTATGGGAATAGGAAGGGCGAAAAAAGTATCATTCTGGAAGCTGTTGCATTATTTGATATACTTGGTTTGACATGCCTTTTTCGGAGTTATGAGATCTCAAAACGACCTTAACGTGCTTGGTCAATTCCCGGTGTTCAACAATGTGTTGAGAGATCAAGTCCCTCAGATCACGTATCTACTCGGATGGGTACTACCTAGCTACAACTCTGTGACTCATGTTGTGGCAAAATCGTAGAGCAATTTTGGCACTGCTTCTTATATCCGTGCCTAATGACAAATTTTATACTTTGTTTTTCGCAATATATGGTGGTGTTGACGTACTTTCGTTTAAAATACGAGTAGTAATGACAATATTTTATGTCTCTAGTATGACAATAGGGACTGTTTTATGTCCCTTGATGTTTACTAGAGATGGAGATATAATATTTCGTTCTAATAGCATTTTTTAGGGACTGTTTGTGTATCAGTCTCTGTAAAAAGGTCCTTATTGCCCAATTTTCGAGTAATGTAGAGAGACATTGTTTCCAACTTTACCTATTGGTTGGTATTGGGTTCAATAGGTATTACCTAAAGCAGAGGTGCATATCAAAGATATACCTGTTTGTTGGGTACAAAGTTTCCTTTAACAAATTCAAGGTATGAAGTTGAAATAGGTATTTAATTATCTAGACAATAGGTAACTTCCGAACATAAAAAAAGGGTGTTGTTAAACGAATCCTAAAATTAATTGAGTACATCCTATTACCAAACTATTTATTGAATTATTAATATACCCTAATATAAAATGACCAAAAATGATATATTGAATTGTGAAACAAATGTAATTTTAATAAGTACAACTTGCTCACCATATTCAACCCTTATCAAATGCATATTCAACCCTTATCAAATGCAAGCGAAAACCCTCTCAATGGATGGTTACTCATCCCTCCCATCTTCTCCTCTTATCTTCCCTCTCAATCCCATCTTCACTCTCATTCTTACTTCCATTCTCCCTCTTTTTCCTATATAATAATCTAGCACAAAAAATAAAAAATAAAAACTAAAATTAAAATTATTATCAAACAGGCCCTAAGACGTACAAGTAACTGCTTCGTGTTCGTATCTCGTCCATGGTGTCCCATTTTTTCCGTCTCAAAGATATAAAGCAATGAAACTAGTCAAGGTCGAACAAGCAAGCAAACAAAAAAAGTACGCTTCAACTAAATATTTATTTGTAATAATAGATTGTATAATATAATTCTGGTATACAAACGTTAGAGATCAAAACTGCTGATCACCAAATACATGCTATGATTTTCAATTAACCAATTATTATTGGGAGGAATTGCAATGGGTGAACAGGGATCTGGGGATTCAATTACCCAAGATTGAAAGATGAAGCAATCTTATCGCACTGCCTTCACTATGATTTTCTGTCTCAGGACTCTTAATCATACATTATTGATACGAATGCAATGGGTGGCATAAGTCCTTCTACCTAGCATCCTTGGATAAATGATTGCAGAGTTCGTCAGTGTGGTCCCCTCTTCGAAAACAACTGCTGCCGAACATCTGATGGAGTGTTCGGCAGCTAATTTTCGAATTGGTTTAGTGTTGTGATAGAGTGTATTACGATGTACCAAGGTTATTTTTGGTAGTTAAATTAATAGGGTGTACTTAGTTAATTTTACATTTTGATTTAAATATTAGGGTGATCATAGGATGCACTCAGTTAATTTTAGGGTTTGTTTAATAACACCCTAAAAAAGGAGTGTGACATGGAAAATGACATGAAATGTCATGTTACATGTCACATCAATTAGTATCAATAAGTTAGTATAATAGTTGGTGCCCGTAGAATTACTGTTATCTAAAATTAAAAATAAAACTAATGTCCAAGAGTAATTAACTAACTTATTTTCCTTCAAGAATTCAATCTTTAATGAAAGTAAATGTCGAAATATTCATTTTCTTTTCCTTTCCATTTTTTGGTTGTGATAAACATCGGTTTTTGTACAATTAGGCGATAATTTCACCCTCCATGCAAGCTCTGTATATAACTTGAGTAGTGCTAATGTCAGGTGCATATGCTATATCACAGCAGTCTTTCCCCCTGGCCTGAAAAGTAAGAAAATATAAACAACATAAGACACGAACAAGTAAGTATAAACATATATATATATATATACTTAGAACGATCAGGCAAAAAATGAACCGCGATGGGATCAAGAGATGAAATTGTAGAATGAGCCCGAATGGTTAGCGCTAAAATGAACCGGTTATCGCTTAAGCACTATATAATATATACTTGTACTCATGAAAGGCAGTGACTAATTAAAAGCTGACCTCCAAACGTATTGCAGGCAAAGTAACCTGAATTTTGGTGATAAAATCCGCCGAGTGGTTTCCACTTGAAGAACAAGGTGGCAAACCACGTGGAGCTGTTCGTGAATAAGTTGTAACAGTTTGGTTCCCTTTAACATCAATAGAATCAAAGGAAAACAGATGAGGAGCTTGACATGGATCATTGTAAGTTAGCCGGGTGTTGAACATGTAGAATGGCGGTCTTGTATTCTTCCAAGGCCTAAATGTCTCGAGGGGTCTCCGTAAAATGCTCTGGGGAATTATATTCTCATAAATGTGAGCAGAATAGCCCCATGAGATTGAGAAAGACCAATTGCTTGGTCTGTGGTAGCAGATGGTTTGTTGAAGAAGACGAGAAGGGTCAACTTTTGCTGGCCTCATGAGGTGGTTAATGGACTCAGAGCGGCTCATGAAGGGGAAGATTGGGTCTATGGTATCAATGTGGTGGAGGGAGAGGAGAGGAGACTGTGGATGAGATGATAGAAGACCTGATATGTCACCATGGAGATCGATCTGTGATTACAAACACAAAAATGGACTCAGAACATGTGTTTTAAACTACAACTACTTATTAATTCTAGGTCGTTAATTAATATCTTAATTAGTGTTTTATGTTCTCTCAATACAGCAAGAAGATTACTTATTAATTTGCGACAAACTACGACCACTTATTAGTTTTTGACGGGTAAGAGGTGATTAATTACCTGGTGAAACCCCTTTTCTTGAGTTAGAGCGACTCCTAAATCAGCCAAACATGAATGTAACATAAAATCACCGACCCGCAAGTATGGATATCTCTCAATACACTCATCCAACTTTGTTGCCAATGTTGCCACCAACGGGTAGCTCAAAGCATAACCACCGCCGCCAAACGCCATATCGAAGGAAAAATCGAAGTTGGACTTAATACATTCCGAACTGGAACCAATGAAATAGTACTTAGTGTGGTCATACTTTGCAAGAACCTCAACTAAGTTATCAACAAAAAGGATGGTATCATCATCCGCCATTACATACCATCTCACATCTTTGTCACCCTCTCTGAATGTCTCCAAAATTGTACGTATTATTCGTACTTGGTCTGGCCTCAAAATTTTTGGGTACACTTTGAATCCTGTTATGTCCTCACTGACTCGAAAAGGAGGAGCAGATGAAGGCCATGGTAGAAATTCCGGCGTAGGAGCTCGATCTAAAAATAGGTAACCACGGGTAACATTAGGTTTCCACCATGCTTCATTGTATGCTTTCTTCTTCTTCCATGTGTTCATGGAGCCAACAACTCCAACCACAATGTGGTTAGATTGGTAGGAGGTAGGGGACTAGGGGAGCTTGTATTAGCTGCCAGGCAGCTTTGCTTGAAGGCTTCCAAGAGATTTGAAGGTTGGTAATTGTGTACTTTGTCAAAGAAAAATATATAAAAAGATAGTAGGATTAGTGCTGAAATAGCTAGAAAAGAGTTGCATAAAGCTAGTTTTGGATAATATCTCATTATTAAAAAAATAGAAGTCTTGTAAAATAATTGTTGTATAAGTCTTTTTAATTAGGCTAAAGTTTAGGTATACATGCATCTAATAGAAAGTCAGCCACCCCAATATTCAAAAAATAGAAGTTGAAAAAGATTAACAGATGAATAGATTATATTGATCAAATTCAAATTTGTCTCCATTTAATTAGAGGAAATCCCAGGTTCGACATCATTTGTTTGGAGGAGGTCTCCATGTGATGTGTTCGAATTATACCTAGTTAATGGTGATGTAAGCTTCTTGTGAGCGTATTCGTTGTATATTGACCCATTGTAAAAGTATCTTGTAATTATCCTTTCGTTTGTAAAAACGAAAAAAAAAAAATCATATAAAGAATTTATAGTGAAATGCGATTTCTAAATTTTTTGCATATATTCGATCAGTAATTATGATCCAGTTTACAAGTTCCTAACACAAGCAATATCATTGATCCTTAACAAGTGCTCTGCTTCAAGCCTTGACCTTATTGGAGGAGGAGAAAACATATAATCTCCTCGTTTGAGGGGGAATACATAATACAGGAATTTTAAAGTTTCTTTTCACTTTCTACAGCCACCCCAACTCCCCCCTTTTTTCCCCTCTTAAAAACGCATGTTATATTTAGATTCTAACGAGATCTGCCAACTAGAGAACTAATATACAGAAGAAAAACTACGCACTATGTATCCCGAGGGCCATCAAAAGACTGAGTCTTTCGAAGATTCCAGTGGAGGCCGTCATGAATGCTGTTCAGGAAGTCACTAGTAGAATCAACTTGACAGGCAGTTGGGACAGGCCAAGGTGCCATGCTGCACACAAGTGCATCACCAGCTGCCAACCGTTTCCTATCCTTGCCATCAAATGACGCCCATGCATGGCTCCTGCTGTTGAACGGTACTTGTACTCGCAGCGTGACATGCTCAGGCAATATCAGAGGCCGAAATGATAGGGAATGTGGACAAATAGGTGTAAACAGAATTCCAGGAACCTGAAATTATAAAGATTAAATCATAATAACAATGTTATAGTTGCAAAACATGAAACAGCTACAGGTAATAACAGTTTTAATAGATTTATTGCTTTCTCTTATTTAGGATAAGATCAACCAGAGTACCTTTTTGTGAGATTATTTTGAATATCCTACGAACAAGATTGTCAGATTCATTGCAAGTTCCTCCTTCAAGATGTTAATTTTCTGATCTCTTTTAGCATAAGATTCTTCTCTTAAACATATTTTGATATCACCAGTATACATAGTTATTTAGTCTAAGGTTTAGTAATTTTGAAATAATTAATTCATACAAAGAAATATATATATATAATATATATATAGAGAGAGAGAGAGAGAGAGAGCTTCCTTTGAGGGACACCTTTGTAGGGCCCACTCCGTATTGTATTTCACTAATCCAAACCTTCTATGTTTTAGATAATCATTCAAAGATCATCTCTGTTTTTATACTAGTCATCTACTTTGTACTTCACATCTGTTTTGTGTTTGTTTCAGAGTAAAATTGAACGTATTAGCAAAAACACAAATATACTTTCCAAGACTCCACGCAAACACAGGACAGTCCAAGTGTGAATAGAGCAAGTAATTTACATTACAAAGTTGGTAATGTCCGTAAGGATAAAAAAGAACAGTGGCAAATGGTTTTCGGAGGTGAACGTGACCTTGATTGTATAGGATTCAAATTCACGATGTCCCTATATAAAAATGATTATTTTTCTATAAACTTAAGGTTTTCAATCACTGTTTTAATACACTTTCTTCTTCTTAGGCATAACATTAAAGCAGTAGTATAAAATTAAAACAAATTTTTGAAAAATAAAAAATAAAAAATTGCTCCAGGTAGCTCTGTATCAGAGTTGCCTAAGTGGGGTCTCTAGCACAGGCAATAATGTCAAGATTATTAGAACCAGATGTTAGTCAACTTATCTATCAATTCACCAAGCAAGAGGCACCATAGAGTACAGAAATACCATATAATATCTCATGTAGCTGTGAACAGGAGGCACTAATAGATTATAGTAAAAAACAAACCTGGGGATGAACCATTGATCCTCCGGCCGCTAATGAATAGGCAGTACTGCCAGATGTTGTTGATAATATTAGCCCATCTCCTTGGACACATGTGACAAAAGAGTTGTCACAATAGCATTCCAAATTTGTAAGGTATGATGATATCCCACGGTCAATTGTAACCTCATTTAATACAAGTATCGGTCCTTCAGTTTCATACTCATTTTTGGCTGCTTCTCTAATAACATGGCACTGCAAGCGGTGTCGCAACGTGATACTAATAGGACCTTTTAAAATTGAATCAAGATATTCTCGGTAACGTTCACTGTCTGAAGCATGTTAAAGATCACGTCTGAATGAGACACAGGAACAGTAACAAGTTACCAATAAGATATCCTATAAAAGACAAGTCAACATATAGACTAAATATAGAACGTTTCTAGTTTTTTTTTTTTTTTGTTCTTCTCGAAAGGAACTCTTTTAAAACAAATGATAAGAGGATACGAAAAGGGGTCATAAATCCCAGAGACCCTAAAGAAAACGGCACAACAGGAGGAACTGGTCCTTTGAACATAGATGCTGCCTGCAAATTAAAAGTAAATCATAGAATCACTTCATATTCCCTCAACCCAAATACTTTAATGTACTAAAACAATCTGAAGTAATGCAAGTTAAAGCTTAAAAGTATATGCGCATACCCAGAGGACAGTTCCATCTCCACCAAGAGTTACCACAAGGTCAACTTTTGTGTGCAGGAGCATTATTTCGGTCTCTGTCAAGCAAAAAATGAAATGCTAAACAGTAAATAGCAAAATCATGAGCATAATTATCAAGCAAGTAAATCATTATATAAATCATAGCTATTTATTAAATAACAAATCACAACAACTTGAGATTATTGACTATGCAAACAATTTTACACGTAAGCCCATGGTCAGAAATTAAAGGGAAGAAAATATGCATGCATAAATCATTTCACTTGATTTGTGGCCGGATCTTGTACAAAATCAATAGTCGATCGCAAAACAGACAGACATTGGTGCAGTTACAGATACATAACTGTCTGAAGCATGTTAAGGATGACTTCCAAGCACCCTAGTTGGCTATTCTGTAAAACTTTAATGACTTTTTCTCCCACACCAGTTTCATGCTCTGCTTTCCTAGACTTTATTGTTTCCCTAATGCGAAGGTTCTTTCATCCACGATCTTGTAGTTTCTTCCTTGACATGCGTTGTATTGTTATCTTTAGCATTGTTATGTTAGCTTAGGATAGACTACTGGTCTTTTCCTTACTTTGTACTCTCTCTTTACTATTAATACAGCATTTATTTCTCATTTAGCTGAAAAAAATAACAATGAAAAAAGTACATATATAAGAATCTGCACGTAGCAAAAAAAGTATGTCAAAGATTTTACAAGGATCTTTTGTAAAAAGCATCATGGAAAGCAAGTCTCGGAATTTGTTTCATGTATTCTAAAACAGAAGTCACTTCCAATAGATAATAGAAAAGAAACAATCTTTTGTGGTTCTTACCATCTTTCCATGTATGGACGAAGTTGTAGTAAGATGAATCTGTTAGAAGTTCAGCTCTCACGTGCGGTTCCACATAAATATCTAACTTTTTCTGCTCTCTCAACCATCTGGAAGTAGAAAATGAATACTGAGGAAAGGAATAACATTTGCGAAAATCCACTATAAAATTACAGAGGCATGCAAAAATGCAAAGGTTAGGCACCCTATAAGGTCCTTAACTGAATTTTGGCATGAGGGACTTAACAAGAATGACAGTCACTTTTAGAAAGTAGATATGTATTGTGTCAGGCTCTTTCTTTCATGTGTGACAGGGCTATTTTAAATAACTATATGAGAGACAATTGCAAATAAATTCATATTTGTATACTTTTCTTCAGTGGAAATCATTCTCATACAAAATCTACTTTTACCCAGCCTACCTTAATGCCACACATAACTGTTCCCCCACCCCCTTGCTCAGCAGCATCAGTTTTCCTTTTGATAAGAAAAAAGCTTGTATTGAAAGGAAAGATGAAGTACAAGGAAAAGAAACGTCTTTTTCTTTTTACTACAGAAAGCAAAATCATTTTGAAAGACACCACCTAGCCATTAAAAAGCACAGACCAAACCAATTTTAGTAATTGCAATAATGAAACAACGTGGTACATAAGATATATCTATAAGGCATTTCTTGAACCATATGATGTCTTCAGGTACCAGAGCTTGATAGGAAAAGCAGCTCATGCAGGAACATAAAATCTGCTTTGAGAAGTGACAAACTAAGGATTTCTTAAAATCCATACCTGACCATCTCTGCACACAGAATTCGAACAGAAGTTGAATTTGGTTTGGTCAAAATAATCACAGTTTGTGGCTGAGATTCCCACTTCAAAGAAATCTGAAACAAAAATGAGTTTTTAAATAGACAAGATGGGACCCACCAGTAAACTGAACCCAACAGTTAGGCAAACAGAAATATGCAAACCTTTGTCAAAAACATGAATAATAGCATCTACCCCAATGATACAAAAGTAGTGGGAAAACAAAAGTAACATGCATAGAGAGGATAGGTATACTTGTTTACTGCTGCGCTCTGCAGTTGTAATGTTTCCTCTTTCAAAAGAGACAATGTCATGCTTGTGCTGGTCACTTTGGTCACCTTTGCACCACCATGAAAGTTTAAATGACGCCTGTCTCGGGAAACATGGATGTCATGATATAATCTGGGAATTCATTGCACTAATAATGTTCCAACATGTTAACATGAACAATCCATTACGACAGATAAAGAGAATTGCATGCATGGTAATAGCAGAAGTGGTGATATAGATATAAATATTTATCCAAAATTTTATGGTAACCAAGAATATCTTGCCAAGACAATCTTTTACATCAAGTTAAAAAAACCCTGTGTAAGGCTTAAGTTTTGACCATACGCCAAAATTGTTATTTAGGCTAATAATCAAAGGCTAAATTCTGTTCATAACAAAATGGTAATAACAATAAATAATATATGAGGTCATGGGGTCACTACATTGTGTTCATAACGAAATGGTAATAAACAATACAAGAAGTGATGGGTTACTATCTGTTGGACGGTATAGAGCTGTATAGTTGACTAATTAGTTTGGGAAAGCTTTTGTTTAGCTGTAATTTGCTATAATTACTAGGATTACTTTACTTTTCTTGCAAATTTCCTTTTATTGTGATTCTGTAGTTTAAATACGCCATGGGGAGAAGAATGATGATCAGAAAATTATTTTTTCTAACCTAGATTTTCTGCACTATCCAAATGTGGTGACACTTTAAACAGAAATTAGAATATATACAATGAATCACAGTATACAGAACAAGCCAGAGATTAGCTGGACAGAAGGGGAAGGACAAGAAAAGGGTACCTTTCTGGCAAATTTATTGGGGACCACCTTGGAAGCAGAATCACGGTCACCATCCCGAAGAACTTCATGAGAGCATATCCCATTACTCCCACAACACTGTTCAGATTGCTCATTTGATCGGTTGGCCAAGTTCTCTGTCCTCTCATCATCACCGTTATTCTCCCTATGTGATTGCTCTATAACATAAGCCAGAAAATCTCTTCTATTAAGGTATGAATAAAATTATAAAAAGACAAAAAAACTGAGCACAACGTCACTAAAGTGAAACAAAGCACACACTGCATTACGGGTATGACCACACAACTCAAAGTATCAAGCACAAAAGGACAAAACTCAAGTTATAACCGTGATAGCTTTGCAGTGAAAACCAAATGAGAGAGAGAGAGAGAGAGACGGGACAACTCATACAATAATCAGGGGAAACCTCCACATCAAGCACCAACTTGGACATCTAAACTTTAATCATGAAGGAGGAGAAAATACAATCAATTAACAATAACTAAATACTTTTATCAAAAGAATGATGTTCCTAAGCACGATGAAACCACAAATGCATTCCCAATATATAAGCCAAATCATTACAAACTCGACGCCCCTTCCCAAAACAATTTTGATTCATCCTATTATGGGCAGTGAGATTTTTAAAAGGGAAAACACCTGAAATGAAAAGGAATGTAGTACAGTTGAAGGCTGTCAAAAAAATTAATGTCTTATAGATTCAATCACATTATCTTGTAGTAAGGAAAAACTAATTGGCACGTATATACCGTTGGAAAAGTTTCCACTAATAAAGATTCATTATTTTTTTTCCAACCCCTAATAGCTTAGCGGAAATTACTCTGGGACAGTTATTATAAATTCCTTTGCTGCATAGCTGGCCTTCACCTGATCATTGTAGCACCTTCAACTTAAATTTACAACTCCTTAGTTTGCAGTCAGTAATTTTCTTAAATAACCTTAAACAACATTCTCCTGTTTTGGCATTTCAAGGAAAGCCATAATATTTTTCTTTTATTTTTTGTATTCACCCCGAAAGGAGTATAACGGGGAATTTCTTTTGTAAAAAATGTGCAGATTTCTTTTGTGTTAGTATCGAAGTGACTTTATTTTGTATAAGTCAAAGCAAGTACCTTCAGAAATTTTCCTGTCCCGTTCCTTGCAATTTTCCAAGCAGAAAAGGCATGGAAGCATAAATTTTATCATTCCCATTGCATTACATAGAGAACTCTGAGTCCACCAACTTTCGAGCTTTTCATAAAAGTTGTAGCCTGATAGTGGAATACCCACAATCTGATGATAATGAGTCCAAATTTGATTAGAAAGACGAGCAACACCAAGCAATTGATCTAAGCTTTCACCATATCCAGAGGTAACAAGAAGTCAACTCAAAACTATGGCCAATAAAATCGTCAACAACAAGAAGCATCCCGGCCTTCCCTTTTTCTTTTTATAAGAAGAGTCTTTCTATAAAGATTAATAAATAGAAATGCAAAAACAAGAAATGGAGAACCCGTCCAGAAATTAAGAGAATATATATATAGTTTTGTTAAAATTACATAATGCAAATGTATAATATAAAGGACCCCCTCTAAGACAAGATCTACTCTTAGACCTTACAAAAGCTTCCTATAGAACAAACATGCAAAAAGATGTTCAACGACGAAATGGATTAATATGACCCAATTGGACCAGGTGTACAGTGGCAGAGCCAACACCCTTGGCCAAAGGTGGCCTCTTACACGTTTGAAATATTTTATAAGCATATATATTTAAGATATTTTTCTGGCGAAACAAGAAAGTTTTGATATTCTTAGTTTTTCTCTCTTATACTTGTTTATAGCATAATATCTAATGTATTTCTAACCATTCCTTTCTAGTACAATTTTCTGGTCCATCAGTCATCCTCACATAGAACCGACCATTATTTCAACATTCCATTCACATAAACTGTGTTTAGAGAAAGTAATTAAATAGAATATATATATATGTATATATATGAATTAAATAGAACTAAATTACAAATGAAATAAAAGTATTGTTTTGTTCAAAACATAATGACATTTATTGTGCATATATGTAGTTTTGTTGGTATGAATGTATGTACACCTAAGGTGCCCCTAAAGCTTAAGGATTTGGTTTGCTTGATGGATGACAAGAAAAACCAATACTGATGCTCGAAGAAAACCATATGAAGCACTCAACCCCATAGATGCAACTTGGATTAGGAAAAATGAGATCCATTAACCATCCAGTTATCTATAGCCCCGTCTCACTCTTCAAAATTTGCAACCACATCTCATTTGCATATTTTGAGAGCATAAAACGCCCTTTAACATTTAAAGATAAGTTCTTCCATGAGACCACAAGATGGGGATGGAAAAAGACAATTTAGTCTCGGAGAGTTTCTCCTTTTTTCTTTTGTTTCAACACTGACTTTAGTCTTGAACTTTTTAAGAAAAATCCAGGTCGATGGAAAAGAAGAAACGCAAGTCCACCTCTGGAATTTTTTCTCATTAAAGGGATCGTATTTCACTAAGAAATATTTCAGTTACCTTTTTCACTGAGGAGAGCCACTCTAATTTCTGGTACTTTTCTTGTTGTTACATTGGAAAGGATCGAGCCTTGACCTATCCTAACCCTAACCGCATTCTCCTTCACTTTCCCACCACATGAACTAATCCCAAGGGATTAAAATACTAGCGTGGAATCTCTAGTACTTTTCTTTGAAGTCTAATTTGAGTCCATGAAATTTGTTTAGAAACATGAAAAGGAGAACAAAAGAAAATTCCGATACCTTTTGGTCTGGACTTTCTAAAAGATATAAGAGTAAGACCCTATTACATGTCAATTTAGGTCACTAGTTAACACCATATTATTAGACAATGACAAAGGAACAAATTCATCATAATATGGTGTGGACTTTCTAAAAGATAGAGAGGTTTTTACACACACAAAATTCATCATAATAACATGTTAGATTTCATTCAAGCAACATAAAGGTTAGAGTGATAACAGAATAACTTAGGAACAAATGATTTCTAAAATGACTCCTTAACATAGGACAAAGCAAGGTAAAATATAAATGGCAGCAATTTTTCCCACATGAACTACTAGAGAAAAGAAGAAGAAGATTTAAGCCTGCTGCGATTGCAAAGTACATAGAAATGCAGGATGACATGCGGAAAGCAAACAAAGAGTTAATAGAGAGAGGATGCAAGGCTCCAAGCCTTTAATGTTCAACCATATTCTTCCATTCTAGTCTTGCAAGAGTGAGCCTCATTTGGAGGCTTTTGAAAGAACTCCAAAAGACTTTTAATAACTCCATGAAAGATCAAAATACTCCAGAAAAACCTTTTGAAAAGAAAAGACCAAAAGAATCTTACAAAATGTAAACGAAATTGATTCAATCTAAGACTCAAACACATAAAATCTTCATCACTCTTTCCATTAACATATAGATTGATCTGATGACCTTTTTTTTCAGTAAGTGAATAATATATAACCAAAACAGAGGCAAAAGCCTAATACAAACAACCATGAGGAGCCTCATGGGAACAAAGAAACAACCAACTGAGCAAAAAACTCAGAAAGGAAAGAACAACAACCCAACCAAGGGGCAACACCTAACTATCACCAGTAAGAGGTATGTTCCAGTTGTGAGCAACTGTGAAGTTAGCTTGCACAGGTTTATAGGAGAGGGAACACAACTTGCACTGGATAGTCGAAATAATATTTTTGAGGACCATAGAAGGGGTAGATTGTGTATCCTTGAAAATCCTGTTATTACGCTGCATCCATATACTATACACCGTGACTGCCAAGGAGACCTTTTTCTTACTAACTCCCAGGCTACCATTAAATTTCTCTTTGGACCAAAAAGGATTTACTCTTAAAGTTTGCCCTCTAGGCTTAGTCTTGCGTATCCAAAGTGCATCACCCCTTTTTGGTATCTTTCATCAATGAGAAGAGAAATTAAAGGATATTTTCTATACAAAAGAAAAGGCATGCTTTTACACTGTTTCTTAAGTATATAGGATACCGACAAGACTAAACACACGCACACACATCTATCCTATTATTATAGAGAGACCACTTTGTCAACCACTTTTGCCAAAGTGCCACATTATACCCCTACTTACATTAGAAAAAAGAAAGAAAGGCAAAAAAAAAAAAACCCTAATAAAATAAGGGTAAAACAGTAATTAGCAATCATTTTAAACAAAAAAGAACACAAATCTCTCCAGATTTTAAGAGGAAAAGAAAACTTCTCCCTCTACTCTCTCTCTCTTTAACTCCTCACACACACAGTGTGTGTGGCCCTTCTAGTATAAATTGAAGGAACAATGCCAAGGAAGCAATTCCAAATTTCACTAGATGGACTTCAGATTGTGACCTTTTATACTAATGGTTATTAATTAAACAAAATCTACACCAGATGCAGACATTGATAAGAACATAGGATATAGCGAGCAATGGAAGGGCGTACAAGAAGCTAAAAGTCAAATTAAATGGTTGATTAAGTGACGTACAATGAAGACCAACTACATAGTGCTAAGAAGGATTTCTTTTGCATAAAAAAAATTGGTTCAACATACGAAGAAACATCAAAAGGTAAAATGAAGCTGCAAAGGGAACAATGGAAGAAGTATACAGATAACATGGCTCGACACTTTTTTAGATGAATTCAAGTATTTGTTTAAGGCTCCTAATTGCCCTAGAAATAACATCAGAAAATATCTGAAAAACTGTGTTATACATCACCAGAAATTACATTATCAAACACATAAAGAACAAATTGGAAAAAAAGAAGAGATATAATATATATATATATATATATATGTGAAAGAACAAACCCAGCATGTGACAATTAATGTATGTTGTTGAATTATTCAAAAAACCTTTATGTTCCAAATGGAGATTGCGGGCCCTCTCCAGTTCATATTTACGCTTCCATTCAGCTGCCTCAGCTTGCGCAGAAGCCTTTCCTTCAGCAGCCCGTCTCAGGGCCTTTGCAACAGCTAGAGAAAGTTAAATGTAATATAAGCAATGCATCTAATGATAAATAGTTTCACTGACTTTAGAAAGCACTGGAGAATAGAACATGACCATACTTCTCATAGCGTCTGAGAACTCTATGAGGTGGTCATCTGTGCTCTGTACAGGAGATTGTTGTAGAAGTTCCTGCACTGCTTTCTCTGAACTTAAGAGAGAAAGTGAATTGAGAAAACCATTCTCTGGCTGTGAGCATGATACACTTGCATCACCCTGTCCACAGAAGCACATCAGATAACAAGCTCAGCTTGGTATAAGAAGAGATATCTTGTCAACAATATATAGTTAGCATGGTTATTAGTTGCATGATGCAGAGGTAAGTAGAGTTCAATAAAATCATAGAAGAACAAGAGCACATCAGTTGATAAATAGAAGAAAGCCAAAAAATTATTTCCAACAAATTGAGTTCAGTGGAAATATGTCCCAGTTTCCAGGCCATGAAGAAATAACTAATGCATCAGCATAAAGTCATGAAACAATGCAGAAGAATCATGTTACCACTACTTCAGAACAAGAAGCAGCTATGACTATAAGTAATCCCATTTGGGAAAGGGTACAATTAAATTTTAATATCTATTTACATTATAATTTTTCAAGAGTTGCATAATTGTAAAACTAAATTATTAGGCTTTCTCATTCGCATGTATCATCTTTAAGTTGTGTCCTCATCAGCACATTGGTTCCTTGATACACTCAAATCTAGTTTCTTCAGATTTCAGTTTGCCTATATAACCAACCCCTGGGCTTGGCACAGGTAGAATAGAGGTCGTGTGTGGTGGGATTGGGATAGGTTATTGATCCAAATCTTGCCAATTGAGAAAAATTAAGAAAAAGAAAACACTTATCAATCAGTTTACTTCAAAGACTGGATTGATCCAAAGTCCAGATAACAATGGCCAATATATTCACTTAAAAAAGGTCTTCATTTTAAGGGGAATCACCAATAATCAAGCAAAATTGGGCACAATAACAGATTATTCCACAAAATTCAGAAATACATATGAGCTTAAAATTTTCTCTCTTATCAAAAAGCCAAAGTTCTTCCACATTAGTTCCACCTAGAAATGCTACATGAACCCAAATAGCACTACAATTCAAAGCTCAAAATTTCCACAACATTTCCCATAGCTAATTACCAAAACAAAAAGGAAGAAACATAATTGAAGTCCACAAAATTCAAGAAAAACCTTCCAAGTGAATAATGATCAATTAGAGTGTAACTGAGAGAGAAAGAGAGAGGGAGAGAGGTGATTACAGCAGAATTGACCTTGCTGGGAGCCATAGCTGAGCTGAAAGAGATAATTGAGTTGAGAAAAAGGAAGAGATCCCTCTTTTCTTCTTCTTCTTCTCCTTCTACAATAACCCAGAAATGTTGGCGTGAGAGAATTCTATTCCATCTTTGGGTTTTCAACAGAGATTCAGAGGTTGCTTCCCTTTTTAGTGAAAAAACAAAAAACAAAAACCCACAAAGAAAAACAAAGAGAATCAGAGATTGACCACCTCTCTCCTCTTCTCTTCTCTCCTCTCAGCCCCACAAGCACAACCCACAAACCAGACAAAGAACCCACCTACTGTCTGGAGAGAAAGAGTGGGATTCAGGCGTACGCCCCACATACAACGCGTGGCGAGTCAAAGCTTGGTGTTGGAAATAAAGTAATAAACTTTACATCTCCTTCCCTCCTTCCACAACACAAGGGCCTTTACCATAACTTAGTCAACCATTCACCCAGCAAGCAGGACACATCACACGGGTGTGGATGTGGTGGTAAGTAAGGACGGCCCGGATGGTCCAACTTATCGATTTGACGTAAGCATAGGCGTGGCGAGGCAATTTATATTTTTCTTTATGGGGTGTGGTCTTCCATTCCGGGCGATTTTTTATTTTTTTTATTTTTTTAATTTTTTATGGAAAGAACTGAGAACAACAATATTATACAGTTACAAAATTTCTTGATGCTTTGTAATATGTTTTGAGTGAGGTTCATGCCAATTTCTTATCATTTGGTGATGTGTTACTTTGATTGTCATACAGCTGTCCTTTTTTCTTACGTAACACAAATCTGTTGACTAATTCTTCACAAAAATCAAAGGGATGCATCATATTACTTTCTAATACTAAATATTATATCATACACATGTGACACATGAAGTATGATGGATGTTACTATGGAAACATTGACCTGAATAATTTTCAGCCTTTATTAATAATAAAATAAAGAGTAAAAAACATTTATGGTCACTGGGATTAGCCTCAAAAACAGTTTTGGTCATTGCAATTTCAATTTTCTCAATTTCATTATCATAAACATGCATATATATTTTCGGTGAATGGAAAAACATCTATCGGCGGCAACAATGGCAATGAACTCCATAGGGGAAGAAGCTCATCCAATGTGAGGCAATCATGAATCGCTGCACGCAATTTTGCCCATACACGCACGCAACATGTGCACTCAAATAGAAGAAATTGAGGGATATGACTTAATTTACTAGAAATGACAAAATTGGGAAAGTTGGAATTGCAGTGACCAAAATTGTTTTTTAGGCTAACCCAAGTGACCAAATATGTTTTTTATACTCAAATAAAATAGTAAATTACAAGCCTAGGTCGAAAACTATAGCAACTGACGTCCTTCTAGGGTTAATGGATGAAGGACGTGCCAACATTGGGCCACAGTTGGGCGAACATGCAAGTTATGTCTGTGAGTGGGTAGAATCTAGTCTTCTTCAAAGGATCACGATTAAGGAAGGAACACCTCTTGACCTTGGGTTTTTTTACCTTAGACTACAAGGATTTGGCATTCTTAATCAACCAAAGTTGTCATGTTCAGTAATACTACACCGATGAGTGAACTCGAAAACTTGCTCGCAAGGACTTAGGTCAAGTGGGTCGTCGTGGTACCACTTAATTCAAAATCATGAAAACGAAGTGAGTATAATCATCTCGAAAATAGCAATATCCTTGAAAGTGGCTGGTAAAATGTACTAAAATAAAAGGGGACGGTGCTCAAGATCTTTGTGAAGAACAAAGCACTTGGTGATATAAGAGACGAATGTTACAAAAATCTTAGCAAAGGGCTTAATGGCTTGAATATGAGAGAATAACTCGGAAGAGTGTATTGGTGCTTTTTGCAACAATTTGGCTTGTTTGATTGACTTTTTATGTATGACCCATGCCATTGGCACCATTATTTACGGGGTATACTTCCCACTCTTGATAGGAAAGCCTAACTTCATTCCTAATTAAACTCAATCTCAGAAGCCTAATGATTCATGTTTCCATATTTGCTCCGATCTTTCCTTATATTGACTTGTACGCCAAGTCTCCTTAATTACTCAGGAGTGAACCTTCTTTAAACTTCTTGATCAACTAGGAAACTCCTTTGCCTTAATTGGATATGGATCTCCAATTGGGGCGCTAACAACTTGACTAGAAGGCCTAACAAGGGTTTTCAACCAATTGGGCTGCTATTATTGTGAGGCCCTGAGATATTTAGGGTGCTTAGAAAAAAAAAAGGTTATGATTTTTCTATGGATTCTATTGAATTTTTGGGAGATAAACTTAAGTTTGAATTTGAATATTGAAGTGGGCTTGAAATTAAATGAAAGAGAGGATGTGTAACTTTGTGGTAGGTTGAGAGGCTTTGTGTAGTCGCAACCAAGGTATGAATTGCATGACAAATGAGCTCCTTCATATGCTAATGCATAATTTGCAATATTGCAGGGATGTCATTAGTAAAAGAGTTAATCATTATCACATGTGAACTTCAAGCAATATTGTTAAAGAGTAACTCGTTGATAGATTATATCACTCGATTTAATAGGGCAATTCCTCATCTCAGATACGAGGAATTAATTGCATGCATACCGTGATGATGTACATGAGAAACCTTATGTGAAATCAGGATGCCAATGGATAAGCAAATGGTCGATGTGTAAACATAATATTGAGTAAGGGCACAATAGCCAATCCGTGACCAAAGATCCAGGTCAAAAAGCCACTGAATGTGTTTGGATCTTTGATGAAACCTTGATTCCTTGGCTTGTGCTATAACCCCATTGTTGTCACAATATAAAATAAAAGGCGACTCAATACTTGGAACCACTCCAAGTTCAGTAATGAACTTCTTCATCCAAATAGCTTCTGATGTAGCTATATACTCTGCTTTGGTTGTGAAGTCCGCAGTAGTGCTCTGATTGGAACATCTCCAATTGATTGCCCTCCGTTCAATGTGAACATATACCCAGAAGTGGATTTCTAGTCATCAACATCAATTTCAAAATCTAAGTCTGTGTGTCCTTTCACTAGCAACTCTGAGCTCTCTCCATAGACTAGGAACATGTCCTTGGTCCTTTTGAGCTACTTTAACACAGCCTTCACAGCAATCCAGCGTTCTGATCCTAGATTTGATTGATATCTACTTGCGATGCTCACAACATAGCTTATATGAGGCCTCGTGCACAGCATGACATACATTAGACTCCCAATTGCAGAGGCATATGGGATTTTGCTCATCTGCTTCACTTCCTCTAGGGTTTTGGGACTTGTACTTTTAGATAGGTGGATACCATGTCTAACTGGTAAATAACCCTTCTTGGATTATTCCATGCGGAACCTTATGAGCACCTTATCTACATATAGGGATTGAGATAATCCAATTAGCCTTCTTGATCTATCCCTATAAATCTTGATACCTAATATGTAAGATGCATCATCCATATCCTTCATTAAGAAGATCTTTGATAACCATAGTTTCACTATGGTCAACATACCTAAGTCATTTCCAAACATTAATATGTCATCTACGTATAGTACGAGGAATATGACTACGCTCGTATTGGTCTTCTTGTATACACACAGTCCATCTTCGTTTTGATCAAAACAAAAGTTTTGACTGCTTCATCAAAACAAATGTTCCAACTCCTTGAAGCTTGCTTCAATCCATAGATTGAACTTTGAAGCTTGCATACTTTCCCTTTTTCATTTTCAGATTGAAGCCTTCAGGTTGATCCATGTAGATCTCTTTGTGAAGATGGCCATTCAGAAAAGCCGCCTTCACATCCATCTGCCATATTTTGTGAAGGTGGCCATTGAGAGTCTTAATAAACACATTTAAGTCATGTCTTCTTAAACACAATAATATAGTAATTTCAAAGACAAACAACATAGCCACAACACATCTATGTTGTTTCAGGTCTAAGGATTAGTTTGCACCATTGCAATATATGAGTTTTATTTTAACATGTGAGTAAAAACTTTCATTCTAGAACTCATGTATTTGATCGCGTTTAGTGTACTTGTTCTCCTGCAAACACCTAAATACATATCTTGTTGTCGCCACACTTAATGACTTGAGACCTCGTCATTCTCTATATATAGAGAAGATACTGTGTACTAGTCTTAGTGGAATATCATTGCCTAATTGATACTCTTATTACTAGGAACAAATTTAGGATTAGGGTTATTATAAGTCTCGATGTATGCAATCTCAATACATAGTTCTCATGTCCACATATATTCTCCTAGGACTATAGTTATTTTGTATTTCGTAAGATAATATATAATCATGAATTAAAACAACTGGTCTTGCCTATAAATAACTTAATAGGTCATTACAAAAGATGTCCTTAACATTAACTATTGCATAAATAGTTGGCTTTAAGGGCATATATCTAACATAATTGTTTTGACAAATGTCGTCCACCTCGGGTAAATTCCGTCTCCTAGACAATACCCACCCAAATAGATGGTATTATTGATTTGATATGTGATCTGATGGGAAGGTCTTCTCAACACATCTTTGAACACCAGAGATTGACCGAGCACGTTAAGGTCGTTTTGAGATCCCGCAACTCTGGAAAAGGCATGCCAAACCCAGGTATCAAATGATGCAACGACCTCAAGAATGATACTTGTTTGGCTCTTAATCTCCTTGCCAAGCAGTTGAGCAATTCTTCCACTACTAGTGCATGCAACCGATGCTTCCAATCATGCCTGGGAAACCTCGAGCCTCAGTTTTTTGCAGAAGCCTTTGGAGGTCCCTAGCAATCTCATCCACTTGGTAAGCTCTCGTGTAGAGAGTTTTGATTGCCTCACAGATTCTAATTAAACACTCTAGGATAGTGGATTTCCCCATCCTAGCAATCTCATCCACTTGGTCTATAGATACGCCATACGCAAGCATCCGTAAACAAGTTGTAAGTTTTTGTTTCGGAAGAAGACCCAAAACCCCAGCAACATTGCACTTTTGAACAAAGTATGAGTTGTAATTGCAAACATCATGCATGATTTCAGTGAACAAATGGGGTTGCATTCTATATTACCCTCGAAAATCAACACTAGAGTACAACGAATTTAGGATAAAGTAATCTTCCAAGAGATTCTCACCTCAAGAGTGCCTACGTTTGTCCATGTTAATCGAGCATACCCTTTGCTAAAACAACTAGATTATTACGTGCTTCCCACTCCATTTCTTCTTTAGCACGTTTGTGTACTCTTTCTTCATTTTCTTGCTCAGCTCTCTCCAACAACCTCCTTGTGTAAGACATTGAAAGTAGAATGTGTTTTATAAAATCTGATAAATGAAAGGATAGAGAGGATATGGATGATTGGTGTAAGTTGAGGGTGTGGTTTTATAATAAGATTTAGAGAATAAAGATGACATGTGGCACAATAATAGCAACCAAAAATCTTATTCGAAATCTGATATGTGAATTTTATAATAAATATGGACATGTGGCAACCAAAAGTCTTATCCGAAATTTGATATGTTAATTTTATAATAAATATGGACATGTGGCAACCGAAAATCTTATCAGAATATTTTATTCGAAATCTGAGATGTGCATTTTATAATAAATATGGACACGTGGCTATATTTTCTTGTAGTAGACTATTTGGATGTGCTTGTAATAGACTATTTGTTTTGATAAGCGTAGTAGTTATTTTATTTGATCTTTCAACTTGTTTTCTTAATTATATATATGCAAATGATATTTTCTATATTGGCTACAGGAATAGAGAGTGGACAGTCTAGTTAATCAAAAGGAAGCGTGTGGAAAGCACATGAGGAAGAAGCATTGTTGACCATACTTGAGAATGTAGTCAACCGTGGTTTACGATGTGATAATGGTTTCTTTAAATCTGGAACAATGATCCAAATTGAAAATTCATTGGCTGAGAAATTTCCCAATATTGATTTAAGGGTAGTCCCACATATTGAGTCCAAGATGAGATTTTGGAAAAAAATTGTATGGGATAATATTTTACATGATTAACAAAAGTGGTTTTGCTTGGAATGATTCTTTGAAATGCATTGAGGTTGATAGTGATGAAGCATGGAACACTTAGGCCATGTTTGGTAGGCTGGACTGGACTGGATATATCCAATTAAAATGGATATGAGTCCAGTCTATTGTTTGGTGAGTTTAAAATACATCATGGACTGGATATGGTAATAGGACACCAGTCCAGAATAAGAGGGGCTACAGAACCCATCGGTAGACATGGGTTTAGAACGAAGCTTCTCTTCTCAGGCTTTGTGATTGAGCCTTGTCGACTTTGCGCGTCAACTTCGCAGGCTTTGTGACTGAAATTGAAGCAAAAATCAAAAGAGAAGAACGGTACGAATCTATGCTCTCCCATATCTCCTCTCTCCTCTTCTTTCATCGCACACTTTCCAGATCTGAAATTCATTCACATCTTGGTTTCGTTTGTGTTTTTCTTCTTTTGAAAATGTTCAGTTAAACCTTTGATGATCATAACCAGAAATCTGATCTTCTTGCTTGGTTGTTGGATGGGTTTTGCTTTTGAAGTAATGTTTTTGTTTTTTGCTTTGTTGATTTTCTTCATAGCTTCATACTGTCGATTTTTTTCTTTTGTTTCAATTTAATTTTTTTTGTTTTGGGTCATCCCAATCACCAGTTTTGATTTTCTTCATAGCTTCATATCCATCCTAATCACCAATTTTTGTTCTTTTCTTATTTGGTCTTCAGATTGTATTGTTGGGTTTCGATTCATAGTTCTATTGGGAATGGATTTCAAGTGAAGATCAAATTTTGAAGATCTGGTTCGAATCACTTTTGCTGATTTCATATTGGTTTTCTTTGACTTTTGCTATTTTTGGATTTGAATTTGAAGAGTGAGAGGAGATAGCAAAGAGACTGGCTTTAAGAAAATTGCAGAATCATTTGAAACTTCAATGGCTTCAAGAGTGGAGATTGGTGAAGACGGCGATACCAACAGAGGCAGTATATTTGAATGTATTTTTGTGAATTTTAGGACTCTTTTTATGACATCTTCATGTGATTTCTTATTTTTAATTTTGTGTACATGTTTTTTTTTATTAAATTTAATTATTTCTGATATTAAATAATTTTAATGTTATTAAAATTAATTTTAAAAATAAATTTTGTTTGAAGTCCAATGTAGTCCAGTTCATATTTGTACCAAACAACGGACTGGACTTTAGTCCAGTGCAATCTAGCCCAACTTAATGTACCAAACAAGTTATTAAAGTCTAATCCAATCCAAGCCAAACCAGTCCAACACTCCAAGCCCAATCCAGTCCAGCCTACCAAACATGGCCTTATGTGTAGATTAGTACATCTGTTAAGTAATATGTAATTCTTATATTTGTTATACTTACAATTTTCTTTACAATTTTTCCATTTTGATGCAGCATAACAAGGATGCTGATGGTTGGAGGGGGAAACAATGTCTAATATATGATAGGTTGAAGAATATATTTGGGAAGGACCGAGCAACTGGTCGAGGGTTTGCAACTCCCACTGAAATTATGAATGAGCCTGTGCATAACATTAATGTCAATGATGATAATAAGGAAGTTGAGGTTGAACCAGATCATTCTGCCTCTTTGCCAAGATCAAATCAACAAAACTCAGCTGGCTCAACAATCGAAACTGCAAACGAAATACAGATACTGATATTCAAAAGGAAATGGCTAAAGAAATTTGGTGAGATGATTTTTGAGTCTGTTGACCAATTGAAAACTATAACTAATAGTTTGATGAAAAGATCAAACCAAGACCTGGCATTGCTGCTGAATTGGCAAAGATGCACTTGTCTATTAATGACCAAATTAAGGCACTAGGACTAATTTTGGAGAAAGCAAGTGATGAGAGAACATTCCTGACATTAGGGGTGGCATCGGTACTGGAAAACCGGAACACTAAATCAGATTGGATGGGAAAAAGGGGAAAAAAAACTGGTTGACTAAAAAGTCAACAAATTGACACCGAACTAGACTAGACCGGTTCCAACTGGTTTTGATTACAGTTTTACACCTCACCAAATTGAACCAAACAAGACCGGACCAGTTGTGTTTAATTTTTTTTTTATAACAAAATTATTTAACTCTAATGCTACATTTTTAATCTCATAACTAATATTTCCCCAAGCCCAACTTTAAAACATCTCTCTTTTTTAGGCTCTATATCTCTCTTTCTATGAAGTTGGATCAGTTGTTAATTTTCAAGCCCAAAAAATAAAAATTTAGTTTGAATTTGTATAAAAAAAGTTTCAAAAAATAAAAATAAAAATTCAGTCCAAAATTGGAAACTGGACCGAAATCAAATTTTTTTTTCACTAAAACTAAACCGGTTAAATAATATCGGTTTTGATTCCGAATTGAGTTGAAAATCGAACTACACCCACCCCTACTTGATATTGGATGGTGCTACGAGAAAAACATTTGTTCTTCTTTTACTTGGTCGAAGGAGTTGTGATTAACTCTTTGATGTAGTTTAGTTTATGAACTTTTCATTTTGCTCTTACCACCTTAGTATGTGATTACTTTGCATTATACATTATTTAGTATTGTTTTTCTTAACGTATGCGAGTATGTTGGAATTTTTATGAGATACTACAATTATGATAATGGGTTATATGAAAAAAAAAAATCTTGTCATATGAATCTTACCAAATTTTTTTTGTGTCATTTGAATTTCAATTTCCACTTAAATTATGAAAGAATTTTTTTTTTTAAAAATAGTTTGATCCGATGTTATTTGGAATATTACCAAACACAGTATAACTTAGTCAAACTATTTATCCGGAACAACATCAAACACCTTATAATATTATGAATAAACAATCAGTACTATTCGGAACAAATTAATACTATCTAACATAAATTAGTTAGTACAATCCAACTTCCTAAACGAGCCCCCACTACAGAATTTCACCAGCAAGATTTGTCAACAGTTTCTAGCCCAATCGTAATTCATCTAGTAGTGCCCCTCAAGCCCAGGCGTCTCTTCTTTAGGGCTGAAATTCATAGCCCAACTCAATCCCATATGTGCCTTTGAGACATTCCAAAAACTACTCTCCAAATCCCAGATTAAACTCTCTCTAGTCAAGTTCAACTCCTAGTAAAGAGAAACTCAAGAAACCTGCGTTATCGACAGAACCCACTTCAACCCACTCTTTCTTCACCATTTCAAATTTTCCACCTCCAAATCACATTTGAACCCTTTTGGAACTCTGTTTTAATCAAATCCAATCTCTCTCTCTTCCCCAAGCCATGGACAACCTCCAAGGCTACAGAGACGAAGACGACGAAGAAGACGAAGAATCGAAACCCACCACCACCACCGCCACCGCCACAATCACAACAACCGAACAACCCATTGAACCAAGCGAAGCCATTGACCCAAGCGAACCCACCACCGACGAGCCCGACGCCGACCCCAGTAACCCACAATCCAACGACCTGCAAAACGGCAACAAAACCGAAACTGAAGCCTCCGAAGACCTCTCCGAGTCCCTGAAATCCCAAGAAAACGACAACGACAATGAAAACGACAACGACGACGAAGACCCACCTCCCAAGAAGCAGAAGCAGCTCTCTTCCCTCACGATCCAGCTCTCTTCAGACCAAGATCAAACTCCATTGCCCCAACCCAGCTCCAACGGAGTCGCCCTCCCGGCCCCAACCGCCCCGAATTCCAAGAAATCGAAGAAGAAGAACAACAATGTATGGGTCACCAAGTCGACCCGAAAGGGGAAAAAGAAGAGCAAGGCCAATAACAACAACAACCACAATGCCCCTGCAGACGACACCGTTTTGATCACTCCGGTGACGCGTTTCCCGGATAAAACCGACGACACCCCGGACATGACAATCTGTCTTTCCAAGGTCTACAAGGCAGAAAAAGTGGAGGTGAGTGAGGACAGAATGAGTGCTGGCAGTACAAAAGGGTATAGAATGGTTAGGGCCACTAGGGGAGTTGTTGAAGGTGCTTGGTATTTTGAAATAAAGGTGGTGAATTTGGGAGAGAGTGGGCACACTAGGCTGGGGTGGTCCACTGAGAAAGGGGACTTGCAGGCGCCAGTTGGGTATGATGGGAATAGTTTTGGGTATAGGGACATTGATGGGAGTAAGGTGCATAAGGCTTTGAGGGAGAAGTATGGTGAGGAAGGGTATAAGGAAGGTGATGTCATTGGGTTTTATATAAATTTGCCGGATGGGGGGTCGTATGCCCCGAAACCGCCTCACTTAGTTTGGTATAAGGGGCAGCGGTATGCTTGCGCCCCTGACACGAAAGAGGATCCTCCTAAAGTTGTGCCTGGTGAGTGGTTGTTTGGTTTGTGTAATGTTTTTGTTTATGTTTTTCAAGTGTTTAGTTTCATTGCTTTCATGGTTGTAATTGTGTTTGGTGTGAAATTTATTGTAGTTTCATTGTGTTTCTTGAATCTACATTCTTGTTTCATTGTATGAATATGGATATGGATATGAATATGAATATGCTTGCACAATTCAACCACTATGGCACTATTTCTCTGTGAATATGGATATGAAATGCTGGCAGGCATTGTGAATGTGTTAAACTCAACAGCTGTTTGTTTGATAGGAAACAGAATGAAAGTCTTTTTTCTGAGAGGTACGATCAAAGTGGACCAGTAGTCAATAGAAGATAGACCTCACTCAACATAGGATAAAACATTCTTTAACTTAAAGAGAGACCTATTAACATCTATTCAAACAAAAACATAATCAAAACAACTGAAGAGCTATTCAAGCGAGGCTTGTAGAGGCCGAAAGGACAATGCTTTCACTTGAAGTCTTTATTACATCTCTATTTCAGAATGACCTTTCTAGCCATATACCTGCAATTCTGAATTCTATTAACATCTCATGGGTATCTAAATTCAGGGGAACACATTAGCCAAGAGAATGCACAGCAATTCTGAGTTTGTTTTACTCTGTGAGATAGACTATAAAAGTTTATAGCAAAGGTTGAGAAATGTGATTGTAAAGAAATTCATGAGAGAGAATTTATAGATTCATGTGCTTGTGAAGAAGAGAGAGAAGCCTCTACATATTGGGAGAAGTGATCTTAGTGCATTTTGGCATCCAGCCAGTCTCCTGAAGGTGATGAAATTATTTCTCATATATCAGTATTTAGCCAAATTAGTTATGAATCTTAATCTCATCCCTCCCTCCCTCGTTCAAGAAGTCATAGCGTGAGTTAAAAACTAGATAAGGGGAAAATTTGTTAATGAGGAATTTGGATCTTGAATTTCAACAATTGACTCTGCAGATGTGGGGTTGAACTGCAATGCATGAGTCTACCCCCGTTAGAGTTGGGAGTTTTGACTAAGCGGTATTATAGGCTTTGAGAGTCTCCACTACATTAGGATTATTTTAAGTTTATAAGATACTTACAAACCATGCAGGCATTGACTCTTGGGATGTGCAATACAGTTACAATATATTTAGAATAGTGAAGGACATATTCTACTTGAATGACACAGGATATTAATCTTTGTGTAAGACAGGACATTGAGTTTTTGCATCCAGGCTGCCATAGTCTGAGTCCAGGTGAAAAACCATGATTGGACTTCAGTTCATAATGACAATTGAAAAGCTTAAGATATTATGAAGTTGAAGATATCTGTATTCTGTATTTTCTTTTCCAAGATTAAAAGTAGGGAATTTGAGTGGGGTTTTCCTACCCCCATTTCAAAACCACCGCTTATTATCTATCCTGTGTTTATCAACTAAATGCTGGCCTCTATTGTGTGCAAAAAATACAATTGTTTTGTATCTGAGAGCACGGTTGATTAATGGCTTTGATGGTTGAAAAATGCTTCCTTTTCACCAACTTGTTAATTAATTTTTTTTCTCGAGATTAGAAGTACAGAATTTTGATAGGGTGTTTCCAACCAATTCCATTACAAGTCCTACCTATTTTGGTTTATGTTGGTAGCCCTATATTGTGTGCAATAATATAATTGCTTTTGGATATAAGCATACCACATGTACATTTCATTTGGGAGCATCTTTGACTTACTGGGTTTGTCGTAATTCAAAATGCTGCCTCTTCCATCATCTTGCTATTTAATTGTTGCCTTTTCAGGGTTCTATGAGCATTTGTTGAACTTCTGTTCAACTAAAAGAATGCTTATATTCTCATTCTGTAAAGTTAGATTGCTAAGGTATAATAACCTATGTTTTGTTGGAAGGGTAACATTGGAGTGATTATTGATTTGTTGTGCAGGAAGTGAGATATCCTTCTTCAAAAATGGGGTATGCCAAGGAGTTGCTTTTAAGGATCTATATGGTGGCCGTTACTATCCTGCTGCTTCAATGTATACCCTTCCCCATCAACCAAATTGCGTGGTCAAGTTCAACTTTGGTCCTGAATTTGAATTCTTTCCAGAAGAGTTTGGTGGACGTCCAGTGCCCCAGCCCATGGTTGAAGTTCCTTATCATGCGTTTGAAAACCGAGTTGAAAATGGAGTCTCCGATGAGAAGAAACAATAGCCAGCAAGCAGCCCAATTCATCCATATTATTAAGTGTTCTGGAGTTGCCTAAAGCCAACAAAAAACAAGAAAAGGAAACCTTCATGGATTTGGGAGAATGATATGAGTTTAACTTCCCTTTGTAATTTTGATTGTGCTAAAAGTATAATTAAAAATGAATTGACAAACACTGTATTCTTGACCTTTATCTGACAAGTTCTGATGGAAAATATAATGATATTGCATGGCCTGATATTGTCCTGATTATTCTGAGTGATAAATATCTCTGGTTCTTTGTGCTTGTGCATTTGTCTCATGTAAGTTCATTATAATTACTGTTATTAAGCTTTAGATTCTAGATACTATTGCATTGGTTGAATGGATACGCTTATTTCCAGATTCTCAAGGGCTTAGCTACCTGTTTCAGAATTATGCCTTGTCTATGGTTTTTTGTTATTATTTTATTTCTTTGCTTTCTGTTTAGGAATTTTACTTTCTTCCAACTTTAACTTTACTGTTGTATTACCTAGCATATTTCCTAGAATGCTCCATCTCGGATTTTCTGCTTCTGTTCTGAACTTGGGATTGGTTAGTGCCAGTCACTGATCCTTTTTGGTTGACAAGAGATGTATTCTTGAACGTGCTTAACTGGAAGTGCACGCGTCAATGTGACCTCTCTCTCTCTCTCTCTCTCTCTCTCTCTCTCTCTCTCTCTCACGCGCGCTCACACACACAGACACACTTGCGCGTGCGCACACACACACACGCACACCTGGACAGACATTCTTTAAAGTCAATTATGCCAATCATATGAAACAATTTGCAACAATTATGTACTGCTCAATGCACATAGAGTTGTTGAGCGTTAAGGTAATCAGAACTTATAATGACTCTTGTCCATCTTTTTTTGTTTTTGGCCATAGCATATTGTGGTGTCTTTTTATTATTGTAGTTTAGATCTTAGCAGGGGTGGTTTCTTTTGTGGCTAACTTATTATCTAATTGGAAATTTCCTCTTGTGACAGGAGGTTCGTATCTCGTTGGCCCGTGAGCACTTTGTTAGAATTGGTAGACTTCCAACTGTATTGTAGGGGCAACTAAAATGATGGATTAGATCCTATGATAAATCTCTGTTTGGTCATATTGCTTTTGGAATGAAATCTTGCTTTCTTTTCTAGTCTCTCATGTTGTTGTGGATACTAATGTTAGGTAGATTAACGGCTTGCACTTTGCCACATGAGAATTGCAATGGTTTTTCTTGGCATGACCAGTTCCAAAGGTACACTGAGGGTTATGTCTAGACTAATAGTGATTTGAGAATGACCTGGGACCTTTTTACTTTTTCTGTATCTATTGTTAATCTTTTGACCACTCAAAATAGGTTATTGCATAACAAATATTGAACAAATATATAAACTCTAGGGGTTTCAATATGATGGCTTATGTAAAAGGGTCACAACTAACATTTTGTTGTTGAATACTAGGTTGGCATATTTCATGACATTATGTTTGTATGGTGCTTAAATGAAGACATCACGAATAGGAGATTTGAGAAGGCACAACAATGAAGACAGCCTATGGGGTTACTTGAAGACTCAAGAGCTTAAAAACTAGAGGTAGAGTAGATACATGAGATTTGCCTGGCTTCATCTAGTTCTTCAGGTAGTCTAGGTTAGAGTTAGGAGATGAGATCATGCTTTAGTTTCCTGACTTTAGACTTAGACAACCCATGATCAACGTATATCAAGCTATAAAGAGGAGTAAGGGACTGGCAAGTATGGGAGGCAGCCCTACCACATTTCTACAAAACTAATTTTGATGGATCACATAATGTGAAGTGGTGGACAAGCTTGGGTGTGGTGATACACAAGAGGATGGTGATGAGCTTTTGGTAGCCATGGTGCGGAAAATTTCTTGAAATCTTGCACCAAAAGCTACAGACCTTATAGGTGTCACGTAATATCAGGATTGCGTTTAGCTCTGGGTATGGATTCCATTTATCTATTCTTGAAACAGATGTCAAGGAAGTCATGTACATTTGCTACAGAACAGAGAGGAATATTTAGTGGCTAGGTTTTCTGGAATCATATTGATCACGCTTAGCTAAAATTGCTGCCCATTAGATGAAAAGATTTACACTTTATTTCTCTGAATCTAGGATTTGGGTTGAAGAGCCTCCTTGGCTATATTCAACTAAATAAACAGGAAGGGAGAAGTATTTTAGGTTTTCTCGGTCATTTTCTAAGAATGGTTTGTGACAAGCGCATCCTAAGTTTTACGATTGGTGATCCAGTTGCCTTTTAGGTCCTTGTATGCTGCATCTCTATTTGAATTATGTGGTGCTTAAAGTCTGTGTACACCCTGGTAAGTTGATCTTGATTTAAGGGGCTAGTTGGAGAAAAAGAAATGATGAAGGTGAAGGGGGACAACAGGGGACAACTTATCACTTGCTACTATCCAATATATATATATCATTCAGTTTTCTCGATGGGTTCTTGTCTTGCTCAGATCTCTTCTTGGTTCTCGTCTCACTATCTTGCTGACCAATTTTTTTTTCTTAAAACTCTTAAGCATGCCTTCAGCTCTATTAACAGAAAGGGGGGAGTATTGATACTTACTCTCCAGCTTTAGGGAAGTGTCCTGAGTGTAGGCTGCTAATCAGCGCATTCCCTAAATTAAGAGATCTGATTTCTTATAATTAGAAATTTTCCCAGACACAAATGCATAATCCAATTATGTATTTTATCCAAAAGTATTTTGAATCACCCTGATCTCATTAAGTTTAAATGTGAAGAGCATGGTTGGTCTTTAAACTCGAAAGCATGTAGATATTTCTGTTTCTTTTTTAGGCTGATTTGCGTACTATTGGAGCATAGAAGGATTATGTTAAACCATATAAGTGCACGGTTGAACCATACAAGTCTTGTGTTTTATTGTTGTTCTCATGTTATGCCTTTTCAAAGTTTTGTACATGTATGCTTTACTTAAATTTAGCTTTAATGATTGTAATTTGTAATCACCATGAAATTCGCTTGATTTTAGAATCATTGTCCTTAGTTTAGTTGATTTAGCCTTGCAAGTTCTGTATATACCTCCAATGGAGATGAACAAAAATCATCCAGTTCTCAAGTAGTCTCCTGGACCACATTTTGAATTTACAGAGTCAAGCAGATCACTCTGTATAGACTGTATGTTCTCACTGGGGACACTGCCTCTCTACTTTCATTATTTATCTCTAATTTGAGATTAACAACTTGGCCCCTTTCATTATTATTGCGTCTTGCGGTGTCCTTCGATGGAGATATATAATTGTCCAATTCTGAATCTTTACAACATGATGTTTACTGTCTGGTGAAGTTCTGTGTGCACAGAGGAGCAGCATCTATGCTACTATCAGTGGGGGTTGCCTGGGTGGGTGAGAGACTATTATGAAATGCCTACTTATCAAAAGCCGTGTTTGCATTTACAGTTAAAGCTTCATACTTCAAATCTATTCATTTGCTAAGTTACCATTTTAATTTTGGAAATTTGTCCATCCTGAGCAGTTCTGAAATGTTAGAAATCTTTAAATGGCACCTTGTAAGTCCCATGCTTCCTCATGTCAAACATTTATTCCATTGAGATTCTGATGATAAAACTCTTACTGCTCTTGTTTTGTTATGCTGCGTAGGGCTCAGTGTCCATAATACTTACTTCTCTCTCTCTCTCTCTCTCTCTCTCTCTCTCTCATGCACACAACTAGTCAATCTGCACCATATCAGAGTGCAGAATAATGCAAAGAAATTACATAGTTGATGGAAGCTGTATTTGCAAGATTTGCTGGAAAAAAAAAAACTGTGGGGTGTTTCTATAGTTGCTTCTAGTGCAGTGGAGAGTTGAGGCCCTCTTGAAAAGCCAGAGGGTGGAGAGGTTGGTGCCTCTTGGAAGGAAAAGGAGCTTCTTTCCTGAATGAAGGCCGCTTCTTGAGATGCTTCAGAGTATGCTTGGCATAATATGTCCGGAAATATGGCGAAGCTCTCTCTTTGAGCTTAAGGATGATGAAAAAGATGATTCTGAAAGATACAAGAATGGCAACAACAGCAGCCAAGTCCCACCACTTCGAGTGATCCAGATTAATTCCTGCAATAGTTGTAAGGATATACTCGCCTTTCAGCTTTGGGCCATTTGGTCCACGAGAATCAAATTCTCGGCCAACCAATGCGTTCTTGTACTCTCCCTGCATAAGCCGGTATAACAGTGGTAAGTTCAAATTGTTAAAAGTGATTGTGTGTTCCTCATAGGACATTTTTTTGGCTGATGTATATATAGAGTTGTTACCAAAGCTAGCAAAAGTTCACCCTTTCTTTTCAACAATAACAGCCTTGAGAAACTTCTCAAGAACTCCGGTTTGGAATTCTTAATCACAAGCGGTCGTAGCAAGAAAAATTCTTAGCATGGTGCCGATTTCTGCCCCAAATTTTTGACAATTCTTGGGAAGTAACAAAAACTGGTTTCTTGCAAAGATGGGTAAACTTTTGCTAGTTAAAAACTAAAATATGTTTTGCCTGGTACCTGTAATGCCCATGCACCATAATTTAGGTATGAAATTGGATACCGCCAAACCGGTTTGGGAATGTCAGGAGGCAAGCGGAAGAATCCGGCAGTCATCATCATGATTCCCTTAATAAGCATGGTAGTTAGTGATAAATAGAACCTTAAGTAAACTTAGATGAAGATGAATGAGAGAAGCTCTGCAAAAATTATATGCAGTTCTTACTAAGTATCCTGCTCCAACTATTACTCCCATCAAGTAGTTGGGAACAAGAGAAGCTATAATCATCATGGAGCTCTCTACTGCTGCAATGGCACTGAGAAGATCGAGGCACATGAATACGAAACGAGGAAATTGAGAATGAAATTCCACCATGTAGTAAGTTATACTGGCAGTTGCAATCGACATCACAGCCAAGAATGGGAAAGAAGAGAGGAAATTTGACAAAATGAACACAGCAATCCCATAATGCCCATTGAGCCTTTCTTTATGAAAAACCTGTTATACAGAACAAATCTCTGAGTTTCGAATTTCAATCTACTTATTTTAAAATCAGTTATTTTCATGCTCACAAAAACCGAGTAGTGATTTTTACTTTCATTTCTTCAAGGAAGGATGGGAAGCCTCCAATGGACAGGAAAGTCATGAAACCAGAAATGAATCCAGCACAAGCTCCTCTTGCCAAGATTGAATCGAGATCTGTTCCCAGATTGAAGAATATCGTACCAACGCAGACAGATAACAGCAGGTAGATGATGATTCTTACCCAGTAATACCCCATGTCCCTTGACATATTCAGAAAAGATCTCTTTGTTAATGTTGAGAATTGCTTCCACCATGTTGCTTGGCTCCCACTCCTTTTGTCTATCATGGGTCCTTCCTGTAACACAAGTTTTTGACTTTTGTAAATAAAATTTACACAAAATTGATCTTCCCTTAAGTGACAGAAAGTCTCATGTAAAGTTCAAAACCTAACTATCCTTTACATCCTTACCATGGATGAGATCTCTCGGATCCTAGCCCTCGTCCTTGTTGCATATTCAGAGCTCTTGTACTTCTCAACAAGCATTGCTTTTATCTCTGCTGTTGCTAAATTCATTAAAGGATCTGATGATTTTGGGATGTCCTGTATTTGAAAACAAAGAAGGTATATTATCAAGTGAATACCAAGGCTTCAAATATTGCAAGATGGTAGATAAAAGAGGAGATTGGACATAAATTTATGAGCTAGAACCATGTTCAGTACAAAAATATTATCAATTATAATGGAAGAGCAATTAAGCAAAACATATGTACACGTATAGTTATACAACTTACGTACACGAATTCTTTGAGAGTCATTCATTGTTACTCTGTCGAAGTCCGAATTGATACAACGAAGAAAGTGATCAGAAGGGTTTCTTCGACTTGGACATGGAACTCCTGCTCTGGCAAAGAACTGTAAAAAAAAAAAAAAAAAAAAAAAAAAAAAAAAAAAAAAAAAGAATCAGCACAACTAGCTTCAAACTCTCTCTAAAAATTGGAAATTTTGACACTTCATATTAGTATACTTGTGCATAAAGTAAGCTATGTGTTCCGAAAGAATTTTGCCATTGAATTTATTGTAAATAATTTGAAAAAAAAATATTTCAGCTTGACTAAGAACAAGAAATCTATGTAGATGAAACATGGAAATCATTTTAGAGTTATATCCAGAAGTGTTCAAAATTTGAACCATGAAATCTTTATATGTTTGTTAATTGTTTGATATATTGTTTTTGTACCTCTAGAGCCCTATTTGCTTGTCCAGAAAAAATTGTTAAACCACCAGAAAGCAGAATAAGATCATCAAAGAGAGCAAAGACTTCACTGCTGGGCTGATGAATGGAGGAGATTACAGTTCTGCCATCAAGAGCAATACATCTGAGAGTTTGAACAACAAAGAAAGCTGAGGCACTGTCAAGGCCACTTGTAGGCTCATCCAAAAACAACAGTTTGGGCTTTGTAAGAATTTCAAGGGCAATGCTCAGTCTCTTCTTCTCCCCACCACTTATGCCTCTCAAATGCCAATTTCCAATTAGCCTGTCAGCACAATCTTGCAGACCCATTTCTGTAATTGTTGCATCCACAATGCCATTTACCTCTTCTTTGGTCAAAATAGTTGGAAGCCTCAAATGAGCTGAGTAAGTTATGGTTTCTTTCACTGTTAGGGTTCCCAATAGTGTATTCTCTTGGGTCACATAAGCCTGAAATTTTACATTGAGGGGTGGTAAAAAATTTAATTCATATTAAATGTGCACATTAATATGTATTGCTAGAAACTGACATTATGTGCACATTAAATGTTGTACAATATGAAAAAAACTGTGGGGGTGCACTTGCAAGAATATGGAAGTACTTACAGCAACACCATAATCCAGTCTCCTCTTCTTTCCATTCACGAGTACATTTCCAGTCATGACAACATTACTTGAAAGTCTACCTGTCAAGTTGCAAAAATTCAAGTTTTATAAACTATAAAATTTGACATTAGCAAGACATTTTGGATTTTTTTAAGAAAAAAAAAAGAAAAAAAAGTAAGACATTACCAATGCAGAAATTCTTCTTAATTTTTTTTTTTGGGGGCAACTACCATTATAGATTTTAACCCTAAATCCTAATTCCACGTAGAATTTAACATTTCGGTTGGAGTGAATCTCTGCTATTTTTTCTACATGCTAAAAATGCAACCTTAAATTTAGCATCTCCAAGATGCTCTTATGGCATGTTTGCTAAAATATGAAACCTAATATGAGAATATTTGTTTGTGGGAATTTTCTGTGTAGTGGCCAGTCCAAATTAGCTGCGAAGGACAGTAAGACTCTGACTGTGTTCAATTTTGCAACTACTGCAAAGGTTTCTTTATAATCTACACCATAAGTCTACTATACCCTTTCACCACAAGTCTTACCTTATATCGCTCAATAGATCCATCAGTGTTGTGTTTTATGGTAAACACCCATCTACATCCGACAGTCTTTTTTCTTGTGGTAAAGTTTCCAGTGTCCAAGTCTAATTCTTCTCAAGAGCTTTCATCTCTTCTTTTATAGCTTGAACCCACTTAGGGTTTTTCAATGCTTCAGCAACCTTGGTTGGGACATGAATAGCAGATAACTGATGCACAAAGGCCTTGAGTGGTTCAGATAACTTCTCAGTGGATACATGATTCACAATTGGATTTTGATGTCTTGCCAATATTAGGTGAATAACGGTTTGTTGGCTTCCCACGATTTTTCTTGAAAGGTAATTGGTGACCAATAGATTTATCCTCTAAATTCATAAGTGTAGTAGGAGTAGTTACCTCAAGGATATTCTCAGGAGATTGGTCTGTTGGTACTGTTGAGTTAGAAGGGGGGTCTTCATCTCTTTGTTCTGTATTGTCTATAGGTGTGGGGCTCAGATTAGAAAGATCTTTGCAGGGTTCAGACGGGTTAGACAATTGATCACTGTGAATGGGGGATTGATCGCTTTTTAGTAGAGAGCAATCTCGTGCTCTAATCTCAGGATGATTGATCGTTTCTGTACAGAGGTGAATTTCTTCGTTTTCCAAGTTGCTCCAATTCTGCTCTTCACTTGGTATCTTCTCTTGAAGCGTAGAATTGGATGATGAATCATGAAAGAACATCTCAGATTCCAGAAAGGTCACATCCAAAGTGACATAGGTACGTCGGGTATGAGGGTGATAACAACGGTAGCCTTTCTGATGAGTGGCATAATCCTTAAAAACACAACAAGCGCATAGGGATCAAGTTTGCTACGTTGATTTTTACGGAGATGAGCGAAGGCCACACATCCAAAGATTCAGGGTGTGAGTACCAAAACAAAGGGCAGGGGCCCGTGTTCCACACCCACTTGTAAATGAGTTTTAAAGGTCAATACACTAGAAGGCATGCGGTTGATCAGGTGAACTACAGTGACAATAGCACCATCCCAGTGACGGCGAGAAACATGAGTGCCAATCAGAAGTGCTGGGTAGTTTCAAGAAGATGTTAATTCTTTCGTTCAGCAACACCATTTTGTTATGGTGTCTGAAGATAAGTCGTCTTATGGACAATTCCATGTTATTGGAAGTAAGCCTGAAAGTCATGATTGACAAATTCTCCATCATTGTCTGAGCGAAAAATATGTATTTGAGCATTGAACTGAGTTTTCATTTGTTTGTGGAAGAATTGAAAATGGGAACACACTTTGTTTTTATTGTTCAGCAAATAAAGCCATATCATCCGTGTACAATCATCTACGAATGTGACAAACCATCGAACGCTAGAAGGAGCAGTGGTAGGTGAAGGTCCCAGACATCATAGTGAATTAACATAAACGGAGTAGTACACTTGTTTGTACTCAACGGATAAGGCACATGGTGACTCTTGACCAAAATACAAGTGTCACATGTGAAGTCAGAGTCCTTGAAACCTGAGAATAAATATGGTATAAGATGCTTCATATAACTAAAAGACAGATGTCCCAATCGATGGTGCCACAACCATATTTGCTTTTGTTTGCTAGGATGCATCACACTGTTAGCCATGCCGAGACTGAAGTCATCTACATAATATAGTCCCCCTCTCTTAGTACCACGACCAAGAATCTCCTTAGTGTGAATATTCTGAAGCAAACAAAAACTCGGGTAAATCAGTACACAACAATTCAGTTGTTTAGTAAGCTAACTAATGAACATCAATTTATTGGATAAAGATGGAACAAGTAAAGTATTAGATAGTGAGAGAGAGAGGATGAGAGTGCAATAGTCCAGCCTCTGTCACAGGATAAGTAACTCTATTGGCGTTAGCAATACAAGTTCGTCGGGGTTGTGTAGTATTCAGAAAATCATTAGGATCAAATGTCATATGATCAGTTGCACCGAAATCAATTATCCAGCTCGTGGAATCACTCTTATAATAAGTATGGAATCCATAACCAATATCATTACAAGTTGTATTGCGTTGTGTTCGATCTTTGAGAGTAGCCCTCCATTTGGGGCAGCCAATGCAATTTAAAACAAGTCTCACGAGTGTGTCTTGGATCACCACAATATGTGCAATCTCGTCCATATATCGGGGTCGTTAGCCGAGAAGTTATAATTTGTGCAGCAGAAGATGCATAGGATATAGGTTTAGTGGGAATCCGGATCAGGATCTGAGCCTAAGTTGGGGCCGGAGTCGGAGTCGAAGTTGGGATCTGGGTCTAAATATGAGACAAATTCGAGGTCGGGGTCGTCATTGGAGTTGGGGTCAGGGTTGTCATCGGAGTCGAGGTTGGGGTCGTCGTCGTCATAGTTGAGGTCGAGGTCGGGTCGAGGTCGTCAAAATAGGATCCTGATTTAGGATCAGGTTCAGGGTCATCAAAATAGGATCTTGATTCAGGATCAAGTTTGGGGTCAAAGTCTGCATCTGTAGGAGTTGGTGGTGCCACTTGGGCACTCAACTCAACTATGGTTGGTTGAGAAGGAGAGAAGGAGTCTGTGGTGCTACCTTCATGAGGGTTGAAAAAATAATCAACCCCCATAGCGACAGTAGGGGTTTGAAACTAGAGTCAGTAATTCCAAGATCGCCACTTTGATACCATGCTAAAATATGAAACCTAATATGAGAATATTTGTTTGTGGGAATTTTCTGTGTATTCTTCTCCTTGTATGAGGTCATATTATAATACAAAGGAACTTTAATGGGCAAGTAAATAATAAATTCATATTTCTATTTACAATAGGAAATCATGAATTAAAGTAAATCAATTACAATTATAATAGGAATTCTTTGTGTGAAAGGAAAGTAAGTTAATGGTCCACAAGTCACGCCAACAATGTTTACTAATTCGTAATGAGATTAGGAGGAATTGAATTGATAATAAATTGAATTGAATTAAGGAGGAGTTGGATTGAGGAGAATTAGATTCCGAATTCCTATTGAAGTTGTTTACATCCTATGGATTGAGGAGAGTTAGATTCTGAATTCCTATTGAAGTTGTTTACTAAACTGTATGGAATTGAGGTAGGAGTGGTACTAATTACTAAAATGTCCTCGTTGTTGGGTTAAAATAGATGACAAATTTGGAACTTTTAAAATTGTGTGAGGAAATAATGGATAAAAAGATGAATTCCTAATGAGTTAGTTCTCCAGGAATTAGAATACCATATCTAACTCAAGAATTTTATTCCACCAAAATCAGGAATTCAATTCCTAATTTTGTGTGGGCCCCATTTACTTTTTAGTTTCTTGATGTGAAGTAACACATAAATCCTCCATAATTGGAATTCAATTCCTAATTCCAATTCCAATTCCTGATTAGTAAACACACTATTAGTATTTATAAGTAATTAGGCTTGGGGTATGGACATCCCACCTCCTTACCTAGAAGAGTAGTTGAGGCTTTGTGGGAGTTCAAGAAATATTCAACTATGGAAATGACTTTTTTAGCTGTGTCATTCATTGTATCTGCACCAAAGAAATAAGGTCCTGAACAGTGAAGACAAGACTTAAAAAACTATGATGTAGGTGCCCCCCAAGTTTCTGAGTGGTCCTGTCCTGCCTAGTGCATGAATAAAGGAACGGCCAATTTTAGATCTTTCATGCTCCACTTATACATCTCTCAACACCAGTAAATTTTTTTTTTGTGGTAAAATAGTTCAGTTAAAATTACACGTGTTTAAAAATAAAAACTAGTCATCAAATTTGAATACAATGAACTTAATCGATTTATCATTCTACACTACCACGTGACACGAACATTCCTAACAAAATTTTCTCCACAATGTATTCATTTGAAACAAGATGATAATAATGCAACAGATTGCTGTCTCTTTCTTTCGCTTTAAAATGTTATCAATGTAACAGACAGGCAGAACGTGCACTTTAAGTCAAGCAGAGAATTAATAGTGCACATTGTCTGTGGTCTCAGGTTTTAAATGCCAATCCTATGTTAAATGGTCATCGGTCATTATTTAACAACCAACCTCCCCAATTTACTAACCCATAACAAACTCCATTTATACATATTTAGTATATTAGGAGAAAAACTTACCTATATCAGAGATACCATTGTAATGCTATCCCGAGCCAACTACCTATTGCCATGTGTTTGAACTTTCTGACATGACAATGCAACTTTCTAACATGACAATGTGTGATAGGCTTGAAATACTGTCACAGTATCAACCCATGGACTACTTTATGCTATTTAAAAATATTAATAAAAATAAAAATAAAGGCACTGTCACATAAGTTGATATTTAAAATTTTGTAAACTGAAAATTGGTGCACAGTAGATAAAACAAAAATCTAGTGACAGAAGAAACTTAATAGCCTTCATCTGCTCGTGCAAGAAAACCTTCTTAAGAGGCAAAACATTTTACCAGGAAAACTCATTTAACTCTTAATGGGAGCTAATTTGAATTTTCAACCTTGATTATTACATATACACATGCACAGCTCAAACTATATATATCTACTTCTTCTGCTAAATGATAAGATCATAACTTTGCAAATGAATCAAGAAGACAACTATTTCTTAAACCAATTAGAACCCAGAAGTGTTGAATTTTTTTTCTTTTTCTTTAGAAACTAAACTTGTTCATGTGATTGAAATTTGAAACATATAAATATATAGTAATCCAAACAAACATGAAACACAAACCTGCCAAAGAATCAAGAAGGGTTGATTTGCCAGAGCCAGAAGGACCCATAATAGCCATGATCCTACCAGGCTCAGCAAACCCACTCAGCCGATCAAGCAGTCTTCTGCTGTGCCCATTCCCAAAGTTTGGAAGCACAACACTCAGATCTTCCCACACCAAATACATGCCAAGATGATGAAGATGACCAATAATATCTTCTTTTCCACCAGCTGATAAATTCCTCTCTGAATCCACGCAAACACCATTAGTATGCTCTTCTATCTCCATAGCTAGCAAATATCAAATTCCAAATTTTGTTTGATAGAAACAGATAGAAAGCAGAGAAAGGAAAGAAGGCGGTCTAGCTAGCATATATAGCTAAGGTGACTGGCCAGAGTGATATAAAAAGGCGGTCGCTACATGAATATATTTGTTCCTGATGTAAATTATTCCATATGGGAGAATAAATTTGCCAACAAATTGCAGAAAATGTAGAGAGAAAAACATGCAAGGTGGTCCTGTGCCTTTGAGGTTTTGGTCGATTGACACCTGCTTTTGGAACTGGTGAGAGAGTTACTATCGTAAGTAAGTATGTAGTAAGTGTGCTCACCAAACTACCATTAATACTATCATAAGAGATGTCCATGACCCATGAGAGTGAAGAAACTTGTAATAAGACTATTTTTTGAAAAAAAGGTTCTTGTATTGTGAGATGCACATGCACCTCTTGGAACCTTAGTCTAGAAGAAGACAAATGGAGTGTGAACAAATTTATTTCAGCAAGATACCATGTATCTACTAATAGAGTGTTAGTTAGATTGGCCCAGGCTTTTGGTGTGCTCCTAAGTTGTTCCGAATTCAAACCCTATGTACTTGTGTGTGTAAGTGTTCACCTGTTTTGATTTAGTTCCTTGTGGTGGTAAGGTAAAATTCCTCATTGGCTTGAAAACCATTGGTGGTCAACAAGTCAACTTTCTTTGGTGTGCGAGTGTGCCCCTGTTAGCGGCTAAAACCCTAACAGACTTATGAAAAATAGATAACTTGCGCCCCAAGTTACTGACTTTAGTGTTAGTGTCTATGCTGGAATTGCACGTCAGCACCTTCAACTGATGGCGTTCAGCTGGAAATCAATACAAATGTTGAGATTGGTTGAGCCTTGATCAATCTTAGCCATGGAGAGGCTTTTCAAAGGGCAGAATTGAGATCTCTTTAGTCTGGGCCGGGCTAGAAGTGGCTGGATTGACGATTGCTAACCTGGAACTGTACTTCAATACCTATTCTGTTTGATTATGAATCATTCAAGAGCTATTCTGACAACTCTAAGACATCAAGGCAACTCTGTGAATTTTTTGAGGTTTTCATATTATGAAAAACCTAAATTCTGCTTGATTCAACTGTGCTGAACCAAATTTGTAATGAGAGAGAAAATTTTGTTTCCTTTGTGAACTGCCTCTTTGAGTTGAGTTGAAGTTAGAAGCTTGAGTGCTGGCCGTTTTGTCAGAGGCTGGATGGCTTTTGCAAACCAAAGAACTTGGTTGTTTCAAAGTGTGAAAGCTTTTGAGATCGTGTGATCTTACTTGATTTTGTCAATATGACTTAAGAGTTTTTGTTTTGATTGAATTTTTTGCTGTGTCCGTCCTGTTCGCATCCTCTCATATTTATAGAGAATCTGAATGAGTGTTTATTCCTTAATATCTGGAAGACAAATCATTAAGAGGGTCCCCTGTTCCAACGCAAAAAAGGGTGGTGGTTAGTCTAACAAGAAAAGCCCCATCAAAAGTCAGTTTTCATGATGATCATTTTTGATCTTTTGACAACCAATTCTCTTATCTTGTAACATCTCGACCCAAATTAATTATAATTTAATTAACTTGTAGAATTTACAATTTTTGCCCTTGGGGGTAGGGTCACGTTAGTCACTCTTAATGTAACAACCCGATCCTAAATTAATGATTAATTATTAATTTATTCAGGTAAAGTACTATTTTGCCCCTGGAATATTATAATGGTTTAAAAGTTAACTTTTTGTTCAGGAAGGAATTTGGAAATTTCAATTGGACTGCTACGTAGAGCTCATCGATACGAGTTCGTAGACATGCAGCACGCCCAATTTCGAGTTGTAATGAAGGAGGAAAGGTCTAGAAACAAAAATGGCGTAAAGGGAATTTTAAAATTTCTTATTGTTACAGTACCTACCACAGTACCAGAACTCTTTTTATTTTTCTCTCCTTCTTCCTCCCCCAGTAGGTTCAGCTATTTTTTTCCTTCTTTGTTTTTCGACGGTCACTATAGCAACAGTGACTGTTCGACTTCCAAGCCCCAAGACCGACATCGTCGTTCACCGGATGGCCACGCCACCTTCACGAAAGGTGTTCATCTCGTCTCCCTCTGTAAACCCCACCTAAGATCAGATCTGATTGGCTAATGATGAGGTCGAATTGAAGTTAAGGAATGGTTAGGCTTTTCCGGTGATATTTTTGCATTTTTCAGCGACTCTGGCCACGAAATCCGTCCCAGGTATGAATCTTCATCTACTTTTCGTGCTCTATACAGTTATGTAGGTATTAAAGATCAATTTTGAAGTTTTACAGATTGTTCCATTTACCCATAATATTTCGATGATTTCGGCTTCGTTCCGGCTAGTTCCGGTTAGTTTTTGGCCTTGGTCCAAGAATAAAAGTGACTCTAATTGATATTCCGGACCTAGGGTAGGAATTGTTCATTGGTTAGTGATGTCATTAATTTCATGGATTAGATTACCATATCACTTATTATGAAATTATATGACTATGGAGTGAATATATATGAGTGTATACATATGGATTGCTAAATTATGTATGTTTATGTTATTTTGTATTTGGAGGTGTATTATTGTATGTGATGGTAAACCTAAAGGATATTTTCGATGATTGAAGATTATGCAATATTGAGAATTGATTTTTGGAAAATTAAGGAGAGAATATAAGCAAGGTTTATGAACAAGAGGAACTTTGAGATAAGTTTTAGAATATGGTTTTTAAACCCACCTCAAGAGTACCTCCCCAGTTGCCTTAAGACAGTTTGTTATTTATGATAATGCCCCACGAGTTTCGGGGATGCCTGAATCGTGTGGTGCAAGAATTGCGGCTAAGATTGAAGTGTTATCTCTGAGACCTGCGAGGAATGCGGCTCGGATGGACTTGGTGTCTCCGGGACCTACGAGGATTGCGGCTCAGATTGAAGTGTTGTCTCTAAGACCTGCGAGAAATGCGGATTGATGGTATTAATGGAATTGACGGATCAAGAGTGGGGGTACGACAAGGGTCTTCAGAGCTTGTTAATCTTTAACTTTATTTTATTTTATTTTATTATGTTTAGTTATCTTTATCTTTTATTATTTTATATAGTATTAATTAGCTCAAGTTTTACTAGTATATTTTGCCCCATGAGTCTTAGAGATATCCAGACCGTGAGGAGCGAGGATTACAAATCAGAATGTGTCACCAATGGTGTCACGAGGAATTGATAGTTATGGCTTTCCAAGTGTGATTACCTGAATCTAAATGCTTTTATTTCTTCATTTAATTATATATTGCCATGTGAGTAATGCCAGGAAGCTTGAAACAGGAAGCTGAGTTGAAATATGAGAACTATGTGTGGCTTGATCCCTTATTAAGGGTACGTAGGCAACCTAGATTTTTGGGTGCAGCCACGAGATCAAGTAATTAAAGGTAGTCCAGCTAAGTTACTATGAAATATAACATTGTTTTGGGAATAGTTTAAGAGATTGAATTTAATGTGGCTATCAGAATGATTTATTCGTTTCAGTGAGGCCAGAGGCCAGAATGTTGTGATGCTTAATTTCTTGGATATAAATTGATATATGCTGAACGCTTGAGAAATTATAAATGTTCGTTGACAGGTGAAAATTTCGGGAAATGTTCAATTTACAGAGTAGACTGCCGAATTTTCGGCAGAAGTCAAACTTGAGATAATTGTAGTTTGTTTGGAAGGGCAAATAGGTCATTTGTGCCCGACATCCACCAAGTGTCAGACACGCACAGGGTTCGGCTCAGATTCCAAGGTCGGATCCTGTCACTTAATCCGAAGGGATTTTGGGGAATTGAGTTGCACCATTACGTCAGGCTCGTTGAAAAAAGTCTGTAGACTGGTGGAACTCTCAATTTTGAGGTCTAGAAACGAAAAAGGGCATTTTGGTCATTTGAAAAATTGTTTTAAAACAGCAAAACCCAAGCCCACACGTGCGCAGAGTCATTTTCCCTCTCTCTCTTTCTCTCACCTTCGCATGGTCCTCTCTCTTGACAATCACTGTTTGCACAGTGATTGGTCGTCTTCTTCGGCGGATTTTGTCACCGTTCGGTCGTTCCAAGTGACGCCACCACCACCAAAAAATTTCATCTCTCTTCCCTCTTCAAAACCCACTACCTTTTGGAGATCGAAACCATCGATTTAGGGCTCAATTTCAAGCAAAACTCGAGCCCTATTTTAGAGCCTTGATTACCATCTGTTCCAGACGTTGCGCCGGCCAATTCCGGCCACCACAAGCTGTGTTATCACACCCAAAACACTCCCCCACCTCTCTTATGTATTTTCCCTTAAAGACCCGACTGAATTCCAAGTGGAAATCATTGAATCCGAAGCCAAAACTTCCTAGCTTTTCCAGTGAGAAAATCGGTCGTTCGAGGCTCTTAACGGCCAAATTGTTCTTCGACACAGTTATGAAACTTACTCCTACTTGTTGTGCTTAATCTTTTGGTATAGGTCTTGACCGGCGGTTTGGAGAATTTCCAATCGCTGGAATTTACTTAAGCCACCCACACGCTGCCGAGGCATGTGGTGGCGCGTGGGCCACTCTGTGGTGGCCCGTTGTGTTCTAAAATAATCCCCATGTCATCCCAAGCACGTCGGTATACTCGGATTCATATTTGGATATTTTGTGACAGTCGAATGGATTTACGCCTATTAGGCGATCTCTGGGTTCGATATGTTCGGACCTTTGGATCGGCTCCATTTCCAAGTATGTTGTTCTCCGTATGTCTAGGATCATGTTGGAACTCACGGATCAAGAATCGGAGTCCCGGATACTCTAAATCAATGAGTTTGGGGTTAAGAAAACCAGTTACAATTCGATAGTGCGGTCGAGAGGGATCCGACCGCTCGATTAGGCCAAACTCTCAGGATGTGTTTAGTAAACTCTGTTGGACCTATAGGATGTGGGCCCAACGGGCCCTGTTGACCAATACGGAAAGTTTGACCGATCAATTGACCGCGAGTCTTCCGAAGTTGTCTCATCCTTCAAAAAGTAATAGATTGACCTTAAGAACTCCCTGAAAGTCATGCTTACACTTTTGAGTCCTGGGAACTAGAGTTTTGATTTTTAAAGTTTGGAGTTGGGTTTGATTTCCAAGTTAATCTTAGTATTCTCTCAATATGTTTTCAGGAGCAACGAATCGCTTTGGATGAAACCACGAAGAGTTAATTGTGCTTTGGATCGTGTGTGAGTGGATATTTGTTTTCTTAATAGTTTTATGAAACTCTTGGATTGTGATTACTATTTGTGTTGTTTTATGGAATTGATGATTTATACCTGTTGTCTAAATAGTATATTATGCATATTTGAATTTGGTTTGAGAACGGTTTTGAAGGATTATACATGGCTTGAGTTAAGTTAATAAATTATTTATGGTATTTATTTTCTGAGATTTCGGTTTTGGTTGAAAAAGTTTTATATATAGTTTAATTGTGGTTTAATGTTTTGGATATAGTTTGAGTACGATTTGGAAAGATTATAGATGGTTTGAATCGAGATAGTGTGTAAAACAGGAGCTTAGCTCTTATAAAACCTACAGGGGGGGTGTAGTAGGCTTTATGATAAAAGCTCCCCAAATTAAAATTATTACTTAGTGACAAATGACATTAAACACAAATACTGCTTGTGGTGATTAAGTAACCAAGGTAAATGCAATAATGTAAATGACACAGTATTTGTTAACCCAGAAACCCATAAGGGAAAAACTGGGGGACCAAGCCAGGAAAAGATTCAATCCACTCAATTGTAAAGTACAAGAAATATAGGGATGTTAACTCAACTACACACAATAGGCAGCTAACTTCTAACCTTCTAGCAAAGCACAATATTAGCTCATCTACACACAATAGGTAGCTAACTATCTAACCTTCTAGCAAAGCACCAATTCTTCACTTCACAGCAACGGATTCTTTTCTCGACCTTGCAATAGCACCAAGCATAAGTTGCTCCCGATATGATGTTATGAAGTGAGTTGTGGTTTCATAAAATTCATCTATCTCAATCATACAAATGATTGAACTAGATAAAAGAAACCGTGTGCAGTTATGAATTAAAACCAAAAGATGTTTGAACTTTGAAACAAGGTTTTAATCATAAATAAAATAATGAAACAAAAGCAGTCATTTAATCAAAGTGAGAATAAACTTGGAGTAAGCTTTATGTGTATGCAATCATACTCATAACTCTCAAGAATTCAAGATGACTGAAATAAGTTTTTGAATGTTCTAAAAACTGATATGATGATCTTTCAAAAAACATAAACATGGAAGCATAGCAAAAGCTAAGTTTAAAACGTGATGCCAAATGCTCAATGATGCTTACCTCTTCATCAAAACTAAGTTCAGTATTTATAGAGAAATGAAGAGTAAGTTTCAATAAAGAGGAGTTCAATAACAAAAAACCAGGTTCAGTCAGGAACCTATTTTCAAGAGGAATATTTTCAGCTTTTGAAAAAACAATAGTTTCAATCAAGTGGAACTATTTTGAAACTATTGATTCCATGATGAACAATAGTTTCAAGAAGCATATGTCTGAAAAAAGAGAATGAAGATGCAAAGGATAATTCTTTTTTAAACATTTTCAGAAATCAAGTGCAGAGAAGATATTTCTAATAAACTATTAGTTGATTTCTGCGATGGATGGATTAAAACAAATATAGAATGGATTGATACAGAATGAAACAGAAAACGATTTTAAAGTTGTATCAATCCTAGTGAATGTATGCAAAAATGTTCTTACCTGTTCTTCACCAAAGAGATATTTGGAAACCAGCGACCACTTAATCTAACCTAGAGACTATCTCAAATGTCTAAGGAGATTACAATGGTTTTGTTCCATAAAAAGAGAAGAGCCAAACAAAGCAACAATTACAATCCTTACATAGTGAAATTTTGGATTATTATTAGTTTAAAAAGGGGGGTTTTGTTTATTTAATTAAGCATGATGCATACTTGGGAATTTGTTCGATTTTGAAAGATTGGTGTATTGTTTGAGAAAACCGAGAAAGGATTTGGGAAAGATTTTTGAAAAAAGGGATTTGTGAAAAAGGGAGTTTTTATGTTTAAATGTCAAGAAGTGGATTTCAAACCCACCCTAGGTACCCAGACCCGGTTGCCTTCGAAAGTTATTGGTTACCTTCGGAAAGGTATACTTGTTGCATGTGGAAAATAATATAACGGTTGCCTTCAGTAGAGTCTATGCACATGACTAGGATTGCCTGTACCTACATAGAGACTACTCTGTAGGTGTCCGGCCAGAGTATGTCACCTGTACTTGTGTTGACTACACAAGTGTCCGACTAGTGGTTTGCCTGTACCTGCAGTTTGATTACTCTATAGGTATCCGACTAGTGTATTGCCTGTACCTGCTTATATGGGTGTCCAGCCAGGATTCTCCCCTGCCACTTGCTCGATTGGTTAATTGAACTTTACTTTCCAGTTAATTCCGAGATTGTTTTACCTACATGTGTATTTATTATATTTTGTTCCTGTACGTAAATTTACTTGTGTTTTTGTAAATTTTCAAATGTTTGCGAAAACAGAGGGGTTAGTATGATCTGTATAATTAGTTTCAAGAAAAACTTTCTTTTTGTCCACTCATGCTTTTACTATTTTGCGCCCCTAAAAACTTGGCCCTTTTTTCAGGCATTAAATGGTTATGGGGAGTGGTTTTCCGATTTAACCTTTCTCCCAACTCCCCATCACGTTCTCTGCCCTGTGGAAATCTTGTCTTTTAGAGTCACATGGGTATTTGTGGAGAGAAAAATCCTCCCCTTTGTCTGCTAATTTGATCAACGACTATGATCATTCCTTGAGCCTTTGGAGAAACTAGAAGCAGGGTTTCAACTTAAACAATTAAGTATGGTTTTTCCAGATTAAATCACCATTAGTGGCAATTAATCTTAAACCTGTAAAATTATTTTTTGCAATTGGTTTGTAGTGGCCTGGGCCTCTAAAATAATATGGGCTGTTTTCTGACTTTGGAAAACAAAGCCCAAGCCATTGCTGTTGATATGGACCAATAGTCAGATGGGCTGGAGCGTGGAATTTAGGCCCAAATAGTAAGTTTTACTTTGGCAAAAAAAGAAAAGAAAAGATGTATCATGCATCTATATGAAAACTCAAGTTTATAGATAACACTTGTTCTTTTAGCAAACAATTTGAGAAACTCGTTAACGTAAAAATTAGCAAATATCCCTTTCATAACAAAAGACACTGAAAACACCGTTTTGAAGGGGAAAAAAAAATATTTGGACTCCACCGTTATTGTACTGACTATTATTTTACCATTTGCTAATTGTTGACATGTGATGAGTTATTTTTGTTTTTAGTTTCTTGAAAGATTTCTCCCTTACATTAACAACTAGCCCCTTGGCATGTGCCATTGGTTTTATTTTTTATTTTTTATTTTATTTTTAGAATTAAGAAAAAATAACATGGGTAGTTATGTTCCATAAAAGTAGGACCTATTATCTGATTTTATTTTTAATTTTAATTTTTTTAATATAAAAAATGTGAATTTACCTATTATCCTCATTTAATTAATAATTTCAATTCTTAATGTTTGAATTAATGAATGGCATTTTCTGGTATTTTGAATGTTTCACCATTTTCTGCCTTTTGCTTTATATATATAAATTATCAAGAAATTGCACTAATAATTAGCTTGATTTTGCAGTATCATGAAATCAAATATTTGATAGAAGGGTGGTTGAGACTTTAGTTCAAATGCCAAGTCCGAAGGCCAAAGCAAGCCCGTCATTTGAAACACAACACAATCCTGTCCACCTTGAGAAAAACATAGAGGTGGCCCATTAGATAATGGGAAGGAATGACGAAACTACCGCTACAATAAAGAAAAGTTGCACCACACTTACTGCACACCCTTGCTCGTTTTGTTTAAGTTATCAATAATACTATTTGTACAATATTTATTGATCTTTAAGTCAAGGTCTTGACTTTTTCTAGTGAGTTAGACTTTGTTGGTGGCATCACTCTTTAAGTTATTTGCCCTCTTTAGTTTGAATATTAATTGTAGACTTTACTCTTGCCATTTTATTTTTAAATTTTAAAAATAAGAAAGAGAAAATGAATAATTGTATTTCATAAAAATAGGATTCATGTTGACGATATAACCCATTTGAGTCTTCCCCCTTGGGCTTGGTTGCCTTCATCCCTCTCCTCCTCCCCTCCCTCCCCTTCTTACCCTCCCATCTCCATCTCTACTCCTCGCCTATCTCCTCTAGACCCTCCGTCTTGGCTAATTTTGGTGGTTGTTTGGCTGTCTTGGTGCCAACGTCGTAGCAAATCGGCTCTTATTGAGTTGTTTTGTGTTACAGTTCTTTTGTTTTGTTATAAGTGCATTGTTGGCTGCGCAAATCTCTCGGCCTGGTTCTCCGGGCCGAGGGGACGTGCGTTTAACACAGAGTCCTACTTTTGGATGCGGTGCGGTTTGTGCGCGGGCATGCCAGCACGGTCTTCCGTGCGTCGAGTTCGGTGAAGTGTTTGGGTAGAAGGTGTTTGGAGTGTTGCGCCTGTTTGGTCTGGACTTCTTATCAAACGATTGTGGCCGAGAAAGGAACTGGTCTCGGCCGTCAGGTTCACGGCCTGAGCTACAAGGCCGTTAGTGGTGGTGTAGGTGGTGGATTTTGGGCGGTGCTCCGGCGCGTTGCTCGGAGAGCGACGGTCGTATGATATATGGGGTGAGTGAGGCGATAACAAGGATGATGCTCCGGCGCCTTGAGAAATCAAGGGTCGTATGATATATTGATGAATGGAAGTTGCTTACAATCTATCACTACTCCTAAGAAAGCATGTAAAAATATTGAAAGTACATGACAGAAAAATAAGTTGCTCCGTGGGAGGCTTTTGGTTTTTGGTGTTGGACCCTTTGCATGTGGTCTTGAGCTTGGTTTTTATAGTGGGAGCCCTGGAGAGACAATCGAGGCTTGACAAGACCTGCATGGTGAAGTCTAATCAGGGCAAGCATGGCTGGGTCTGATCAGCATTTGGGATCGTGAAGCATGGTGGTGTGACCCCCATAAATCTCGGCAGATCTCGGCCTTTACCCAGATCGAGGGCTCTGCACCTCTGGCCGTGGGAATGCATTAAATGCTCTGGTTTAGTGGTTGGTGAAGAGACTGCCAGTTGCAAGAACCTCTGATGGAATGTTTGTTCCTAACCACTCTGATTACAAAATCTTGATTTCAATCACTTCCCTTCTGCCCTCATGCATTAAATGCTTCATGCCCTAGTGGATTTGCTGTGGTGGACAGAGGCATTTACTTCATTAAATGAAGCGTGGGACCCTGAAGCCACATGATGATTTGGTCAATATCTCCTTCAGCCGTGCCCTGCGTGTTTCTCGGCCTCGGCCCTTGAGGCTATTCAAGAGGCCGAGAAAATCTTGCCTTAGCGCTTTCTCCTTCGTTGTCAGACAACAGGAAGCAACGAAATGTTGCCGTTTCTTTGAGCCCATGAGAAAAGGCCACGGCCGAGAGGAAGATTCCTCGGCCACAAAGGCCGTGATTGATTAGGCACAAACATTGCCCCCCTGTCCCTGGATTCTTCGGCCGCGGTCTGGGTTGGGGCCGAATGGATTCCAAGGGACAGACCCCTTGCATTCCTTCGAAACGACGTGACAAACAGCTGGCGCTGGCGTCTCTTCCTCTTAAATGCGCACGTCGGTTCGCATATTTAATGCGCAGGCACGTCGCATGAGCCATTATTGCCTTGGTTCGCACGAGCCGTCTCTTCCCCTCAACCGAAGCGATGGCCCTTTTGAGCTTCTGACATGTCATCGCGCCATCAAATATGCTGCCGGATTGTTGCGTTCCTCGAGGGGGTTGTGTCAATTCACGAGACAGAATTTATGCCTGTTTTTAATAGGGTATGCCCATTCTTCGAGAGAGAGAGGAACGATGCCATTATAAAAGGTCCCATCCTCCCTATTCTTTGCCCCATGGTGGTAACCGCTTAAGTTCCCGATTTCTCTGAAAAAATCCATCTGCCTCCAAACAGAACCCTCAAGAATCCCCCGCCCCTTGGTCAGGAAACTTCTTCCTCCGTTCAAGCCTGTCATGGTGGGGCTGGGGTCTTTCTTTGATTGCGGAGGAGGACGGTTCTTCCCTCAGCGAGGCCGTGTAGGAGACGTGTCGTGGTCGTTGGAGATAGAACCTGGCAGGGTGGTTCACCCTGGCCGCATCCGGCCCGCCTCCTTTAGCCACTCCTGTGCCCAGAAGGGCGGCCCTCGTGTTGTGAGTGGCGGCTTTGACCTTAACTAGGTCCTTGGCCTTGGCTCCCACGCCGCCTCCTCGCCTGGCCGAAATGACGGCCCTAACCCTGGACGCTTCCCGTGGCCAGAGTGGCGGTCTTTCTGGTAGCGGCCTGGGTGCCTACCCTTGGGCTTCCTATGGCCGGAGCGGTGGCTCCTCCTTTTCATCAAGACGCGGGAGGGGCTCGGGGAACTCATCCTTCCATGTTCGGCGAGAAGACTGCGCCGTGGCTGCTTGTAGGCATAGGACGCACCTTTGTTCTTTATTTATGTATGTTTTATTCGGCCAAGATAGGCCGTTCCCTTGTAATCGCAACTTTTTATAAATATAAAGTACCGCCACTTCGGCCGAGTCGCGTTTATTTTTATTGCGCACCTTCTGTCTGGTCGGGGATGCCTCGGCCTATCTTGGCCGTCTCCCATACTGAAGGGACATATCTTTTCAAATACTGGCCGTTTATTGGCAGGTTGTGCAATTCTCCATCTCTATCTTCTAACTGAAACGCGCCCCGGCCGAGAACCTGTTCAATAACAAACGGCCCTTCCCAATTGGGTGAGAACTTGCCGAACCGTGGGTCCTTTGTCCCAATGGGAAGCACGGCACGCCATACTAGGTCGCCCTCGGCGAAGGTTTTCTGTCTTACTTTCCTATTATAAGCCCTTGCCGCGATCTGTTTTTGCGCCTGCATTAAGTTATAAGCATCGACCCGTGACTGCTCCAAATCTTCCAACTCCTGGGTCATGGCTGTCGCATAATTCTCCTTGCCCTGCCGAGGCCTTTCGGTCACGCGAAGGGACCGAACCTTTAACTCCATAGGAACAATGGCGTCATGGCCGTAGGTTAGGGCATAGGGGGACGTCCCTGTGGCCGATCTTTTTGTAGTTCGGTAAGCCCATAGGGCCTCAGGGAGGAGATCATGCCAAGCTCGCGGCTTTTCTTCAATCATTTTCTCGAGGATGCCCTTGATCACCTTATTGCTCGCCTCGGCCTGCCCGTTAGACTGGGGGTAGTAGGGTGTTGAGTGGATTAATTTGATCCCCATTCTTTCAGTATACTCCCGAGTTTCGGCCGATGCGAAGACCGGGCCGTTATCGGCCGTGATAGTTTCGGGGATGCCAAATCTGTGGACGATGTGATGTTCAAAAAACCTAACCACCTGTGCACTGGAAATAGACCGATAGGATTCTGCCTCGACCCACTTAGTGAAGTAATCGGTTGCCACCAAAATCCAAGCGTGCTGGTTGGACGCGGCCGGGTAGATTTTACCGATGATATCCACGGCCCACCCCCTGAAAGGCCACGGCTTGGTGACCGGGTGGAGGGCTTCGGCTGGTACTCTTTGTATTGGGCCGTAGATTTGACATTTAATGCATGCCTTGGCATACTCAATGCAGTCCTTCAGAATGCTCGGCTAATAATAGCCGTGTCTTCGGACCAACCAACGCATCTTGATGCCGGATTGGTGAGCTCCGCAAATTCCCTCGTGCGATTCCACCATAATATCCTTGATTTCCTTGGTGCTCGGGCACAGGAGTAGTAACCCGTCTGATCCTTTTCGATACAACTCGTTCTGATAAATCAGATAGCACCGGGCCCGGAAACGAGTGGTCCTCTCGTGGTTGCCCGAAGGGTCACGCAGATATTTGACTATGGGGTAACGCCAATCGGTGTCAGCCGTCTCGACCTCGTCGGAGATGTCGACCGAAGCCATCCGAGACGTCATCCCTCGCTCGGCAAGAGCTGGTAGGGTACGCTTTTCGATTCTTATTATGCGGTCGAGGTCGTTGGCCGGGATGCTGACTCCCGATGCTACCTGGGCCATTTCATTGGCCTCGTGGTTCTCGGCGCGCGGTATGTGGACGAAGGGGATCCTAGAAAATCGGTCGGCCGTGTTCAGGGCCGTTACATAATACGCGGCCAAGTTTTCGCTTGTGCACTGGTAATCCCCGGTCAGCTGATTGATCACTAGCTGGGAATCACCGTAGACCAGGACACGGGTTGCCTTCATTTCTTGCAGAATCTCAAGGCCGATAATGAGTGCCTCGTATTCGGCCTGATTGTTGGTGCACCTGAAGTTTTATTGAAACACGAACTGCCACCTCTGCCCCTGGGGGGATTCGATTACGACCCCTGCCCCGGATCTTGCCTCGGTACTGGACCCATCGAAGTACATGGTCCAGTAGTTTTTTTCCATGCGAACCATGCCAATTTCGATCTCGGTCTCCTCCTCCTGACCTTGAGTTGGGTGGTGGGCCAAGAAATCGGCCAACGCCTGACCTTTGACCGATCTCTGGGCCACATATTGAAAGGTGAACTCGGACAGCGCCATCGTCCATTTCCCAATTCGGCCGCGTATGATTGGCCGAGTAAGCATGTACTTGATAAGATCGGTTTTGGAGATGATCTGCACGACCGAGGGAAGCATGTAATGGCGAAGTTTGGTGGCTGCGAAGTAAAGCGCTAGGCACAGCTTCTCAACCGGCGAATAGTTGAGTTCGGCCATGTTAAGGGTGCGGCTTAGATAGTGCACCGCCTGTTCTCGCTCAGATTCGTTATTCTGAGCCAATAAACACCCGATAGAGCTTTCAGAGGCCGAGATATAAAGCCTCAAGGGCTTCCCCCTTTTTGGTGGCATGAGGACCGGCGGTTGGGATAAATATTTCTTAATATTGTCAAAAGCCGCCTGATGCTCCGTCTCCCATATAAATTGTTCCGCGTCCTTCAACCTGAGCAGAGGGGACAACGGCCGGATCTTTCCGGCCAAATTGGAGATGAAGCGCCTCAAAAAATTGACCTTACCAAGGAAGGACTGAAGCTCCTTCTTGGTCTTGGGTGCAGGTGCCGCCATGATGGCCGAGGCTTTACTCTTATCTATTTCGATCCCTCGCTGGTGGACCAAGAAACCGAGGAAATTCCCAGCGGTGACGCCGAAGGCACATTTCTTGGGATTCATTTTTAAGCCGTGCGTCCGCATCCGGGCGAAAGCCTGACGGAGGTGCCCTGGGTGGTCGGCCCTGGATGGAGATTTCACCACAACGTCATCGATGTAGACTTCCACGGTCCGGCCGATCAGGTCGTGGAAAATAAGGTTCATGGCACGTTGATAGGTTGCGCCGGCGTTCTTTAGGCCGAACGGCATGACTACCCACTCGTAAGTCCCAGTGGCGCCTGGACATCTAAACGCCGTTTTGTGGATGTCCTCCTCGGCGATAAATATCTGGTTGTACCCCGCATGGCCGTCCATGAATGATAGGAGTTCGTGTTTTGCGGCCCCGTCTACCAAAAGGTCTGACATGGGCATGGGATACTCATCCTTGGGGGCTGCGAGGTTCAAATTTCTGTAGTCGGTGCAAATTCTCAGGGCTCCCGTCTTTTTCAGTACCGGAACGATGTTAGCCAACCACTCAACGTACCGAGCCGTTCGAATGAAACCGGCTTCCAAGAGACGCTGATTTCTTCCTTGATTTTTAGTTGTACCTCGGTCGAGAATCGTCTCGGCGGTTGTTGGAAAGGCTTAAATCCTTCCTTAATTTTCAGTTCGTGCTCGACCAAACTTCTTGGTAGCCCAGGCATCTCGTGATAGTCCCATGCAAAACAGTCTTTATATTCGTGGAGCAGGCCGATAATTTCGGCCGCTAACCCTGGATCTAGAAGCTGGCTTACAAAAAGAGGCCGTGGCTCGGCCTCGGTCCCCACATTTATTTCTAGTAAGGGGTGCTGAACCTCGGGGTAATCATCTTCCATTTCGGCAGGTGCTGTCTCCAGATCGTCGATGGTCAGAGTGTCCGCCCCGCCGGCTTCGTGGAGGAATTCGATGAGGTTGATCGGTGAGTTCGGCTGTAGGGATTCGCGCGCCCAATGCTCCAGCAACCTTTCCAGCAGATCGGACACGGCCGCTGCTCCTTCTCCAGTGGTTGTGTCCGTCATTTAAAGACTGGTAAGGTCGATTAGCACTTCGCGCGCCGAGTCCTGCCGAGCATTTTCGGCGCCTAGCTCCAATACCTTCTGGGCCGTCGTCCTAGTTGGTCGGCCATTTGCATCGTGGCCGGTGAGTACGACCCATCCGACGTCATCGTCGTAAATTCGTGCCTGCACGGCGTTGGTCTCGAAAGGTTTTTCGTCGGTCAGGTGTATGGACACTTTCTGGCCGTCCCAGAAAAATAAGAGTTGGAAGAGAGAAGATGGTATGCATCCGGCCTGGTGTATCCAGTCGCGGCCTAGCAGTATGTTGTAGTCCACGCTGGACTCGACCACGTAAAAAGCCACGACCCTTGTCTGATCGGCTACGGTGATCTTGAGAGGCAATACCCCGACGGTCTTGGATTTGTCACCGACAAAACTGCTCATGACGACGTCACTGGGGATGAGGTCCTCCCTTGTTTTGGCGAGCTTCTTCATTAGCGAACAGGGAAGGACGTTGACCGTTGCTCCGCAATCAACGAAGACTTTAGATATGGGTACACCCTCCACATGAGCCGAGATGTACAACGGCTTGAGGTGCCGATATTTGTTCGGGTCATCCCTGGGGATTACCTCATTGAACGCCATGGCCAATAATTCTTCTTTTGTCTTTGGTCTCTGGCCCAGCTGTTCCTCGGCTACGTCTTCGTCCAGGCCGCCGACCTGGCCTCCTGGGGCCGAGAACTCGGGTGGTAGGATCAAGACCATGCCTATGGTAAATTCCGCTTCCTCCTGGATCCCTTCTCTGGCTTTCCCTTCGGCCTCAATCGTCCTGAGGATCTCCTCATATTCTCCGTCGGAGGTTTCTAGCAGGAGGTCATCTTCAGGCTCATGCCCGAAGAAAGGGTCGCCGCGGCCCTCAACAATGGGCTCTTTAGTCGGCAGAGCCCTTCGCGTAGCCGCTTCGGTTTCGGGGGAGGGTGATAACTCATTTCCTGCCTCGAGGGTTCGCCGAGCTTCGGCCAGTGCATCTCGGGCCTTAAGGTAGTCGTCCAAACGCTTTACCCGGGCCCTTTCTTCAGTCGTTAAACCGAACAGAACAACAGCCGGGGTGACGGAGAAATAATGCCGGAGATACTGCAAATCGCTCCTATTGAAAGGGGCTTCGTCCTCTAACGTTTTCTGATCGGGGTGATACCCTGGTGACCCCCTTGCCTTCGCCTCTCGATTCGCTTGGTAGACGGCCTTAATGGCCGAGTCGGACCCCTTGGTAATGAGGAGCCCCTCTGCTTTAGTATTCTTGAGAGCTAGCTCCACGATTTCGCGATTATCAGGGGTCAAGCCGTACAGGTCGATGGCCGAGTGGTCTTTGTGGAATTCCCTGAGAGAGGATAAGCCGTCGGCCGAAAACGGCGGGTCTCTCCCGCGGTAGACGTGGTCTTCGGGTTACCTGAGACGGCCTTCTCCTCACGGAAGTCCTTGTCCTTCCGAGGGCACCAAACCCTCAGAGCCCTGGTGCCGGCGGGCTTTGTTCCTGGGACAACTGGCGCGGGTAAAGGCTCATGAAGCGGTGCCGAACTCTCCTGGCGCCTGGATCCCTCGGCCTGAGGCCTCTGCTCTCGGGTCTGTTGAGCCTGCCTCTGCATTCTTCGCAGCTGGGTCTTCGTCATTGGCTGGACATTGCCCCCATGCTGTATGTGATACCAGCGGTCGTCCTGTACAACCGGTGGTTTGAATGTCCTTAACGGCCTGAGGATGGCTTTACTTCTGTGGCCTGCCAGGGTGTTGGGGTTTCCTTGGCCGCCAAAATGATTCGCAGTTGATGGCGATGGCTTATCGGCCCCGCAGCGTCCGACCTCGTATTCGCACCGGCTACACAGCACCGGCCTTGGTCCATTTGGCGGTTCCTCCCCCTCGGCTGGTTGGTGTTCGTTTCTTCGCCCAATCCGAAGTCGGGCGTTTACCATGTTGATGGGGGAAAAGGTTTGGAGTCGACCTTCATGGCCGGCTTCTCTGGGAACTGAAGCTTGCCTTCGTCTATCAATTTTTGTACGACGTCCCGCAAGACGACACAGTTGTTGGTGTTATGGGACCAAGAGCTGTGATACTTGCAAAACGTCTTTCCTTTGAGCTCTTCTGGCTTTGGAATCTTATGGCCGAAGGATAGCTTGACCTTCTTTTCAGCTAGTAGCAAGTCAAAAATCGCCTCGGCCCTGGTTAGGTCGAAGGTGTAGGCCTTCGTTTCCCGAGCCGCAAACTTAGCGTCGGGAAGTTTAGTGCGGCTGTTGTCGGTCTTGACCAATCCCTTGCAGACGAATGGCTTATCGATATTGACCTCAGCCGAACTTAAGTCAATCTCGTCGTTCTCGGCCTGCGCCGGGCCGTCAGTCTCGGCATAGCTAACGACGGGGTTTCGATAGTAGGTCCCTTTTGATGCCGCCTTTTTCTGCAGCTCATCTTTCAACAAGGATGCGTATCGATCCCCCTTGTTGATTAGGTTGTGCATGTCTCGGAACTCAATTCCCTGGAATTTCTTCCGGTACTCGAACTCCAGACCTTCTTCGGCCATTTTGACTAATTCCTTCTCAGGTAGGCTCGTGCGGCACCAATTCCTGCAGGTTTTGAACCGTTGAACGTAGTCGCGGGGCGACTCATCTGTTGCCTGGCTCATCCTGGCTAGCTCGGCGACGGTTATTTCACGGTTGGTCTGGTAGAAATGCTCGTGGAATGTTCTTTCCATATCAGACCAGTCCCTTACCGAATTCGGCGGGAGGTTTATGAACCAAGAAAATGCCGCCCCAGTCAGGGAATGGACGAACAACCAGAGCTTATGGGCGTCAGAATCGGCCTCCCCGCATTGGGCCGTGAATCGGCCAATGTGCTCGATAGAGGAGGTGTGGCCGTCCCCGGAGAACAAAGTGAACTCTGGCAGTCGGTAGTTCCGGGGGAGTGGAACTCGGTCGATCTCTGGCGGGTACGGCTTGCTGTACCTCGGTGCTTCTGGTCGCCTCTGGGCCAAGCCGTCTTCGATCATGCGCCGAACATCCTCGAATCGAAGTCCTCGGGCAGGGGCTTCCGTCTGGGCCGCGGCCGGCCGCTGGTTTTGTTGCCCATCGTTTTGCGGCCTTTGTTGCTGGGCCGCCTAGATGGGGGGTTCGGCCGTTGTAGTTGGGCCGGTTTGTGCCACGTATGTGCCCTGGGCTTGACCAAGGTGCATGTATGGTGTCACCACGTTGGCCGCACCGTAATGGAGGTGAGAATCCAAGGGAAATAACGGCGTCTGCAGAGATGAAATGATCGGGTTACTCTGACCGTACTGTTGTGATGAAGCAACAGGCGTGTTGCTCGCGCCAGGATGAGTGTGGACAGCCGAGGTGTGGACCGGGCCGCCGTGCTGGATCGTAGAATGCATGGGGCTGTTTTGCCCTAGCGTGACGGCCAACGCGTGGAGCGGGCTGTACGTTGCTTCTGACGGTCGAGTTGGTCCGGAACTCGCCCATGCCGGCTGGGACTGCCCCCAGCCGTTCGTTGGTGGCTGAAGATTCGGACCGTTGCCTGATGTTGGACCGCGGGCAGGGGTGCCGTGACTACTGCCTTCGCCGTAGGGTTCAAACCTCTCGCTCTCCTGGCTTCTCTGTCCAGCTCCAGGGGGTGTTGTGGATGCCGATATCGGCATCCTTTCTTGGAAAAGCGTGCGAAGCTCGGAGGAAAACCTATCCATTGCGGCCATAAAGGATGTTTCTATCCTGTAGGCCTGCTTGTCCATTAGATTTTCCACCACCGCTTGCTCCTGTGCAGATTCGGCCGTGCGCTCCATTATTATCGGTTCGTTGGCCGAGCTTCTGACCGTAGGTTCGGTCTCGGTAATGGTAACTGGGGACGTGGACTCAGGAGCCTCAGAAGTCATCTCGGTTGCTTTGCTCTTGAGTTTTGCCTGTGCCCTCGTTTCCATCATGAGTGTGTTGACAGTAGTCCCACTGGGCGTGCCAAAAGTGTTGGCTGCGCAAATCTCTCGGCCTGATTCTCCGGGCCGAGGGGACGTGCGTTTAACACAGAGTCCTACTTTTGGATGCGGTGTGGTTTGTGCGCGGGCGTGCCAGCACGGTCTACCGTGCGTCGAGTTCGGTGAAGTGTTTGGGTAGAAGGTGTTTGGAGTGTTGCGCCTGTTTGGTCTGGACTTCTTATCAAACGATTGTGGCCGAGAAAGGAACTGGTCTCGGCCGTCAGGTTCACGGCCTGAGCTACAAGGCCGTTAGTGGTGGTGTAGGTGGTGGATTTTGGGCGGTGCTCCGGCGCGTTGCTCGGAGAGCGACGGTCGTATGATATATGGGGTGAGTGAGGCGATAACAAGGATGATGCTCCGGCGCCTTGAGAAATCAAGGGTCGTATGATATATTGATGAATGGAAGTTGCTTACAATCTATCACTACTCCTAAGAAAGCATGTAAAAATATTGAAAGTACATGACAGAAAAATAAGTTGCTCCGTGGGAGGCTTTTGGTTTTTGGTGTTGGACCCTTTGCATGTGGTCTTGAGCTTGGTTTTTATAGTGGGAGCCCTGGAGAGACAATCGAGGCTTGACAAGACCTGCATGGTGAAGTCTAATCAGGGCAAGCATGGCTGGGTCTGATCAGCATTTGGGATCGTGAAGCATGGTGGTGTGACCCCCATAAATCTCGGCAGATCTCGGCCTTTACCCAGATCGAGGGCTCTGCACCTCTGGCCGTGGGAATGCATTAAATGCTCTGGTTTAGTGGTTGGTGAAGAGACTGCCAGTTGCAAGAACCTCTGATGGAATGTTTGTTCCTAACCACTCTGATTACAAAATCTTGATTTCAATCACTTCCCTTCTGCCCTCATGCATTAAATGCTTCATGCCCTAGTGGATTTGCTGTGGTGGACAGAGGCATTTACTTCATTAAATGAAGCGTGGGACCCTGAAGCCACATGATGATTTGGTCAATATCTCCTTCAGCCGTGCCCTGCGTGTTTCTCGGCCTCGGCCCGTGAGGCTATTCAAGAGGCCGAGAAAATCTTGCCTTAGCGCTTTCTCCTTCGTTGTCAGACAACAGGAAGCAACGAGATGTTGCCGTTTCTTTGAGCCCATGAGAAAAGGCCACGGCCGAGAGGAAGATTCCTCGGCCACAAAGGCCGTGATTGATTAGGCACAAACATGCATCAACTCTTTCTAAGTTTGTTGCGTTGCGTGTTTGCAGTCTCCACTTTTATTTGCACTTGTGAGAGTTAAAAGGGTTGTAGTTATAGTTTGGTGCACTAAGATATACGTCTGGTTTTCCTAGGTTCGGCTTTCTTTAGGCCATGTGTGGCTATGAGTGAAGGTACACCTTGTGCGTTTACTGTTACCGATGAACTCTTTCGTATTATTTGGATTAACCATTTGTAGTTACCGTACTTCCGTATTTGTATTAACCGTATGTGGTTATTTGTATTGTTCCTTGTGACATGGGCTTTAGGCATGAATTATAAATACAATCTATCACCTTTCTCTATAAAAAAAGGATATATGTTCTCATTTTTTTTATTATTTAATTTTTAGAAAACTATTAATTTATTATGTTATCCTCATTTAACTTGTGGTGCGTACGCAAGCTTTGATATTCATGTCATGCCAAACAAGAGTATAATTGGGCACGTGGCACAGTGAACTTGTAACGTTTTCCAATTTCACATGCCCAAGCTGGCCAAGCTTGTTGCTTCATCAAGCATTAATTATCTAAAATGACCCCAAGAGAAGAGAGTAACTTCTACATGCTATCGGCCTAGGTATAAAGTTTGATCTTCTCATCACGATCTACAAGTTGATATAGTGGTAACTTTAAGTTTGGTTGGTTTTTCATGTTCTACATGCTTTACTTAGTGATATTGGCTATTTATTGTGGATTATATGTAGAATTAGGGTATGTTTACTTATCAGTAATGGGTATGGGAGGAAAGGGAATGATTTCCATTCTTGACTTCCCCTGCGTTTACTTGCAATCAGGAATGAAAAAATAAGTGGGCCCCACCTCAAAATCCGTAATCACATCCCCTCTAAACTAGGTATCAGATCATCTAGGGGGAGTAGTCGATATGATTCCCATTCCTGTTTTCTCTTAATAACTTCCAAAAATACTCTTACCACTTTACCATAATTCCAAAACACCCCAAACCCTAAAAAAAATAAAACTCATGCCAAGAAGTTCCAAGACGCTGCAACTTCTTTTTCACGTTAGCGTTGCAGACACAACCTCCCAGAAGCAATAACAATGTCTTGGGCTATGTAAGTCATTCTATCTATCTATTTATATTCTTCTTCTTCTTCTTCTTTTATCTTCTGTCTTCACATTCATCACAAAACAAAGTACAGTCATGGATAAAGACTTTTGTGGAGATTATATATCTCTTTTTTTGGTGGTATGAAGATTATGCGGGTTATTGTTATTTGATTGTTTACTAGTTAAGTAGGTGAAAGATATATATATATATATATATATTTATTGGAGTTTATTTTGTTGTTTGAAATTGGCTCTGGACAAAGGTGTTATTAACATTATCATTGAACTAGGCTCTTAATGTTCATCTTGTTCAGCATATTGAGTCCTCATGTTTACACAGCCTTACTGGCTGCTGCAGGATTAGTTTGGTCTTCTTAGCCAATTTGAGATTATAAATGTGTTATGGTGAAAAATGTGCAGGGCATTTCAGTAATCAAATTAATTTGGATTATGATTCATGAAAATTAGTAAACAATAACAATGGGAATCAACCCCATTCCTTTACTAATTCTAGATATTTAGTAAACAACTTAATGGGAATTATTCTTCCCATACTAATTCAGTAGTTCCCCGATTCCTAAATTCTATGTTTCTTTACTTTCTCTATTACTGATACATAAACATGCCATTAGCTCTTTAGCTATGATGCTAATTCGGATCTTCTGATGAGGTTCATAAATTGCAGGTGTTTGTTAAAATATTTGTGCTTGCAACAATATGCCATCTTTCATGTGTTCTTGAAAAGTTCATTTCTTGAACTTGGGATGGTGGAGAAATTGGAGGAGCTACTTGTAGATTTAATGGAGACCAATTATGTCTCAGAAGTTTTGTTGCTAGGGGTGTCTGTGGGTAAGGGTTAATGATGGATGTGGGGTAAGGGAGGATGGCCGTGGGTGGGTGGGAGGATTGGGGTCGCTGGGGTGATGGGTAGAGTTTTTAATTATGTGCATTTTTTTAAATTTGTTTAACTTTTATTTATTAGAATATTTAATTATATTTTTATCAATGTGGAGAAGGTGGGCTCCACTTGCCACGTCACTCACCTAATTGGTGGATGATGTTCATGTGTGCAAAATTACAAAAATACCTCTGCCACGTCATCAAAGTTAATAGACTTTTAGATAGAGTTGACGGTAGGGGGCAAAGTGGGTCACCAAACCTCGGTCAAGGGATGAAAGTGGGTCATTTTGAATTTGGGGAGGCAAAGTGGGATTTGACCGAAGTTTTAGGGGGCACTACAGTAAATAAGCCTAAAATATATAAAAAATTATTGGGCTAACATCATTTTACCCCTTCAAAATTTGGGGTCATTCTTGAAATGGGCCACACGGTTTTAATTTTGTCAATTTATGCCCTAACATTTTAAAATTCGACCAATTTACACGTTCTGTCAATTTGATCGCTTGGTTTTCTATTAAGTGATGACGTGGCAGACGTGGGGTCCACTTTTTTAGCATAAGTGTAATAATAAGTTGTTTGCTAACACGTCATCACTTAACAGAAGACCGAGCGGTCAAATTGACGGCACGTGTGAATTGGTCGAATTTTAAAACGTTAGGGTGTAAATTGAAAAAATTAAAACCGCGTTGCCCATTTCAAGAATGACCCCAAACCTTGAAGGGCTAAAATGATGTTAGCCCAAAATTATTTAATATAGATTGTCAGGTATGGTTTTTACTAAATAAAACCGGAATTGGAACCTGTCTAAACTGGTCTAGTTCAATTTTTTTAATAGTTGTTTGACATTTTGGTAAACTCCTCTTTTTCGATTTTTTATGGCCCCGTTCGGCAGTTCATATGCCCACCCCTGGTTTTCCCGCAAGATTTCTCCATGTATGGCCGCAAAATGAGTTGGTTCTTGAGAGAGAGAGAGAGAAGATTATTTGTAACATGGAATGAAAATCATATCGCAAATACTCTAGGATGATAATGATATGGAAATACATAATTGGATTTTAGTATGAATAAGTCCATAAAATTTATATAATTCTCAGCAACTGATATGTGTTTCTTACTTTGTTTTAGTGATTTCATTGTGATTTTGCTTCTGGTTGTTATAATAAGTTGTTTGCTCATCGTGAATTGCAGTTACTGTTTTGTTGTTCTGCTTCTTTATGCTCTTAAACTTTCAAACGTCGTGTCCAAATTCTGAAAACACACAATAACACAGTACAGATGAGAAAAGTGGCATATCATTTGCACCTGGATGCGCAGTATACGTCTAACGTGGCTTACGCAACAATTTCACGAAGTTCAGAAAAAATAACTAGGAAATTCATTGATAATCAAGTTCAATGACAGAGAATTGAAGACATAAAATATCCCTTAAACATGGAGGGATCCAGCCAAATCTATGAAACTCAACAATCAACACATAGGCCAGATTCAATGAGCCAATAAATACAGTGGAACTCAGCTCACACTAGAAGCTAGAGATAACTAGAAATTAGAGCAAATCTAGCATGCAATACCTGTGCGACCATAGAACTCAACAAACAACAAATAATTCTGATTTGAGAAGAAGACAACGCTCAAAAGAGGAAGGGCATACCACCTAGCTTCCTCCTGACACTCAAACGAGCATCAAAACACTATTTCTTTTCAATGCTATGACAATTGAGTGTTGCACTCTTGGGATCCTTAAGATATGTGTCGATGTTATGTACCCGAATTTTGTGGTGTTTTATATTTTTTAGGACTAACGACAAAAGACTCTCTGCAAGTTTGCGGTCATTCTAAATATGGACCCCCGGGTATCAATTTTATCAATTTACACCTTGATGTTTAAAATATCGTCCAATTTCATCCTTCCGTTAAGTTGACCGTGGGGTCAATCACTAAATACTGACGTGTCTACTGTGGGACCCATCTACTAACCAACCAGTTCCTAAATTTTTTTATTTATATAAACACTACTACAAAAAAGGAAAAAGACAACGGGAATTCACCATCGTGTATTCCATTTTCAAATGGTCGTGAAATCGACCGACATCTTTTCCCTAATCAAACCACGACGCTAAATAACCGTCGTTGTTAAAACAAACAACGTCATTAACAAAGAAAAACCGACGTCTTTGTACTGGAAAAAGAGATTAAAAAAACAGTCGAGGATGAGAATAGATAACCAATTCTAACAAAAAAACGTCGTTAAAAAGGCAACATATGACATATATTAACAGAACATGGCCGCAAGATATACATACAACGACGAGAACTAAAACTCACCGCCGTTAAATATACCTTTCATGACAAATAAAAATATGAGGTCTTTAAATAAATAATCGATGACGTTATTGACTCCTACTACGTCACTATATTTTCAACAACCGTCGTGAAATGAATTTTCCACTTCGATTTTTCTATTAATGATGACGTGGAAATAGATGTTAGGGTCATTACTTACGACGCATGTATTTAAACAAACGACGTTGTACTAAATAAACAACGTCGGTTCCAAATAAATGAGAGCCGTATTACAGAATTTATACGTCATCTTTTAAAATATAATCGTCGTCTAATGCATCTGAGACGACAACGTTTCTCAGTCCACCGCCGTGTAAAATAGTTTTAACGACACGATCTGAAAATAAACGACGTGGAAAATATGTTGGGGTCATTACTTATGACACATTAATTTATAAAGACGATGTTGTCGTCAATAAACAACGTTGTTATCATGCAAAAGACAGCCATGTTTCATAATTTATACGTCATCATTAACAAAATTACAGTCGTCTAATTCCTATTAGACGGCGTTGTTTATCCGAAATTCACCGTGTAAAGCAATTTTAATGACATTATCATAAGAAAAGAGACATGGATACATTCATATAACGTTGTTTTTGTAAAGGAACGACGTCCAAATATATCTTAACGTCGACAAATTTACCAATGGATTTCAAATACCGTCGTGAATTCATCCTTTTCCACTTCGTTTATGAAAGAACATGCGACGTGGTAAAGTTAAGACGATGTCGTCTTTTGTAACGTTCAGGTTAGATATCTCGTCGTTTGTGTATCTCAAAGACACAAATACACATACATCATTAACCTCAAAAATATTGTCTTTCTGGTAAGATTATGATGAGGAACAAAGTTCCATCTGGTAAGATTTCGTAAGCCTTGGGATCTCAGAAAAATCTGATTATGTCGGCGGTTTTCTATATAAACCATCGTGGTTATTTCAATTCTTGTCATTAAGTTGATCTACCGACGTAGGATAACAAAATCCAAGAAATAAATTGTTAAAAAAAATTCTTATTAAGACGACGGTTTAAATATAAGGTATGATGTATAAAGTGAATAAATACAACATTAAATTTTATAATACGTCGTTAAATGAAAAACCCGAACGTGGTGAGAGTTAAAGATACCGTCGTAGAACTATACGAGAAAGACGTCGATATATTTACCTTTGCCGTAGTTGTACATTAATTTAATACAGCGGTATTTTGTATTATACCGCCGTGGATTTATTTGTAATTATACGGCGCCTTAGACGAAAACTTGGTCGTGTTAAATTTTTGAGTAAAAACGGCGGCTTTTTTTGACATCGTCGTCTTTACTTTCTACGTCGGTCTATTCATAACTTCTGCCGTTCTTTGTTGGCTTAGATTTTACTCTACGGAAATCCTATTTCAATAAGACGTCGATTTTTTAATTAGGTGCGTCGTCTTTTAGGAACAACCTGTAGCGTGCGCAAATCTCAGGAGCTTCTGACCGTGTGTTCAGTCTCGGTGACAGTGATTGGTGATGTGGACTCAGGAGCCTCAGAAGTCTTTCGACTGTTTTGTTCTTGAGTTTTGCCTGTGCCCTCGTTTCCACCATGAGTTTCTTTTGACAAGGATCCCACCGAGCGTGCCAAAAGTGTAGAGTGCACAAATCTCACGGCCTGGTGCTCTGGGCCGAGGGGATGTGCGTGAACACGTGACGTCCTTCTTTTGGATGCAGTGTGGTTGTGCGCGGGCGTGCCAGCACGGTCTACCGTGCGTCGAGATGGTGAAAGGGTTTGGGTAGAAGATGTTCAAATGATGCACCTGTTTGGAGTTGGACTTCTAATCAAATTATTGCGGCCGAGAGAGGAACTTATCTCGGCCGTTAGGTTCACGGCCTGAGCTACAAGGCCGTTTATTGGTGGTGTTGGTGGTGGATTTTGGGCGGTGCTCCGGCGCGTTGCTCAGAGAGCGACGGTCGTATGATATATGGGGTGAATGAGGCGATAATAGGGATAATGCTCCGGCGCCTTGAAAAATCAAGGGTCGTATGATATATTGATGAATGGATTTTCTTTACAATCTGCCACTACTCCTAGGAAAGCATGTAAAGGTATTGAAAGTGCATTACAGGAAAATATAAGTTGCTCCGTGAGAGGCTTTTGGTTTGGTGTTGGACCCTTTGAATGTGGTCTTGAGCTTAGTATTTATAGGAGGAGTCCTGGAGGGCCAATCGAGGCTGAAAAGATCTGCCTGATGGCCTGAAAATATCTGCATGGTGGAGTCTGATCGGGGCAAGTGGGTAGTCAAATCGGCATTTGGGATCGTGAAGCATGGTGGTGTGACACCCATAAATCTCGGCAAATCTCGGCCACCGCCCTGATCGTGGGTTCTGCGCCCCTGGCCGTGGGAACGCATTTAATGCCCTGGTCTAGTGGTTGGTGATCTGACTTCAAGTTGTGAGAATACTTTGTGAGAATGTTTGCGCCTAACCACTCTGATTACCAAATCCTGACTTCAGTCGCTTCCCTTCTGTCCTCGTGCATTAAATGCTTCTTGCACTCAGTGGGTTTGCTGCGGTAGTTAGAGGCACTACTTCATTAAATAGGACGTGGGCCACGTGGCGATTTGACCATAGTATCTTCGGCCGTGTCTCTCATGGACCTTGGCCTCGGCCCATAATACTGCAGTCGCGAGGCCGAGAGGATTCTGCTTTCGCGTTTTTCTTCTATTTTTAGGAAGGCAAAATGCTTAACGAAACGTGGCCGTTTCAGTTCATGAACAGGTGCCACGGCCGAGAGGAAGTCCCCTCCTACGACTGTGATTTATTAGGCACAAACACAACCATTGGAATCTCCATTTTTTAGGTGTCTAAGGTGTTATTACACAGCGGTTTTATAGAACCGTCGTCTTTTAAAAAACAACGACGGTTTTCCCTTAGACCTTCATTTTTTTCTGGTCGTCTTTGTCACTTTTTGTAGTAGTGAAAATGATAAAATAACATAATTTTTTTAAAAAAATTAAACCACCACCACTACCCTAGGCCAACAAATCTAGCGCCCCCTGTTCACCCCCTCACGCCCCACACCAACCCCAACCCCCATCCCTCTCTCCCTTTGGCATAGGCTCGGCGGCGAAACACCAAAACCCAATTCCAGTAAGAAAAACTAGTCCTAATCCAGTGCGCAAAAGAACTAGGTCCCCAAAGCCGTCACTTCAGACCAGCAACCGTTGTAGACCGTCGAGCTTGAAAATGGAGGAGGCAAAAGCCGTGGCGCACTACGACGAGTTGACTCGGCGCGGCGAAAAGGCCATTATATTCAAGCAAGGTCTGGGCTTCTCTTCTGCAAGCACAGATTTGGAAAACCCCCTTGCGTGCGGTTCAACGCTGCCTTATTTGTCGTGTTCCTTCTTCAGCGAGTTCGTCAAGGCCTCTGTTGCGTCGATTCAGCTGCACCAAAATAGATTCAGCTGCATCTTCAACTTGTGATACTCGCAAGTGCACGAGCCGTTGGTAGTTTAGCATATGTAAGTGCGAGGTCGATCTCACGAGGATTGATGATAGATTGATTTAATTCGATTTCCTGTACAAAACAGAAATGAAAAAGAAAGGAGAAAATAAATCAAACAAGAAAGAAAGAAAAGAAATTAACTCAAGCGAATAAGTTCCCAAGTTCAATTTAGATTAACGGATTGATTCTAGCTAAAGTATGATTAAGCCATGGTGTCTGGTCCTAACCTTGTGTTCCTAATTCCCTAATTTGATCATCTGTTGTCTAACCTAAATTAAGCATTAGGAACCCATTAAGCATAGAAGGACATTTTAAACAACCAAGCATGTATCTAATCCCTGTTGTCGAATGTCCATACATACTCTTCCTATTCATAGTTCAATTCGAATTAAAGCATGGTGTCTACTCTTAATTCAAACCAAGATAGCTAACATGCAAGCCTTAATGGTGATCAATCATTCAAACTAGCATATTAACTTATAAGCATAATGAATAAGAACAAAAACCATAATTGAAACTTGGAAACCACTCAAGCTTGAATGCTAAAGAAAAGAATTTACATTACAAAAAATAAATTACAACTAAGAAGCAAAAGGATTTTATTACAACAATTGAGAACTAGAAAGGAAAACTAAGAGAATTTGAGGGAGAGAAGGGAGGGGAGCTCTAGAGAAATGTTTGAGAGCTCCCCCCCTTGGGGTGTGTTTACAAGCTTGGGAAACCCCACTATTTATAGGCCTAAGGGAAGTTGAAAATCTAAATTAAATATTGATTTCCACTCATTTCATCAACTTCACCTAACACACTATTACATTTAAAAACAATTTTTCTTTCTTTAAACTTAGTGTTTGAGAGGATCCAAGGCTCTCTTAATTGCTCAACATGTAAGGCTCAAAAGAGGATCCAAGGCTCAAAAGAGGATCCAAAGCTCAAAAGATGATCCAATGCTCAAAAGATGATCCAATGCTCAAAAGAGGATCCAATGACATTGCATTGCAGTCAGCTTGTGGACAGGTTTTGGGCTTGGTATTTGCTCCGAAAAAATCTGGAAAAATATGGATCTTCAAGCCCTTTGTCTTATCTTTCCAACATATGCAGCCCAACTCAAGGAAAAATCGGAAAGACCTTCAAATGTCATTTATGGCCCAGTAACGCAGATGCTGCCGAATTTTGACCTTGATATACTAAATCATGTATAACTTCCTCTAGAAGACTCCGAATCATGAATCGTAAAATGCTACGGAAACTAGACTTCCATATCTTTCCAATGATGTATGACTCATTATCTGGTTCTTCTTGAGCAAGTACAGGTTAATCCGTGAAATTGAATGATCTGCAGACACTGTTTTAAGCTAAATTGTCTTCAAAATGCATGTAATGAGTCTCAACCTTATTACACTGAAACATACACAAACTTTATTAAAAGCACAAGTTTAACTCAAAAACATAACCAAATCATAAGTTAGAAGGGTATAAAAAGATATGTAATTATGCACCGATCAAATACCCCCAAACCTAGATTTTACTAGTCCTCGAGTAAAACAAAAGGAAAACAAAGATAAAAACAAAACGGGAAATTTATTAGACCACTTTCGTAGGTAACTTGATTGCATTGAGTGCATGCAACAAGCCTTTAAACCTCTAGGCATCCCTAGTAGGAGGAGTTGTGTCTCCTGAGGGTTTAACAGTTACGATACCCACAAACGTTTTACTGACTCAACAAAAACAAAAACAAAAACAAAAAAAAACAACAAAGAAAATAAAACTCAACATGACTCAAAAGTTTTTACAATAAAACCTAGGTTTGGATATTATTTACAAGGTGGCAATGTTCAAAACACAACATGCTCAAAATGTAGTAGTGTGATAGCCAAATGCAACAAATTCTCAATCTTAGTTTTCACACAACTTCAAATATCATACCAAGCACAAATTTTACTTCAAATCTCACCAAAGTTTTCCTCTCACAAATGAATCACTCAGAGAAGGGTTATAATGCATCACTCAGTTATAAACATGAGAATTGAGTTAAACCAGAAGGGACCTAACTCAGATAAAACGTTGAAGAACTTGCATTAATATGATCTCAAGAAGGATGCCAAACACTTAAAAGTAAGAAAATGGATGCAATTTAACCACATGACATTTAAGATCAATAGAGGTCTTTAACATAGGTTGTAATGGGGCCAAGTGTGTAAGGTGAGTAAGAAATGAAAGGTATGGATAAAACAAAGTCTAAGGAACTCAACATATAAGAGTGTAAAATAAATTTTTTTTTTTTTTTTCTTTCGAGACTTCGAATCATCATAATGAGATTTTTTTTTTTTTTTTTTTTTTTTTTTACAAGATCAAACCTCCTTATACTCCCTTATTGAACAACCATTAATTTATTTTGAAGGCCCAAACATGGATTTTCAATTAACCACCACTTATTCATAACTCTTTTTTTTTTTTTTTCTCTTTTTTGTTCTTTTTTGTTCTTTTTTTTTTTTTTTTTTTTTGAAATGTAATGCCCCTTCCCAAACTTAGCATGAAAACATATCTTAATTAAAGCTCATGAGTTCCTTAGAAAGGTAAATATTTGTTTTTCAGGCTAAGGTAAGGAAATCTAATTGGTTAAATGAAAGAAAAGGTTTACAAGTAGGCTCAAAATGGTTGACAATGGAAAATCATGCTTAAGCATGCATACGGTTAGCTTGAAAGGCTCAAACGATCCAAAGAGGGCCTAAATATCATTTCTTAAATGTCATGAAATTAAATTGCAAAATAATGAATGACTTTTAAGTGTTCAACCAAATCAATAAATAATGAGATCAAACAACAACTTTGATGACAAGAAAATAAGAGTATGTGTATAACACTCATGAATTGAAGTATAAGGCTCAAAAGCTCACTTTATATGGTTATATAAGTCTAATTTATGCTTGATACAATTCTTTAGATCATGCAAATCCTTTAATTGGGAAAATACGAAACAAATGGCAAGTGCAAAGAGGGTTTCAAACATATCATGCTAGAACAATGCCAATTTTTCTTTTTCTTTTTTCAAATTTTTTTTTTTCATAAGAAAATTGAAATCCAATTTGAACAAAAAATCAAGTGAACGAAAATTGGAAATACAAATGAACAAAAATTGAAAACACAAATCAAATGAAGAAAAAAATTAAAATTGAAAACACAAATGAAAAAAAAAAAATTGAAAACCTCCATTAATACCCCCAGACCTGAATTGGACATTGTCCACAATGTGAAAGCATATAAGAAAACAGAAAACAGGGGTTAAGGGTAACCTGGCACTGCATGGTTCATCCTTCAAACATAGCATTTCTCAAAATGCTATCGATGGCTGAGCTCACCCATGGCTCTTCTTCTGACTCACTTTCCGAAGGGTCTGAAACAGACGAATCATATAGGGCTCCATCTATCATCAACTCATCCATCTACTCCACGAAGTCTCGGAGCCTTGTGGTCATATACCCTAACTGGAAGTCAAACTCGTTAAGCACACTTAAGTAAATATCAAACTCAACTCGGATGTTACCTGTACAATACATATGACTGCTCAACACAACAGTTCTTGCCACAAACCTCCTATCTAGCAGATATACCCTCCAAGTATCTAGACAATGTACCAGCCCCGCAAGTTGCATCTCTTCTAATCCACAATCCAGATCCCAATTTGGAATCATGTCTTCAATTTTCTCTATCACCCTACCTCTATGAAACAGAAAGGCATCTAAGGTAACTTCTGAGGGATCCATGGCAAACACAACCACGAGCACCTCAATCACCTCAAACACCCGTTGCATAATGGTGTCCTTTCCCTTAGGATCTTCTGGTGGGATAGTTGGCAGTGAGCTCAACAAAATCATTGGGCTAGGCACCTTCACCATGCTCAATTCGGATTCCTCCTCCTTGAGCTTTCCACCGATGGCCTCCTGGAGTTTCTCCATTGACAAGATCTACAATAAACAACAATTTGGAGAAGGTATGGTTCGGGAGGAAGAGGAAGCTGAGATGTTCAGGGGTTAGAGGGCGGCTAGATTAAATGAAAGATAGAGAGTTAATTTTAGGGTTAATGTGGGTAGTGTTTCAGTGTTTGGCAGTCCACAATAAGTTAAAATCCAGCCACTAATAAACATTTACAAAAAATAGTATTTAAATATAAAAAAAAACCACTAATATAAAAATAAATAAATAATAAATAATAAATAAATAAATTTCAAATAATAAGAAAAAGAAAGAGAAGGTTTTTTTTTATATATTGTATTATATTTTTTTAATTTTTTAATTTTTTTAATTATTATTATTATATATATATATATTTATTTATTTATTTTTGAATAAAACACACGAATATACAAGTGACTCATGGATTACCAATTAAGAACCTCAGAAAACACAGCCAGGGGATCCGGGAAGTTTGGAGAGGTCACAATGGTCCCGCTTAAAACCCAAACTTCTTAGACACCGAAGGTGTCGCCTATAGAACTCCTAGACACTGTATTAACAGAGATGCTCATTGGAGTTACCATAAGTCAACTCATATGAAAAATCTTTTTTTATTTATTTATAAATTTTGTATAAAAAGAAACATAAACTTTAAAATAATAAGAAAATAAATTAAGAGAAAGGATTAGAATGCTCCCCCTTGAAGCAATTAGGTCGAGCATAGATGTATTTGGAGGTCGCGACTTCTCCTACTACTCCACACTTCTCATCATGATTGGAGTTGCATTTTCTCTCCTTTTTTATTTAGCTATCTAAATTGCTAAAGCAAACACAAACAAAAACTTGAAAGAGAATTAAAAGGATTAGGACATAAAAACTAAAATGAAAAGAAAAAAAAAACAAACAAACAACACACATCTAATTCCATGCTTCAAAGTATATATATTTTTTTTTTGGTGTTGTGTAAGCCGGGACTTAAACCCAGTTCTCTTGCTTGTTAGGCAATTGTCCTGTTCCGTTGGACTACAAACACAACTTGTCAATTAACATCATTAATTTTAAAACATGAAAGTGCCTAGGAAGACATGAAAAGGAGAAAAAAAAAATAAAAAAAAATAAAACAAGTAGGGAAAAGAAATAGAACCAAACTATGTTGCCAATCCCCGGCAACGGCGCCAAAAACTTGTTGCGTCGATTCAGCTGCACCAAAATAGATTCAGCTGCATCCTCAACTTGTGATACTCGCAAGTGCACGAGCCGTTGGTAGTTTAGCATATGTAAGTGCGAGGTCGATCCCACGAGGATTGATGATAGATTGATTTAATTCGATTCCCTGTACAAAACAGAAATGAAAAAGAAAGGAGAAAATAAATCAAACAAGAAAGAAAGAAAAGAAATTAACTCAAGCGAATAAGTTCCCAAGTTCAATTTAGATTAACGGATTGATTCTAGCTAAAGTATGATTAAGCCATGGTGTCTGGTCCTAACCTTGTGTTCCTATTTCCCTAATTTGATCATCTGTTGTCTAACCTAAATTAAGCATTAGGAACCCATTAAGCATAGAAGGACATTTTAAACAACCAAGCATGTATCTAATCCCTGTTGTCGAATGTCCATACATACTCTTCCTATTCATAGTTCAATTCGAATTAAAGCATGGTGTCTACTCTTAATTCAAACCAAGATAGCTAACATGCAAGCCTTAATGGTGATCAATCATTCAAACTAGCATATTAACTTATAAGCATAATGAATAAGAACAAAAACCATAATTGAAACTTGGAAACCACTCAAGCTTGAATGCTAAAGAAAAGAATTTACATTACAAAAAATAAATTACAACTAAGAAGCAAAAGGATTTTATTACAACAATTGAGAACTAGAAAGGAAAACTAAGAGAATTTGAGGGAGAGAAGGGAGGGGAGCTCTAGAGAAATGTTTGAGAGCTCCCCCCCTTGGGGTGTGTTTACAAGCTTGGGAAACCCCACTATTTATAGGCCTAAGGGAAGTTGAAAATCTAAATTAAATATTGCTTTCCACTCATTTCATCAACTTCACCTAACACACCATTACATTTAAAAACAATTTTTCTTTCTTTAAACTTAGTGTTTGAGAGGATCCAAGGCTCTCTTAATTGCTCAACATGTAAGGCTCAAAAGAGGATCCAAGGCTCAAAAGAGGATCCAAAGCTCAAAAGATGATCCAATGCTCAAAAGATGATCCAATGCTCAAAAGAGGATCCAATGATCAAAAGAGGATCCAATGACATTGCATTGCAGTCAGCTTGTGGACAGGTTTTGGGCTTGGTATTTGCTCCGAACAAATCTGGAAAAATATGGATCTTCAAGCCCTTTGTCTTATCTTTCCAAGCATATGTAGCCCAACTCAAGGACAAATCGGAAAGACCTTCAAATGTCATTTATGGCCCAGTAACGCAGATGCTGCCGAATTTTGACCTTGATCTACTAAATCATGTATAACTTCCTCTAGAAGACTCCGAATCATGAACCGTAAAATGCTACGGAAACTAGACTTCCGTATCTTTCCAATGATGTATGGCTCATTATCTGGTTCTTCTTGAGCAAGTAAAGGTTAATCCGTGAAATTGAATGATCTGCAGACACTGTTTTAAGCTAAATTGTCTTCAAAATGCATGTAATGAGTCTCAACCTTATTACACTGAAACATACACAAACTTTATTAAAAGCACAAGTTTAACTCAAAAACATAACCAAATCATAAGTTAGAAGGGTATAAAAAGATATGTAATTATGCACCGATCAGCCTCTAGCTCGAAAAAGGAGTCGGAGCTCCAAAAGTAAGCCCAAATCGAGTGGGACGGAGAGAGAGAGAGAGAGAGAGAGAGAGAGATGGGGTTTGGAGTTGGTGCAAGGCAAGATGGGGGTGAATAGGGGGCGGGATTATACAGGAACTTTTTTGTGGATGAGATTGTACTTGAGGAGCAATGGGCTCTTGTTATTCAAATCTTCTTTCACAAACTCAAAGGGGCATTCCTTTTGTTTTCAAGGCCAGTTCCACTCTCTTTGTGTACAGGCTAAGCCACAATCCATGCAGGATCACCTTGTTTCCTTCTGCCATCTCTCTTTCACACTCTTTTTCAATTTGGGGTTGGATGTTGGAGTCAAATGTTACTGCAGCTTTTTAATAGAGTTCTGCTGCCGAGCCAACACCAGAAAGAAAGAGGGATAGCTTTATAATTACAATGAACTTAGTTTTTATAGGAATATATATATATATATATATAAGAATTCATTATAATGATTAAATTTCAATATCACAAATTTAATATCTTAGTAAGTAGAACCCAAATTCTAGCAACCTAAAAATAATGAAAGAGTATCAAAAGTTGATTTTAGATAGAATAAGAAAATCAAATAAAATCCATGACACACATATAAATGACATATGAAGACATGAAAACAAATATAGATCATATTCATGTTCATTGTAGACAATTTACATTTGTGAGAAGGGTCAATGGTAAGTATAGCTATAAAACAAGTTGGATAACATAGATAAATATAATATTTTCAAAATGTTGAGAAGGGTCAAGTGACCCTTGTAGGCCTTAATTGGCTTCGCCAATGGGGATAGGGCTTGGGGTTGGTGCGAAGTGAGAGGGGGTGAACAGGGGGCTCTGGGTTTGTTGGCTTAGGGAGGGTTTGCGATTTTTTAAGTTTAGTTTTAAAAAATTTATGTTATTTTATCATTTTATATAAATTTTTTAGGGAACTGGTTGGTTAATAGGTGGGTTCCACAGTAGACATGTCAGCATTTAACAATTGACCACACGATCAACTTAACGGAAGGATGAAATTGGACAAAGTTGCAAACGTAAGGGTGTAAATTGATAAAATTGATATGATACCCTAGGGTCCATATTGAGAACCACCCCAAATCTGCAGGGTGTCTTTTGTGGTTAGCCCTACTTTTTATGAATATAATATGGGTAAGGGAAATTTTAGTTTTCATGTATTTCATACTTAATATATTTACTTATTAGAAAAGATCAAAATTTAAAATAAGAATTAGATAAATAAATAAAATAACACCATTGAAAATAAAAAATTTAATTTTGTCCAAAGTCTGAAATAAATTTGATAATAACCTAATTTGATCCTGTAGTTATTTGAAGTGAATTTATAAAATAAATATATTAGGTTGACACATGTAGACTTTATTCCATCATAAATAGATTCGGAATTTGATCATAATGATTTATCTTATTCTTCTAAATATTCGATCATAAGAAAGATGATACAAAAAGATGAAAGCTGGCATAGTTATATCGTCTCTTCTATTCCAAAGCTTTTATCTATTTATTTTATGTTTAAGAAAGAAGAGTGTAAATAGCTCTTGTAGCTCAGTTGGTTAGAGCACCCGTTTAGTAAGCGGGAGGTCTTGAGTTCAACTCTCAACGAGAGCATATTACTAATTACAAATCTGATTTTTGTTATAAATTTTTCCATTATAATATACTATCCAAAAGTCTTTTATCTTTTTTTTTTAATTTAGGGATAACTGTTGATTCACTCTCTAAACTTGCACTCTACTTTCAATTTGCACCCTTAACTTTTTCTTGGAAAATTATGGATACGAACTAATTTTTATCGGCAATTTCTCCCTTGCAATTTTCTGTTAAATCATTAAGAAAAATATTTTTTTGGGAAAACATGGAAGAAAAAGAGAACAAAAACAAAAAAGAAAAAAATTTATTGGGACCCACAGACTAAGAACCTATCCCCCTTGTATTTTCATCTCCTCCCATTCCCCATGACCACCACGCACAAGCCACCCTCCACCCCACACACCCTGCAACCCCCCTTCCCCTACGGTGTTTTCTTCTCCCTCATTCCCCCATGACCACCACTAACACCCACCGCCCCACTTACCCCTCCCTCATTTTCCCCCGTTCTGTTCTTTCACCCCCAGACTCATCAACCCTATCCCTCAACAAATCTTCCTCCATTTCCGCCGTCGCCACCTCCTCTTTCTCCATCCACACACTCCCTCAATTTCTTTTGTCCCCCACCCCATCTGTCAATTTCCATACCTCCACACTCAAAAAGCTCACAATCGATCCAAGCCTTTCAAAAACAATCGAAAGATAAAATTCTTGATCATAAGGCATAAGTGGCTTTACTATAAGTGCGTTACAGCTTCTCTTCTCAAGCTTTTTCCAAATTCACACAAAACCCATCAACCAAAACATCAACAAATTCAATCTTTAACACTTAGGTTTGCAAAAAAAAGATTGAAATCAAATAAAATATTGTTTGGGGGTGGTCAAAATTCACCCAATTGGCCAAGGAAGAATTCCTAGAGTCCGAGGATTCCTAGTGGGCGAAGAGTTCCTAACGGCTGGAGAATTCCTAGTGGGCGAAGAATTCCTAGCGGCCGGAGAATTACTAGCGGGCGAAGAATTCCTAGCGGGAGAAGAATTCCAAGCGGGCGAGGATTCCTAGCGGGTGAAGAATTCATAGCGGTCGGAGCATTCCTAGCAGGCAAGATTTCCTAGCAGCTAGAGAATTCCTAGCGGCCGAAGAATTCCTAGCAGCCGAAGTGCTTTCTCAAAAAGGTGGCCGAGGTCTTTTCTTCAAAGGCCATGGTGCCTTCTCAAAAATGCGGCTGATATGTTTTCTTCAAAGGCCGTGGTGCCTTCTCAAAAATATGGTCGGCTGCTTCCCTTTACAAAAGTAGTTGGGCATATCCTTGCAAAAGTAGCCAGACATATCCTTACAAAAGTGGCGGAATGCTTCATTCTCAAAAACTTGGGCCGGGCACTCCTTGAATACCTTGGCCGACCACTCCTCTTACAAAAAGCTGGGCTATGGCGAATTTTCTCCTTGCTCACCTTGGCGCCCTCCTCTCAACACTTGGGCAAGCAAGGTCGGGCCAAGGGAGTTGAAGTTCGGCGGGAGGTATGTCCGCTGAATTCCCAATATTCGAATATTTGAGAACTCAAATATAGTCCAATGTAGGGCCAAGCCCAACATCCAAATTTTTGGAGTTCCCATACCACCCATCTTGGCGGATGGTCGGCGGATGGTAAGCCAACTCTAGAATTCTAAAAACTCAAGGGGCACGAGGTTCCACCAGATGTCAAGATGAAATCTTAGAGGCCAAGGCCCAAGCCACGGATTCACGCCCAAGATTTCCAGAGATCAATGTGCATGTGATGGAGGCCTCACAAGGAAACAAATCAAGGAGATTGATGATAGTTCAACATATTCAAAAACATGAGAGAATCAAGCAATCAAAATATTTTCACCAATGTGATCCCACAAATTCAAGGGGCTTCAAAAGGAAAGAGTTTTAAAAAGAGTTGACATTTGGCCATTCAATGGCCAGCCCATGGGCTGACGGAAGCCCTATATAAACCTCACCATACGAAGACATAAGACACACAACATCAGATAGACAAACCTATTTTCCGTCTCGCACTTTTCTTTTTCTAGACTTAGGATTTTACTTTTCATGCACCTAGTGTAGTGAGTTCTTCCTTTTCATAGTGTAAGTTTAAATTCTCGTTCAATTTATATTTTCTTGTCATTTAAATTCAAGTTTATTTCATTTGCTTTACTTTTCATTGTTATCACACTTCAATTAAGTTTAATTTCAAGTTCATTTTACTTTATTGTTCTTATTGCTTTCGTTTCGTTCTTGCTTTAATTATCGCTTTGATTCATTTTATTGCACTTTAATTCTCGTCTTCACGTTATTTATCTTTCGCACTTTACTTTATGCATTTGTCTTTAAATTAGATTTAAGTTTAAGCACCTTTACTTTACGCACTTATTCTTCGTTTCATTACATTTCACCTTCAATCTTCATCTCCACCCACTCCACATCATTTGGTCGCTCACATAAAGCCTTGACCCTAAGGTAGTTAAAGAACCTAGGCCGTGAGGAGGTTCCTTGCTTGGCTGAACAATCATTTGATTAAAGTCAAATCTCGGATGCAACACATCCATCAACTCACATTCCATTCAAGCCCAAATTCGGGGCTTGGTGGTGGCACGCCCCGCACTCAAAAAAGAAGAAGGACCAAAAGTTCCTTCCATCGGCTGCCTCGGCCAAAAAGTGGGAAACAAATATAATAGAATTTACCTCCTTGCCATCGGATAACATTTGGGGTAGGAGGTCATGGGGAAGAAGAAAAAACAGAGGGGAAGGTTGGGGTGGGGTGGAGGGGCCATTGGAAGTCATATGGAGAGAGGGGGAGTAGAGGGGGGAGAGAAAAAATAGATGGAAAGGTTGGGTGTGAGGAGAGAGTGATTGGCTGGGTGGGCCCCTCTCTTATTACAATATTTTTTTCTTTCATTTTAGATTTCAAATTATTTTATTCTTGTATTTAATTATTTTAACATATAAAATGACCAATTTGCCCTCATATTTAACGGCAAATTGGATGAAATGTTAAGATTTAGATAGGGGGAATTGGTGATAAAAATTAGTTTGTGTACTTAACTTTCTGCAAAAAAAAATATGAGGGTGCAAATCGAAACTAGCGTACAAGTTCAAGGGGCAAATGGACAGTTTTTTATATATATAAATAGTTATAATGGAATTATCTTCATTTGTTGGGTTTAGTCCACACATTTGTTGTCGTTGATACAAGTCCTTTGACTTTTGTGCCACATAGAATTATCTTCATTTGGCTGTCGATTTACCCTGTGAAGTTGTATGCTACTTTCAATTTGCACCGTACACGAACTAATTTTTATTGCCAATTCTCCCTACCGTCAAAATCTCAACATTTTATCCAATTTTTTTAAATTTATTAAATCATTAAAAAATGATTATTTTTGAACAAATTGAAGAAAAAGGAGAACAAAAACAAAGAAGAACAAAAATCACGGGGACCCATACCCCCCTATAATGTTTTCTTCTCCCCCCATTCCCTATGACCAGCACCCACCACAAGCCACCCTCCATCCCTAGATCAATCCCCACCCATGACCCCTCCTCGCTCCTCCCCCATTATGTTTCTTCCCCCCCAGACCATTCACCCTCTTCCCTATCCTCCCCTTGATTTCTTCTTCCTTAATTCTCCCATGACCACCACCCACAAGCTCCAATCGCCAAACGAACCTAGAACCTACATACCCACCCCCCCCTCCCCACTTTCCCAAGGAACCCAAAACCCACATACCCACCCCGCAAACTAACCCCAAACCCACAAACCAGACCTTAAGGCTCGACATGTTTAATTCAATTTTCTCCTTATAATTTCTGTTATATTATGATATATTTGTGAATAAGGCTGAGCGTAATGGTTTACTTAAGCTTATTCTAAGTTTTTAGTTTGAAGGTACTTTAATTTAATAAAGCTCAAGATGGTTAGTGTGAGCAAGCTGACCCCCTGATACATTTTAAGAGGCCAACTAGGGTTTTAGCGCTAGGGTTAGGGCAAGCCAATTAGATGACACATTTACAAATGAACTTTAGGGTTTAGCTCTGTTGGTTATAGAGGAAAAAGGTACAAAAGGTAGAGAGAGAGTTCTGAAAAAGGAAAAAGGATTTTCTAGAGGTAGATTGATGGCTGGAGCTTAGACAGGAGGGTTTGAGAGGATCAAAATCGTTTCTCCTTCTGAACTTTTGATATTAAGAAACTAGATATCCCCAACTTTCTGTAAATATAAAGATCTTCAAATTTGGACAAGTATGCAATTTATGGGGATTTTGCAAAGTTGGTCATGTGACGTTGATTCCAGTCTTCCAATTACAAGTATCAGTTTCATAATTGGTAGACGACATAGAATTGGAACTCCGTTTGACCTCAAATTTTTAAATAATTTAAACGTTAAGTCTAAAATGACTCTGTAAAATCTCGTGCTCATGGGACATGTGGTTATTATATAATAGGTTTATGAAGTGGACTAGGTTAGGATCGGATTGTTTTCATAGACTGTCTTCAATACTTGCTTTTCTTTGTCTTTGTCTTTGCGCTATACATTCATTACCTTCGCGTTTACGCTCCGAAGAGTTTGCCCACAGGCGGTCAGCGTTTGCATTGCAAACATGCAATTGCATGACTGTGATGCAATGCAAGCATGACTGTGCATAAACGAAAATAAGAAAAATGGCTCATATTTTATTGTACTGGCATAATTAGACATATTTTTTTACTATAAATCGCAGGGCGCAATTATCCGAAATATATAGCATCACAAACGGTAAGGGGCAATAATCCGAACATATTATATTACAAAAGGACCAAGCTTCCGAAAATACCTAGCAATAAAAATTGTCATGTAGTGCGAATAACATTCCAAAATATCCCCAATTTCTTAAACCATAATGTGGTTAACCCTAATTTTTAATCATAGCCATGGGGTCATAATCAAGTGGTTGCTTTTCTTTGTCTTCACGCTATACATTCATTAGCTTCATGCTTAAGCCCTGTGGAGTTTGCCCACGGGCGGGTACCGTTTGCATTACACACATGCAATAGCACTATGGTGATGCAATGCAAGAGTGACTATGCGCAAACGAAAATAAGGATCATATTTTATTGTATTGGCATAAGTAGACATTTTTTTTACTATAAATCGCAGGGCGCAGTTATCCAAAATACATAGCATCACAAACGGTAAGGGGCAATAATCCGCACATATTAGAAACGGTAAGGACCAATTATCCGAAAATACCTAGTAATAGAAATTGTCATGTAGTGCGAATAACATTCCCCAATATCCTCAATTTCGTAAACCATAATTTGGTTAACCCTAATTTTTTTATCATAGCCATAAGGTCATAATCAAGTGGTTACATGCTTTTCTTTGTCTTCATCCTTTACATTAATATGCTTCGCGTTGAAGCTCTGTGGAGTTTGCCCACAAGCGGGTAGCGTTTGCATTACAAACATGCAATTGCACTATGGTGATGCAATGCAAGAGTGACTGTGCGCAAATGAAAATAAGAAAAAATGGATCCTATTTTATTGTATAGGCATAATTAGACATATTTTTTACTATAAATCGCAAGGCATAATTATCTGAAATGCATAGCATGATAAATGATAAGGGGCAATAATCCAAACATATTAGAAACAGTACGGAGCAATGATCCGAAATTACTTAGTATTAGAAATTATGATGTAGTGCGAAAAACATTTCAAAATATCCCCAATTTCATAAACCCAAAATTTTAATCGTATCCATAATTCAATCTGTTTTCTTTCTCTTTGGGGTACGTGAATGGACACTTATATTACCTTTCCGTTTTTGCTATGTGGAGTGTGGTTCTACATCCTCATTACCCTTATCCGCGGCCTCGTCCTCATCCTCATCCTCACCCCCACCTCATCCTCTTCGATCCAAGCTTCCTCTTCATCTTCCACTTCCTCTCCATCTTCCTCATCTTCTTCATGCTCTTGTGCTACCACAATTTTGGTCTTTCTTTTCTAAGTATGTCATCTTTAACTTTTGAGCGAAACTGCTACATACAATGAAATATTGACATATATAAATAATCAATTTCATTAAATTTTCTTTTGCACACGGGTGATCATGGTTTGCATTGCAGAATTGAATATATTATTGAAAATTGCAAAATTGAACATCTTATAAATCGTATGGGGCAATTACAAACTTACATGTATTGCATCATCATCTAAGACGTCTTGACCAATCTCTTCACTTGCAATGGTTGTCGTCTTGGTTTTCTTCAATATCTCATATTACAATATAACATTGTTCATGTTCATTGTTGGTCTCTTATTATAATATAACATCGGTGATGTTCGTTAATTTTATAAAATCACTATGAAATGAAGCTGAATTGACTCACAATCTCTAGTTGTAGGTGCCTGATCTCTATGATTGCTTCCAATGACGTTGAAAATAGTAGGGCATTCAACCCAGCATTCAACTCAAAAATCCCGGTTGCAGCTTGAGCAGTTACCTATATTCAGGCACATGCAATTACAACAATCACCACTGGAAGCCATGAATTAGGAATAAATTATACAATGGAAACTACTTACATGAGTTACACCATCAGGTAATGGTAGATCAGCGCTAGCTTTTCCACGGGGTATCTGCACTAGTTTACTTTCATTATCGGCACCCCAGCTTGTTATTCACACTGACCATGCCTGAGGAGAGATGTTTCCAACCTTTATATTGGCACCTGCCAGAGTTGTATGTTATCCTTCCTATGGAATCGAGGTATCATGTTAGGTTTTAGAAAAAAAATTCAATTTAATGTAGGAAGTGTAAGTACATAAAACGTGTTCAGTGTAGAACCTACCGCTTCACGTAAGTCGTCATAGTGCCGGTACCTTATGTACTCATCTCTATACTTGGCATAGTCGGATGAATTTGCAAGGCATTCCGAAGCTGGGTATCCATTAAGTGCTTCCTCGACTTCTCATTCTTCAATGAGCTTATAATCTAAAAGTATTGTCCTCGGTAGAATTTTGGGTACTCGAAGTTCTGTGCTGCCTAAGTTTTGCATAGCCACTCGCTCTCCCAAATACCAGGCAAAACCAGCTTGTCCCTCTTGTAGAATTCGTTTACGCGTTGCGGGCATGGTATTTTTTACTTCGTCCAACATCTCAGATTCATTGGTCCCCCATGGGTTCCAATTAATCTACAATACAAAGTGGTCACCTTTGCGTATCATACATATTTTTGCTAATAAAAGCTCGGCTCAAGAGTAAATACTTTATACCTGATCATTTGTTAAATGTCGCATCATGACTCTAAATTGTACCAATTGATGGCGCAAGTCTCGCTTTGATTTTGCACCTAACCACAACGGTCATGGCCACATGTTCAAGGTCCCAATGGGCCTTGCTAAAGCAAAAGGCTTTAAGTACTCGCAGACCCATACCTAAACAAAACAAGTATACAAATTAGCAATTTAAGCAAAAAAACGTCTGCTGCACTTTGGGGACATCCAGTTTGATTAAACTAACCTCCCATGCCCTCCAATAACCGCCCATGCTTGAGGACGTACCTCTGGAACAAGAATCCATTGATCTAAACAAGCATGACAATGCCGCACCACCTCAATCGTAATTACCAATTTCTGACACTATTTTCAGACTGGGGGCGTAGTGCATACTCACATATTGGCTCTTATCATTGAGGAATGAGGAGCCAATCAAGAAAAGTATGAATGCCCTTGCAATTTGGTCAGCTTCTTTATCATCTTTGGGCATTTTCTTCCAATACGGGGTACAAAGGCTTTCATAAGGCATCCTCCTTTTGCCCTCCAGTAGGTCTGCAATTGGTTTCCCAAACAATTTAACTAGCTTTTTCTTATTCTTGTAAATCTCTAGGTTGTACTTTAATCGCTTCCCATCCACACAATCCTGTGATTGCTGCGAAGTCCGTAGGGGTCATCGTCATCTCTCCAACTTCGTCGAGGTGGAATGTGTGAGTAGTGCCCCACTATCTCTCAGCTAAGGCCACAAGTAATGGCCTATCCCTTTTCTTTCCATGCCCTAGTATTGACACAAAGGGCAAAGAGCCAGCTTCTTTAACCTTGGCTTTGATAGTGTCCTGCATTGCCTATCCCTTTTATTTTCATGCCCCAATATTTACACTAGATATATCAATTTATATATAAACCAAAAACCTGAGTGTCTCCTTTCATGACTGAACTAATTTTAAAAAGTTCCCTTTGTACCAACTAAACCGACGTCTCTATCCAAACTATTAACCCAAAAACTGGCACCATAAGCAGCAACTTCCTAATCATATCACTTTCCAAGACAGCTCCTAGAAATTTAAGAACTTGCACACTTACATATAACAAGCAAAATGCTATAGACCTTTTGTTTGTTTTTTTGTCAGAAATGCTATAGACCTCACGACGAGCAGATAAGAAGACATAACAATGAAAACTGACACAGCAAATGGAATAGAATTTTATTTTCTTTAAACTCAGAAAGATATTGGTGAATCAAAAATTAATTCAAAACATTCACAGAATAAGAAAAAACATACACTAATCATTTGAGCAACTAAAATAAAGGTTGAAAGTAAATACCAGATTTTTCGAAACCACCCATTCCAAAATCTTGTACGCCCTGATGCAAATATTATTCTATGAACGGTAGTTTGAGGTTCTTATTTGCAGATATAACAGCAAATCCCTTTGAAATGGTAAACATGATCACTCCAAATATGATGATCCTCCCAAGAATCTTTTCTGACCCACTGAAATTGATAAAACAAATATAAAATCAATATTTTATTGTTCCTTTTGGTCATAAATGTTGCTGTCAAACTAAAAATTAAGGAAAAACTTACCTGACTTTTTTTCTCTGTTTACACTTTGGCTGCTTGACGTATGTATGAGGCTGAGGTGAAGCTTCTTTTTCCTTTCTAATTTTATGGCCAAAAAATCACCAAAGAAGTGAGTTCTAAGTCGATGATGAAAACTGATGGGTGTAAAATATGTGGCTTTCTGTTTATATAGCAGAGGTTGTGTGACTTTATTTTTTTGTTTTTCTATTTATTTTTATTTTTTTGAACTTTTAGAAACTCAATAGTGATTAGGGAGTCACGTGCTCTCTACAAACTACCTCTCTCATGTTCATATTCCAATGGATGGATAGACACAAGACTATTTTTACTTCGTTATCTGTTAGTTATTATTTTTGTTTTTAGTCTGAAAAACTATGCACTTGCTGAAACCCAAAGGTAAGGTAGCAATTCAAATGCTAAACCCAAAGAAATGCACCAGTCTCTAGGCTTGGCTTTTACCAAAAAGTTGAAGACACCAGCAATTGGCTATCACTTTTTCAGTCCTGCTCTGTTGGTAAGATTTGGAAAAAGATTCTGTAATGTTGCAAGCACGAAAAAGTTTCTTGATAACATGTTAAAGGGTACAAACTTCCAGTTCATTTCAATTCTAATTTTTTGTAAAAAACTTGTATGATACTAGAATTAAGAAGTTTTAGGATGAAAGCCAAACACAAATCGACCACTATGAACAGTAAGACATAAACTACAGTAAAAGCAGAGACAATTCACTTTGAAACGTCAAAAGAAACAAACTCAATTGATATCTGAAACATGCAAAGCCAAAATTGATTCAAAGCAGCAAATGAGTGAGAATCAATATAGTGTTGAAACACCTGGGCTTCGACAAATGGGCCAATATTATTAACTAGAACAACCAGCGACCAAACCTCCCCCCAATTATATATCTTTTATTTTATTGGTGGGCTGTGGACTGGGCTTTGATGGGCGGGTCAGGTTGGGCTTTCATAGGCTCAAATGGGTCGGGCTTATGAGTCGGGTTGGGTTTTAGACACCTTAACTTAAGCCTAGCCCACTAAAAGATGGGCCGGGCTTTTCCTCAATGGGCTAGGTAGGCCCCCATCGGTCCATGGGCTCGTGGGCCAAATGATGACCCCTAATTGAATGAAGGTAACAAATTAGTGTTATTCCCGTCACATGCAACTTCTTCTTTAATTTCTTAGGCCTCTCTATTTTAGCATGAAAAGCCACAATTACAAGACAAGATTTTGTACGCATAAAAAAACATTACAAGATAAGGGTAGATGCGGTAAACAAAAACAACTTTCTCACACTAGATGTCCTTTTTGGTCGTGCAATTGAGTCATTCTCTATTAAATGCCCATAATTCATATTATCATGGAATGGATACTTTTGTCAAAACCTTTATATGAATTTTCCACTTATATGATTACATTGCCTATATCTAGAAAACTTCATTTCTAGTCATATCTACTCTGCAGAGATTCCCTCAATTATATCTTTAGAGCATTCCTTATTAAGAGTATAGATCCTTTGTTGTATATTCACTTGCCTCTGTGAACTTATCGAGAATCCTGAAGACCACCTTTTGAATCATATATGTTGACACGAATGTATAGGGATCTTGAAGACAGACGACTTTCCCAAAGACAACTATGATGTAACATCCCGACCCAACTTTAATTATTTGATTAAATTAATTAATGTATTTAATTATGAAATTACATTATTACCTCGGGGATAGGGTTATTTTGGTCACTTTTAATTCGGTAGGATTTTGGGGAAATAAATGGCACCATGACGTGGATCACGTCAATACGAGTTCGCACACACGTATTGGACTCAAAGCGAAGTTGTAACGAGGAAGTTACGATCTACGGAAGTCTAGTGGCACAACCATAAATATTTCGAAGTTCAGTTTTTAAAAGTCAAATTTCTCTCTCTCTCTCTCTCTCTCTCTCTCTCTCTCTCTCTCTCTCTCTCTCTCTCCCCTAACATTTTTTCTTCGCGCAACAGCCCCCCCTTTCATTTCAGCCGCCACACCACATGCCACCACCAAATCCGACGGGACCGGTACCAAGACGTCAAGCTCAACCTCCTCTTCCTACCCCACCCCACCTCCGACCGAACACCACCTCCAACAACCGGGAAATGCAAAAAACATGCCTAATTTTTCATAAACTTTCTGGGGTTCGTTCTGGCTATTCCGGCCACCATTTTCGTCAATCTAGGTATGCTTTCTCATCTCTCAACATGTTCTAGCTGATGGTTTGGTTGATTAGGATCGATTTTTGAGTTTTGAAATCAATTTAAAACTTAAAGTTTGGCCGATTTTTGGCTCATGATTCCGGCAAGTTCCAGTCACTTTTGGCCATGGTCCAAGAACAAAAGTTACTTGACTCGTTGCCTTGATCACGAAGGTATAGGTATTATTGGATGCTTCGAGAATTTTCCAGTCGCTAGAATTTCTCAAGGCACCCACTCACTACCGGCTCGTGTGGTCGAGGTGGGTGACCCATTTAGTCCTAAAATGATCCCATGTCATCCCGAGCATGACTATATGGTCGGATTTAAATTTGGTTATCATTGATTGTCAATCGGATTTACGCATATAAGGCATTATCCGGGTTCGATGTGTTCGGACCGTTGGATCGACTTCGTTTCAAATATGTTAATCTAGATACTCTATGATCGTGTAGGAATTCGCGATCGAGAATCGGAGTCTTGGATGCTCGATTCAAGACTCAAAGTTGCGACACAACGGTGACTGTAATCGTGCCATCGCGAGCAATCTAACCGCTTGATCTAGACCAAACTTGCAGGAGTGTTTAATAATTTGTTGAACCAGTAGAAACTTTGGATAAAAATCGGGAGGTTGTGGGCCCTACAGGCCCCGTTGACCCTGTTGACCACGGGTTTTTGAGCGTCCAGTCCTTTGGAAAGTACTAGAATTGCTTTGGACCTTTCTAAGGTGGTGAGTGCACTTAAGGTCCGGGAATTTGGGTTTGATTTTGAAGTGCGCGGTTGAAGTCGTATGACTAGTTTTGGTGGTGTTCGTGTAATTGTTTTGGTGTGTTACTCTCTGAACATTTGAAAGGTATGTTTATAGTGCTTTAGTTTTGAGAGTATAATATTGTTAATTGTGGGTGTTGGCTATCATAGTGATATAAATGAAGCTTTGGGTATCATATGGATTTGTTTGTGGTGCATTAGTTTACGTGGTTATCGGACTTTGACTTGCAATGTCTTTAAGAATGTCGGAATTAGTATGTATATATTGATGGGCTATGGTCTTGGGGAGTTTAAATATGGTGTTTTAGATTTTGTTATCTTGTCTTGTGGGATTTTCCGAGGTTGTATATTTCCTAAGTATATAGAAATAGTGTTTTGAATATTCATTAAATCGAATGAGCTTATTTAGTCTCGAAGTTTTCTTAATTATGGTTTGAATATGGTTTTCAAAAAGGAAGTATGGGTATTATTTTATTATATATATATATATATATATTTGTTATATGGAAGTGCAATTTGTTTTGGAAATTTGATTTCGAGAATATTATCTTTATTATATATTAGTTTACGAAAGTGGATTTTGGATCTTGGCAATGGCACACCATTTCATGTACACCCTCCCTGGATACTGCTTATGTAATTGATGGATACTGGGAAACTATAGTTCTGGTTTGGATATGTCGGAACCCGAGCACCCTTGATGAGGTGTTACCGTAGACCCTTAGCGGTGCAGTCTGCGAGCGTAGGACTTGTCATAGGCGCATGAGGATTGAGGATTATGCTGTGCGTGATGGTGAGCCCAATCCGTCGGTTGGACGGCTCGTCCCTGGCCACATGGCTGCTAAGGATTCCTCAGTGTGGGTCAGCCAAACAATTCCCGCGTCGGATTGTTTTCCCCAGTACATGATGTACACTATCATATGTACCTCCCCTTGGAAACAATGGACATGGATACTTGGATACATTGAAATGGATAGCTGGGTAGTATGTGCGCTCGTCATAAGCGCACGAGTATTGAGGATTCTATTGTGCGTGCTGGTCAGCCCAGTCCCCCAGTTAGACGGCTCGTCCCTGGCCACATGGTTGTTGAGATTCCTCCATATGGTCTAGTCAAACGATCCCCGGATTGGATTGTCTTCCCTTGGTATATGATGATGGTGTGAGGTATGTATATATATATACATACATATTAAATATATAACCGTGGATTCATTTTAGGGCTGAGATTCTTAAACTTGTGATTCGTGAGTACCCTGCACAGGTGTGAACGTCCGATTTATAGTTTGGAAAGTGTTATTCGGCAACTTACGCCTTAGATAGGGTATGGTTGCGGAAAAGAACTGATAAAAGGAAGGGAACTCATAAAGTATTCATTGGTTGCCTTGTCAAATTTGAGGTGGTAAATGAATCTAAATTTAATCGTTGGTATTACTCTAAATAATCATATACTATCTGTGTTTGGGCCATAAATTTGCACGCACAGCCCAGCGCTAGAGGCCCAGGAAAACAAAGCTCAGGATCCAAGCAATTTGGGCTTTTTGTTCAAAATTGGAATCAAGAGCCTGGATAATAAAAAAAACCCATGTCAAATTGTTGGTAGCCACCAGAGTCTTTTTAAGATTGGGCCAATTTCCAACACACCCAGCCCATTTATTTTTCAGAAAAAGGGGCCATAACACAAAAACTTTTGGGATTTTTTATCCACTAAAAAGAGACTAGCCCAGCCTTTTTACACCATCTAAATCTCTACCTCAGAAGGTTGACAAAATCAGAAGATCTTTCCCAAGTGACTCCCTGGCGTTGAAAAGTCAAAATTTTCAACTATTACAGAGAGGTTGATAGGAAATTAATGAAGGCAGGTTTTGCAGAAAGGCTTCCCTATTTTTACTCAGCCAAAAGAAGAAAGTCAGAATTATTATATATATGCATATAGAGAAGCTCTGCACCAAAATAGGTGGCCTTTTCAAGACATAAGCAGACTACGTTTTCAAGAGATAAGTAGGAAGCAGGGAGTTGTTCAGCTGGAAGATCAAAACTAACCATCACAGCAGTTTGAACTCTTACAAAGAGTAGTTAAAATTAAAGAAGGATTAGGTTTTCTTTCAAGAAAAATAGGGAAGTGACTGCCTTAGGAACTGACTGTTGATGGTCTACTTGCCAGAATAGATAACTTCCCTTTTCTTGGACATTTGAAAATAAAAAATCTTGTTTTTTAGAAAATTTGCCGCCCATTTTAAAGATTAAAAATCCCACTCCAGCATTTCCTATAAATATGGGAGAAGGTGAACAGAGCAAAGGACAGCCAAAAATCAATCAAAAACAAAAACTCAAAACGATCACTTGATCTCAAAAACCTTCAAAACACTGAAGCAACCAAAAGCTCATTGAGCCACAAAAAATAAGCCAGCTACAAATCAAAATCCCCAACTTCGGTTCAGATTTAGAGAAATAAGTCATTCAAAACGAGATTTCTCTTGTTACAAATTTGGTTCAGCATAAGCCAAATCAAGCAGAGTTCAGGTTGTACAAATATGAGAACCTCAACAAATTTATGGAGAGCCCTGATCAAGCAGAACAGGTACCACAGTGCAGTTCCAGCTCAGTAATCATTAAGTCCAGCCACTTCTGCCCCTTCCAGACTGAAGAGGTCACAATTCTGCCCGTTCAAAAAGCCTTCAAGGGCTTGACATAGATTAAAGCTCTTCCAAACTCGATTGTTGGTATCGATTTACAGCTGAAACTTGACAGTTGAAGTTGTTGACAGTCCAGTACAGCACAGGCATATCCAATCCAGCCCAGATCAGAAGCATTTATCCAGGCAGAAATGGAAGTCCAGACCTTTTTTTGTCTTTTATGGAGTTGGATTTCCTTTTTGAGCTTTGTAAAAGGTACTTCTGCCTAAAACAGTTCACTTTCTTATCACTTATTCTGGCCAGAACTACCAGTTTTATACTGTAAAAAATTGTGAAGTCCTCACCAGTCTGAGGCAAGAAAGGAACTTACTTGGTTGATATTCCTCACCCAAATTCACAATCGCTTGTTTAGAAATCAGTAACTTGGGGCGCAAGTTATCTATTTTGAAGAAGTCTGCTAGGATTTTTCATTGCTAGCAGTGGCACGCTCGCACACTAAAGAAAGTTGACTTGTTGACTAGTCAATGGTTTTCAAGGCAATGGGGAACTTTACCTTACCATCACAGTCACCAACTTTGCTGGGGGCAACACTAAAACTCATGGAATACTAGATGTGGACGTCATAGTTGGAACCAAGGAGCTGAAGATTGAATTTTTTGTGGTAGACACCACTTCTACCACTTATAATGCGCTGCTTGGCAGAGACTGGATCCACCAGAGTCTACGTGTTCCTTCCACTTTGCATCAGCAGTTAGCCCTTTGGCATGAAGAAGGTTTCATGAAAATAGTAGAGGTCGATCCACGACCATTTTTGCCTTTTGCCATGTGTTTTGAGGCCAAGTATTATCATGATGACCTTGGTCCTTTCACATTCTTTGGAGTCAACCAGAACGGCCGCTCTCATTGTGTCATGGCCCAGAGACTCATTGAAAATGGTCTAACCAATTCTCTAAAGGACTGAAATAGACCTTTTGTTCTGAACCTCCAAAACTGATGTTTAGTCCCAATCAACAAAAAAAGGATCGAGCTGCAACAATCCCATCCATTACAAAAAAGATTGTATATATTGGGAAGAAAGGAAGCTCTTTATGCTAGCCATCAATATGGCATAATTCACTCATGAGAGCACTGAAGAACAGGAAGAGAGTTTACAGGAGGATACTAGATTTTGCACCAGCAGCACTAGATGACTCTTTACCAAAAGTGGAAGGTCCATTACAAGAGATAAACTTAGGGATAGAAGAGGATCCAAGACCCACTTTCATTAGTGCATTGTTGAAAGAACCACTCAAGAGTGAAATCATTGCACTTTTGCATGATTTTAGAGACAGTTTTGCTTGGCATTATCATGAAATGCCTGGATTGGACAAAAAATTGCTAGAACACAAGTTGCCAATAAAAAAAGGCTACCTTCCAGTCAAACATGCCAGAAGAAGGATGTCCATGGAAACAAAACTAAAAGTCAAAGAAGAAATAGAAAGACTGGTCAAGGCAGGATTCATCAAACCAGCCATTTATGTGATTGGCTAGCCAATATTGTGCCAGTTCTGAAAAGAAAAACAGGGGCAGTTAGGATATGTGTGGATTATAGAAATCTAAATGAAGCATCTCCCAAAGATGAATATCTTATGCTAATGGCAGATATGCTGGTGGACGAAGCTGCTCATAATCAAATACTATCTTTCATGGATGGCAATGCAAGATATAATCATATTATGGTGGCAAAAGAAGACATCCATAAGACAGCCTTCATGTGTCTAGGACATATAGGTGCTTTTGAATACACTGTAATGTCTTTTGGATTGAGAAATGCAGGAGCCACCTATCAAAGAGCAATGAATTCTATTTTCCATGACATGATAGGTCATTCTCAAGAAGTATATATAGATGATGTGGTGATTAAGTCCTTAGAAGAAGGAGATCATGTATCAAATATGAAAAGGGCATTCCTAAGAATGAGACAACACAAGTTAAAAATGAACCCCAAGAAGTGTGTTTTTGGAGTTCAAGCAGGAAATTTCCTAGTTTTCTTGGTCCACCAAAGACGCATAAAGATTGATAAAATAAGGCAAAATCCATCATAGAAGCTCTACCACCTCGAAACAAGACAGAATTGCAGAGTCTCCTAGGAAAGATCAACTTTCTAAGAAGATTCATATCCAATTATGCAGGAAAAATCCAGCCTTTCTCCTCCTTGTTAAGGTTGAAGCAGGAACAGACATTTATGTGGGAGGAACAGCACCAACAGGCTTTTGAGGAAATCAAACACTACCTCTCAAATCCACCAGTTTTGTCCCCACCAAAGAGAGGCAGACCACTCAAATTATATGTTTCTGCATCAGAAGTGTCCATTGAGAGTCTGCTAGTTCAAGATAACAAGGAAGGGAAGGAACAAAAAGTCTATTATCTAAGCAGAACTTTAATAGAAGTATAAAGGAAATATTCTACAATTGAAAGACTTTGTCTAGCCTTATACTTCACTGCTGTGAAACTTAGATACTACATGTTGCCATTCACCATCTACATCATTGCCAAGACTGACCTAATCAAATACATGTTAACAAGGCCAATGTTGAAAGGCAGAATTGGCAAATGGACTCTGGCTTTGACAGAATTTGCTTTTAGATATGTTCCTCAGAAAGCTGACCAAGGACAAGCTATAGCAGATTTCCTAGCAGATCATCTAAGGGAAGAGATTGAAAACATGGATTCCTTGGATATAGCAAATGAAAATCTATTGACTAGAGCTCACACTTGCCTTAACAATCCCATCTATTCAGTTCACCTCACACCTTGGAAACTGTACTTTGATGGATCAAAGACTGATGTAGCCTCTGGAGCAGGGATTGTTTTGGAGGATCCACTGGGGATCAAACACTGTTATTCTTTCCAGCTAGATTTCCAATGCACCAACAACAGGGCTAAATATGAAGCTTTAATTGTTGGCCTTGAAATGTTGGTAGAATTAGGAATCCAGTCTGTGAAAATTTTGGGAGATTCTATGCTTGTGCTAAAGCAGATTGCTGGAGAATACAAGTGTCTAAATCCTTCTCTATCTGTCTATCTAGTGGTAGCCAGGAATCTTTTAACAGAGCTAGGGAAGCTACTTGGGAACATGTCCCAAGAGAAGAAAACTTTGCAGCTAATGAAATAGCTCGAATAGCAACTAGGGTACAAATGCCTGAAGACTGTGTGCAAAGGATCATCAAGGTAGGAAAGAAAAGTCTACCATCTATTCTGACTAGAGGAATGGAGATAGATGTCAATTCTTCCATAATCACTGAAGATGACTAGAGAATTCCCATCATAAATTACTTACAGTATCCAACTTTGCCTTCTGAAAAAAGAGTTAGAATCATGGCCTTAAACTACCTTATGTGGAATGGAGATTTGGTCCGAAAAAGCAAAGATGAGTTGCTTTTGAGGTTCCTAGGGAAGAAAGAGTACATGAAGGTCATGGGAGAAACCTATGAGGGAATCTGTGGAGCTTATCAAGGTGGAAGGAAGATGTGCTGGTTAATTAGAAGGTATGACTACTTCTGGCCATCCATGATGAAGGATTGCATTGAGTATTCCAAGGGATGTGAGGCTTGTCAAAGGCATGGTCCAATCCAGCAGGCTCCTTCAGTTCCTATGAATCCAGTAGTTAAGCCATGACCATTCAGAGGATGGGCAATGGATCTCATTAGCAAGATTTATCTAGCCAGTAGCAAACAACACTGTTTCATCATTGTAGCTATAGACTATTTCACCAAATGGGTAGAAGCCAAACCTATTAAATCCACCACATCTCAAGAGATCATCTCCTTCATAGAAGGGCAGATTATACAAAGGTTTAGCATTCCAGAATCAATCACAACTGACAGGGGATCTTCTTTCATATATGGAGAGATGCTAGATATGGCAGAAGCATTCAAATTTAAGCTACTTCAATCCACTCCTTATTATGCTCAAGCTAATGGACAGGCAGAATCAAGTAACAAGGTGATCATCAACATTATCAGGAAAATGCTTGAGAAAAATTGATCGGTGCATAAGTACATATCTTTTTTGTACCATTCTAACTTATGATTTGGTATGTTTTTGAGTTAACCTTGTGCTTTCAATAAATTTTTGTGTATGTTTCAGTATAATAAGGTTGAGACTCATTATTTGCATTTTGAAGACAAGTTAGCTCAAAACAGTGTCTGCAGATCAGTCATATTTACGGATTAACCTGTACTTGCTCAAAAAGAACTAGATAATGTGCCATACATCACTGGAAAGATACGGAAGTCTAGTTTCCGTAGCATTTTACGGTGCATGATTTGGAGTCTTCTAGAGGAAGTTATACATGATTTAGTAGCTCAAGGTCAAACATTCGAGCCTCAGTCCAGTTTCCGTGGGTCCGTTTGCAGGCCTCCGTTCATCTACTTGTACAAGTTAGATGGGGCGACACCCTTGATAGAAGTTGTTCCAATGGATGTCTACTATAACATATCCACATTGCAGCCCTATTGGATAAGTCTGGAGCCCTCAGCATGTCAAATACCGAACCTGGTTCATAGACAAACCATGCCTCAGTCCAGTTTTCGTGGGTCAGTTTGCAGGCCTCGGTTCAGCTTCTTGCACAAGTCCGATGGGCCGACACCCTTGATAGAAGTTGTTCCAATGGGTGTCTACTATAACATATCCAAATTTCAGCCTAATTGGATACGTTTGGAGCCCTCAGCATGTCAAACACGAATCTGGTTCACAGACAAACCTTTCCTGTCACATGTGCTTAAAGCAGCCACACATGGAGGCAAAGCATGGGCAGCTGTTGAGCCATGTTCTTAAAGCAGCCACACATGGAGGTAAAGCTTGTGGCAGCTGCAAAGTATGAGCTGCCACACATGGGAGACAAAGCACATGGGAGACAAAGCATGAGCTGCCACACATGGGCAGCTAAGAGACCATCCAAGGGGGAGGACGAATTTGAAGCCTATAAATAGAGAGTTTCAGCTCATTCAAAGGAGGATATCATTCCATAAATTACATTTCCATTGTACACCATCAAAGAGTTGTCTACACCATCAAAGAGTTGTCTACCATCAAAGAGTTGTTTACACCATCAAAGAGTTGTCTTCTTTATCAAAGAGCTATCTTCTTCTTCTTTCTCTTTTTATTTTCTGTTTTGTATGTTCTTGCTATCCATTCAAATTATGGATAGCTAAATATTTTAGTTAGGGCTCGATTGAAGCCCTAATCATGTTTCTTTAAGGATTTCGATATGTCTTTGCTATAAACTACTTTTGTGATGCTTATTGATTAATTTCAGATTATATTTTACTCTTTACATACGTTATGTTATGCTTGATCATCATATGCATGCTGTGTATTGAGTTTGTTACATAGGTAAATTTAGATGACCGAGTCTTGTACCTATGAAAGTAACAAAAGAACTAGTTATAAGTTCTTGAAATTAATCATCATGAATAACTAGAATAGATACCATGTTCTAGAATTTGTGTGTTTGTCGATTTCCATTGTGTTATGCATTCTTAAAGTACAACTTAGTAGATACCATGCTAAACACTTTAAGAATGAAAAGAGTTAGAGTAGATACCCATGCCTAACTTGTTGTTTAGGGAAATCAATAACTTAAAGAGTAGATATCATGCCTTTAGGTTGACAAACATAAGCATCCAAAATCTGTTTTGTAGCATTGTGCATGTCGTTTGCTTAAGGAAAAAGATTAGTGGTGAACATCGAATCCCTAACTAGTTTTCTCATTGTTTTAACCACAATCCAATTCTATTTTTAATCAAACGCTGTTTTCAATATTTAGCACAAATTAATCCAATCCTCGTGGGAACGATCTCGTGTTTGCTTTCTATACTATTTATCCGATCTTGTGCACTTGCGAGTTAAAACGTGCATATAGTTGCTTATTTTTTAGGTTACTATTTGTTCAACAAGTTTTTGGCGCCGCTGCCGCGGACTGTGTAACTAGTTTGTGCTGAATTTTGTTTTTTTTATTTGTTTTCTTTTACAGGTTGAATTTTGTTTATGCAAGGTCGTCGATCCCAAAATTTAGGTGTTGTTGTCTACAATCCTGAGATTGAACGAACTCTTACACGTCTTTGTAAGCAAGCTGAGAGGGCAAAACGATTAGAAACTGTGAACGAAATGGGGGATGAACAGGTTCGAAGGCCAATGAAGGACTCTTTTGTCCCTCAAAACCTTAATCAACCATCATGCATTGCCTACCAACCAAATGTGCAAGGCAGCTTCAATTTATCACCTCAATTGCTTAACATGGTGCCACACTATAGAGGCACACCTTCTGAAGATCCATACTTGCACATTAGGGATTTCTTTGATCTCTGCAAGACTCAAAACATACAAAGCTTGACAACAGAAGGAATCAGGTTAATTCTTTTTCCTTTCTCCTTAAAAGATAATGCTAAGTTGTGGTTGAATTCTCTGGCTACAGGTTCCATTACTACTTGGGAACAATTGGCCACTAAATTTTTGAAGAAGTTTTTCCCAGCCCAAAAGACAAGACAACTTAAAAGGGAGATTCAAACCTTCCAACAGAAGGATGGAGATCTTTTCTTTGAGGCATGGGAGCATTTCAAGGAGTTGCTTCTCAAGTGTCCACACCACAATCTATCTCAAGATGATCAGGTACAAGCTTTTTATGAAGGTTTAAATGATACTAACAAAAGTCTTGTTGATTCAGGTTGTGGAGGTGTGCTTATGGAAAAGAGTAGTGATGAAGCCATTGTGCTATTTGAGACCCTAAGTGAAAATTCTCAGCAATTCTCATCAAGAGGGAGACAAGGAGTGAAAGGTAAAGGTGTATATGAAGTTAGCACAAATGATGGAGTCCATAGTCAAATGGCAGCAATGGAGAAGAAGTTAGATATACTAGTGAAAGCAATGTCAGCTCAGAACATCTCTCAAGTTCAACAAGTTGCTAAAATCGAGGTATGTGCTATATGTTCTCATTCTAATCATACTACTGAGACTTGTCCTATGTCTTGTTTTACAGATCATGAGCAAGCTAATTATGTGGGGCAAAACAACTATCATCCCAAGAACAATCCATATTCGAACACATATAATCCAGGATGGAAAGACCACCCAAATTTTTCTTGGAGCAACAGTCAAAATGTGCTTAATCCACAAGGGCAACAGAAGAACTTCCAACAGGGAGATAATTATCATACTTCATCACAGGTGGCACAACCAAATACTGACCAGAAGAAGAATAATAATCTTGAAGGTGCCATACTCCAGTTCTTGACTGCACAGCAATAGACAAATGCTCTAACTAGTCAGAACATTCAGAAACTAGAAGCAACAACTAGCCAAGCTATTCAGAGATTGGAGGCACAAGTAGGGCAATTGGCAAAGGAGTTGAGTGAGAGGAAGAAAGGAGAGTTTCCATCACAAACCATACCTAATCCAGGGGGCCAGGAGCAGCTCAAGGCTGTGACAGTCCTTAGAAGTGGCAAGGTAGTTGACAACAAGGTGGGGACAGATAAGAAAGAACAAGAAAATGTTGAATCTTCTCCAGCCACAAAGGTAAGTGAGAAGGAGAAGGTGATATTTCCACCCTTCCCTCAAAGGTTAGTTAAACAAAAGAAAGAAAAACATCTTCTTGATATTTTTGAAACTTTGAGAAAAGTAGAAATCAACATTCCTTTACTTGATGCAATTAAACAAATTCCTTCTTATGCTAAGTTTTTAAAGGATTGTTGCATACACAAAAGACAGTTTCAGGAACATGAGAAAGTTGCATTAACTGAGGAGGTAAGTGCGGTTTTATTGAGAAAATTACCACCTAAACTAAAAGATCCAGGTAGTTTTACAATTCCTTGCAGGGTTGGTAACCGTCTATTTGAACGTGCTTTGCTTGATTTAGGAGCAAGCATCAATTTGATGCCTTATACAGTTTATGAGGAGTTGAGGTTGGGGGAGGTCAAACCAACCTCAATTACATTGCAATTGGCAGATAGAAGCATCAGAAGACCTAGAGGTATTTTAGAGGATATTTTGGTTCAGGTAAATGAATTTATTTTGCCTGCTGATTTTGTTGTTCTGGATATGGAAGATTCTCCTATGCCATCTTCATTACCTATTATTCTTGGTAGGCCCTTTATGATAACTGCTGATACAAAGATAAGTGTAAAAAAGGGTACTATACGCATGAAAGTTGATGGTAAGAAGATAGAATTCATGTTGTCTGACACTATCAAATTACCACATGAGAACCATGATTGTTTCAAGATTGATGTGGTAGGAAGTGTTGTAGAGCAAGTGTTTCAGGTACATAGCATTGAACCATTGGAGGCATGCATAGCCCACAGCCTCACAAGGCTGAATTATGAACGTGGATGTGATGTTACAGAGATAGACCTCCATGAAGCTGTGCATTCTCTTGAGGCTTCTATGCCTTATCCAAGTAAGTATGTACCTCGCTTTGAAACTCTTGTGTCTACTAATACTACTCTTGTCCCTTCCATTGTCAGGGCACCAGATCTAGAATTGAAGCAACTACCTGAACAACTGAAGTATGCTTACTTGGGAGAGAACCAGACATTACCTGTGATAGTTGCTGCAAACTTGAGTTTGGTGGAGCAAGAGAAGCTATTGAGAGTTCTTAGGGAGCACAAGAATGCATTAGGGTGGACCATTGCCAATATCAAAGGCATAAGTCCATCCAAGTGCATGCACAGGATCCTCCTTAAAGATAATGCAAAGCCTAACAGAGATGCTCAGAGACGGCTTAACCCACACATGAAGGAAGTAGTGAGAACAGAAGTTATTAAGCTCTTGGATGTTGGCATTATCTACCCCATCTCAGATAGCAAATGGGTGAGTCCAGTTCATGTTGTGCCTAAGAAGAGTGGAATCACAGTGATAAAGAATGAAGAGAATGAGCTTGTTCCTACCAGGCTCACCACAGGTTGGAGAGTCTGCATTGATTACAGAAAGCTCAATAATGAAACCAGGAAAGATCATTTTCCTCTTCCCTTTATTGATCAGATGTTAGAAAGGTTAGCAGGTCATAGTCATTATTGTTTTCTAGATGGTTATAGTGGTTATAATCAGATTGCTATAGCACCAGAAGACCAGGAGAAGACCACATTCACTTGCCCCTTTGGCACATTTGCATACAGAAGGATGCCATTCGGTTTGTGTAATGCACCTGCCACATTCCAAAGGTGCATGATGAGCGTATTTTCAGACATGGTGGAGAGATTTATAGAGGTATTTATGGATGATTTCAGTGTTTTTGGTTCTAACTTTGATAATTGTCTTAACCATTTGCAGCTTGTTCTAAAGAGATGTGAGGAATGCAACCTAGTGCTGAATTGGGAAAAGTGCCATTTCATGGTACAACAAGGTCTTGTTTTAGGTCATGTAATTTCTAGCAAGGGCATTGAGGTGGATAAGGCAAAGATTGACATCATATCAAAATTGCCTCCTCCTACATCTGTGAAGGGTGTGAGAAGTTTTCTAGGGCGTGCAGGGTTTTACAGAAGATTCATAAAAGATTTCTCTAAAATTTCTAGACCTCTTTGTGCATTATTGCTAAAGATGTTGAGTTTATGTGGATAGAAGGGTGCATGAAAGCCTTTAATACATTGAAAGAGCTACTCACATCTGCACCCATTATGATGCCACCTGATTGGAACCTCCCATTCGAGCTTATGTGTGATGCCAGTGATTATGCTCTGGGAGCTGTTCTGGGTCAGAGAGTTAAGAAGGTACCTCATGCTATTTTTTATGCTTCTAGAACTTTAAATGATGCTCAGCTTAATTATTCTACTACTGAAAAAGAATTGTTAGCTGTTATATTTGCTTTAGAGAAGTTTAGGTCCTACTCAATTGGTTCCAAAGTTATTGTTTTCACTGATCATGCTGCTTTGAGATTTTTGTTTAGTAAGAAAGATGCTAAGCCTAGGTTGATTAGATGGGTGCTCTTACTGCAAGAATTTGATCTTGAGATTAAGGACAAGAAGGGTAGTGAGAATGTGGTTGCAGATCACTTGTCCAGGTTACTTCATGATGAGGAAGAAAACAAGCTTCCCTTGAGTGAAAACTTTCCAGATGAGCAGTTATTTGCAATTGATTTACAACTTCCATGGTATGCAGATATTGTTAATTATATAACTACTAAGGTTTTTCCTCCAGGTATGTCTAGCCAAGAAAGGAAACGATTAGTGTCTATGTCTAGGCACTATTATTGGGACGAGCCCTACTTGTTCAAATTTTGTCCAGATCAAATTATCAGAAGATGTGTTTCAGAGGAGGAGCATATAAGCATTCTCCAACATTGTCATCAATTTGCATGTGGAGGACACTTTGGAGCGAAGAGAACATCACTTAAGGTATTACAATCTGGGTTCTATTGGCCTAATGTGTTTAAAGATGCTTTTTGGTTTTGCAGGGCTTGTGATAGATGCCAACGGACAGGGAATATCTCTTCTAGAAATCAAATGCCATTGCAAAACATTCAAGTGGTGGAGCTCTTTGATGTGTGGGGTATCGACTTCATGGGTCCATTTCCTAACTCCTTTGGTTATTTATATATTCTTGTGGGTGTGGATTATGTATCTAAATGGGTCGAGGCTGTCCCCTCAAAAACTAATGATCACAAAGTTGTTGTGAAATTCTTGCAGGATAACATCTTTACTAGGTTTGGGACACCAATGGCGATAATTAGTGATGGAGGTAGCCATTTCAATAACCAAGTTTTTGCTTCCTTAATGAAGAAATATGGGATCACACATAAGGTTGGCACTCCATATCATCCTCAAACCAGTGGTCAAGTAGAGATAAGCAATAAAGAGATCAAAAGCATCCTAGAGAAGACAATGAATACTATAAGGAAGGATTGGTCTCTACGCTTGAATGATGCCTTGTGGGCATATCGGACTGCGTACAAAAGCCCAATTGGCATGTCCCCATATCGTTTAGTCTTTGGAAAGGCATGTCACCTACCAGTGGAGTTGGAGCATAGAGCATATTGGGCTATTAAAAAATTCAATTTTGATATGCAACAAACAGGTGACAAGAGGAAGTTACAGCTGAATGAGCTAGAAGAGTTGAGGTATGATGCATATGAGAATGCTAAGTTGTATAAGGAGCGGACCAAGGCGTATCATGATAAGCAGCTAGTTAGGAAGGAGTTTCATGTGGGACAGAAGGTGTTGATCTACAATTCAAAATTGAGACTTTTCCCTGGTAAGCTCAAGTCTAGGTGGTATGGTCCTTATGTTGTTACAAAGGTTTTCCCTCATGGGGCTTTGGAGGTTCATAGCAAAGAGAAGAATCAGACATTCATGGTGAATGGGAATAGAGTAAAGACTTATATTGAGATGAGCTTTGAGCATAGAGAGGAGGATGTGACTCTCCAACCTGTTCAGTACATTGCATGAGAGTCCAATAGTCTGGCTAACGACTATAAACCAAGCGCTTATTGGGAGGCAACCCAATGTTTAATTTTCTTTATTTATTTATAAATTTATTTTTCGTAAATTCTTATGAGCTTACCCCGTGCAATTTTTTTCTATTTTGCAGCCCATTCAATTACCCATAAACGGGGAAGTCGTGACATCCAAATACATCTATGCTCGACCTAATTGTTTCAAGGGGGAGCATTCTAATCCTTTCCCTTAATTTGTTTTCTTATTATTTGAAGTTTATGTTTCTTTTTACAAAAAAAAAAAAAAAAAAAGTTTTTTTCATATGAGTTGACTTATGGTAACTCCAATGAGCACCTCTGTTAATACAGTGTCTAGGAGTTCTATAGGCGACACCTTGGGTGTCTAAGAAGTTTGGGTTTTAAGCGGGACCATTGTGACCTCTCCAAACTTCCCGGATCCCCTGGCTGTGTTTTCTGAGGTTCTTAACTGGTAATCCATGAGTCACTTGTATATTCGTGTGTTTTATTCAAAAATATATATATATAATAATAATTATTATAATTTATAAAATTTAAAATTTTTATAAAAAAAAAAAAAAAGAAACCTTCTCTTTCTCTGAAACACTACCTACATTAACCCTAAAAATAAACTCTCTTTCGTTCATTTGATCCTAGCCGCCCTCTAACCCTGAACATCTCAGCTTCCTCTTCCTCCCGAACCAAACCTTCTCCAAATTGTTGTTTATTGTAGATCTTGTCAATGGAGAAACTCCAGGAGGCCGTCGGTGGAAAGCTCAAGGAGGAGGAGTCCGAATTGAGCATGGTGAAGGTGCCTAACCCAATGGTTTTGTTGAGCTCACTGCCAGCTATCCCACCAGAAGATCCTAAGGGAGAGGACACCATTATGCAACGGGTGTTTGAGGTGATTGAGGTGCTCGTGGTTGTTGATCAGTTCACAATTGTATATCATTTTGTACCCTTATAGTTTATGTTTTGCTTACGTTCTTAAAGAAAAACTTGTGCTTTTAATCTATTTTGGTTTGTTATTCAGTTCATTGGGCCTTAGGTTACAATGGTGGCTTTGGATAGGAAAATATGCAAAGTAGTGCAAAAACGTGCAGACTGAGTTAGCAATTCACTTCGGCCTTAACTTCTTTGTCTGAACTTGGATTGGCCCAAATAATATGTGGTTGGAAAGATGAGAATCTGAACTTCAAGCTGGACTACTCAAATGCAGCAATTGATTAAGTTGAGCCTAATCCGTGAGCCCATCAAAATACACACCAGGCTGATTGCAGTTTCCACTTGGAGGAGCCTTGGATCCTCTTTTGAGCGATGTGCTTCATCAGCCAAAGGGGAGACAAATCAGATGGGAGGAGCCTTGGATCCTCTTTTGAGCCATGTGCTTCATTAGCCAAAGGGGAGACAAATCAGATTGGAGGAGCCTTGGATCCTCTTTTGAGCCATGTGCTTCATCAGCCAAAGGGGAGACAAATCAGATTGGAGGAGCCTTGGATCCTCTTTTGAGCCATGTGCTTGATCAGCCAAAGGGGAGCTTCACACTCTATAAATAGATAGCTTCACACTCATTCAACCAGATCACAATCCATTCAGCCATCCTCTAACACTTCCATCCTTCCCCAAACACTCCATTCTGTCCAAAATCACCAAAACAGCTCCAGCAAGCCTCCCTTCCAATTCTCTACGAATTTCATCTTTCTCTGCCATCACCACTCACCCAAACTCATCCCAAATCACTTCTTTAGCTGCCATACTCTAGATTTGAGGAAGCTCTTGGAGCAGTATTAGACGTGGAGAAACACTTGGAGAAGCCTTGGACACCACAAGCAACTTCATAAATGGGTTTTTCCACTCTTATTGCATTCATTATGTTTTCTCATTTCTGTTTAAGTTTCATTTCCATTATGAGTAGCTAAATTCATAACTAGGGCTTCGATGTAACCTAACATGAATATTCTGAGTTTATAAGTTGAAGATTTGAGTTTCAAGTTTGATTCATGATTCATGTTCTTATTCATTATGCTTATCAGTTATGTTGCTTGTTTGGATGATTAATCACCATTAGAACTTGTATATTAACTATATCGGTTTGAATCAAGAGTAGACACCATGCTTTGATTTGAATTGAACTATGAATAAGAAGAGTATGTATGGACATTCGACAACAGGGATTAGATACATGCTTGGTTGTTTAAATTGTTCTTCTATGCTTAATGGGTTCCTAATGCTTAATTTAGGTTAGACAACAAATGATCAAGTTAGGGAATTAGGAACACAAGGTTAGGACCAGACACCATGGCATAATCATACTTTAGCTAGAATCAATCTTTGAATCCGAATTAGACTTGTCACTTGACGCCTTATAACCCAGAATTGAATTGATATGGTGAATCGAATGCCCTAGTCTCCCAATCTGTTTTCCAGCCCACAAAACATTCTTTGTTACATTTGCTCACTTTGCTTTTGTTTACAATTTCGTTTTGCTTCATTTGTTCAACAACTACAATCACTCTTGCTTTAAATTCTGTTTTAGACTTAACTTCCTACTTTCTTGAATTTGGTAATCTAAGTACATAACTAATATTAGCTTCTCAGTCCTCGTGGGTACGACCTCGTACTTGTCTTGCTATACTACTAACTGGCCCGTACAATTGCGAGTTAACATTTCTAACAACAGTTGTGTTTGCCATGGATCCCTCAGAAGTTGTCATAGATGCCTTTCTGTTTCATAGAGGTATGCTGATAGAGGCAATTGAAGACATGGTTCCAAATTGGGATCTGGATTGTGGATTGGAAGAGATGCAGATTGCAGCGCTGGCACATTGTCTCGATACTTGGAGGGAATATCTGCTAGATAGGAGGTTTGTGGCAAGAACTATTGTGCTGAGCAGTCACATGTACTGTACAGGTAACATTCGAGACGAGTTTGGTATTTACTTAAGTGTGCTTGACGAGTTTCACTTCCAATTAGTGTACATGACCACAAGGCTCTGAGACTTCGTGGAGCAGATGGATGAGTTGATGATAGATGGAGCCCTATATGATTCGTCTGTTTCAGACCCTTCGGAAAGTGAGTCAGAAGAAGAGCCATGGGTGAGCTCAGCCATCGATAGCATTTTGAGAAATGCTATGTTTGAAGGATGAACCGTGCAGTGCCAAGGTTACCCTTAATCCATGTTTTCTGTTTTTTTATATGCTTTCACATTGGGGACAATGTCCAATTCAGGTCTGGGGGGGTGAGGTTTTCAATTTTTGTTCACTTGTATTTCAATTCTTTGTTAATTTGTGTTTTCAATTTTCAATTTTTGTTCATTTGATTTGTGTTTTCAATTTTTGTTCATTTGTGTTTCCAATTTTCGTTCACTTGTCACTAATTTTTTTTTAAATGTCATATAACCAATGCTATGGAGCTGCCATTGAGATTTTCATATCAAACATTTTACACTTCACAAAGCTTTTGCTCTTAGAATTCTGGTGGCTAAAGTACCATGCTCAGATTCTTGAAGGATAATAGTGGAGACTACCCTAGTGAGCTATTTCGAGCCTAATTGCTTTCTTGAGAGGGTTTAAAGTGTTTCTATTCCTCATCTCTATTTATTTTCTTCAATTCACTCTAAAATGATCTCGTTGTTCCATTTTGATTGAATACTAAGGATGATTCTATTTGCAGATATCAGGTGCATGCTCTCACTCATGAATGAACTCATTGAAGTGATGCTAGGCTATGTGTGTATAACCATTCTCTGTGCTTTCTTTTCACCCTACCCATTCGTGTGTTCCATCAGCTCTCTTATAGCCAAACACTTCAAGCCATTTTCTTCTATCACCCTCATAATTCCCCTAACTTTGTATCTCAATTTGAGATATTTAACTTATTATAGTCATACCCTATAAAGCTTAGAAATATACCAAGGTGTGCCAAGATAAATTTTGAAGCAAGGAAGTTGCTGCCACATGCCTAAATGTAAATTGTTGTGAATCTGTGCAAGTTTCAAAAAAAGAAAAAAAAAAAAAAAAAAAAAAAAAAAAAAAGATCAAGTCAGCAAATAAGAAAAATAAAGAGAAAGTGTTTCGATTTGATCTAAATGTGAAATTTAAGGTCTATGCCAGATGATGCTATGAAGTTGCAGCCATACCATTCTAAATCAATGATACCTTGCAGATCAATGAAGAATGCAACCTTGGTATGTTCTTAAGTTAATTGTGTTCCTTCCAATTCTTTCACTTCCCTTAACCTTAGCCTTTCATTACAACCTTGTGAAAGACCTAGCTGATCTTTGAGGATGTATTCATGGGTGTTGGTATGTATATGTGTATCTCTATTCTTAGTATTTGATTCCCTTCATGAGATCTAACCAAATATTGTGCTTTTATTTCATATACTCATTTTGCTTATTTGAGAGAATAAAGCCATAGGTTCTGAGTGATTGAGTGCTATATGTGAGAATTAGAGTTGAAGCATGTTCTTCCTTCAAGAATTGAGTATGTTTACTTTGAAGCCGTGTGCCTTTGAGCTATAGCTTCCACTGTACACACTTATTGATCATCTATCTTGGCAACTCTATGGTGTTGGAGGTATGACTAAAGTTTTCTTTCATTTTCATTAGTTGTTTTCAAAGTTAGTTTTCTAACCTTTTGTTTTGTAGAGTCAGTAAAACGTTTGTGGGTATCGTAACTGTTAAACCCTCAGGAGACACAACTCCTCCTACTAGGGATGCCTAGAGGTTTAAAGGCTTGTTGCGTGTGCTCAATGCAATCGAGTTACCTACGAAAGTGTTCTAGTTTTTTTTTATCTTTATTTTCATTTTTGTTTTACTCGATGACTAGTAAAATCTAGGTTTGGGGGTATTTGATCGGTGCATAATTACATATCTTTTTTGTACCATTCTAACTTATGATTTGGTATGTTTTTGAGTTAACCTTGTGCTTTTAATAAAGTTTTGTGTATGTTTCAGTATAATAAGGTTGAGACTCATTATTTGCATTTTGAAGACAAGTTAGCTCAAAACAGTGTCTGCAGATCAGTCATATTTACGGATTAACCTGTACTTGCTAAAAAAGAACCAGATAATGTGCCATACATCACTGGAAAGATACGGAAGTCTAGTTTCCGTAGCATTTTACGGTGCATGATTTGGAGTCTTCTAGAGGAAGTTATACATGATTTAGTAGCTCAAGGTCAAACATTCGAGCCTCAGTCCAGTTTCCGTGGGTCCATTTGCAGGCCTCCGTTCAGCTACTTGCACAAGTTAGATGGGGTGACACCCTTGATAGAAGTTGTTCCAATGGATGTCTACTATAACATATCCAAATTGCAGCCCCATTGGATAAGTCTGGAGCCCTCAGCATGTCAAATACCGAACCTGGTTCATAGACAAACCATGCCTCAGTCCAGTTTTCGTGGGTCAGTTTTCAGGCCTCGGTTCAGCTTCTTGCACAAGTCCGATGGGGCGACACCCTTGATAGAAGTTGTTCCAATGGGTGTCTACTATAACATATCCAAATTGCAGCCTAATTGGATAAGTTTGGAGCCCTCAGCATGTCAAACACCGAATCTGGTTCACAGACAAACCTTTCCTGTCACATGTGCTTAAAGCAGCCACACATGGAGGCAAAGCATGGGCAGCTGTTGAGCCATGTTCTTAAAGCAGCCACACATGGAGGCAAAGCTTGTGGCAGCTGCAAAGTATGAGCTGCCACACATGGGAGACAAAGCACATGGGAGACAAAGCATGAGCTGCCACACATGGGCAGCTAAGAGACCATCCAAGGGGGAGGACGAATTTGAAGCCTATAAATAGAGAGTTTCAGCTCATTCAAAGGAGGATATCATTCCATAAATTACATTTCCATTGCACACCATCAAAGAGTTGTCTACACCATCAAAGAGTTGTCTTCTTTATCAAAGAGCTATCTTCTTCTTCTTTCTCTTTTTATTTTCTGTTTTGTATGTTCTTGCTATCCATTCAAATTATGGATAGCTAAATATTTTAGTTAGGGCTCGATTGAAGCCCTAATCATGTTTCTTTAAGGATTTCAATATGTCTTTGCTATAAACTACTTTTGTGATGCTTATTGATTAATTTCATATTATATTTTACTCTTTACATACGTTATGTTATGCTTGATCATCATATGCATGCTGTGTATTGAGTTTGTTACATAGGTAAATTTAGATGACCGAGTCTTGCACCTATGAAAGTAACAAAAGAACTAGTTATAAGTTCTTGAAATTAATCATCATGAATAACTAGAATAGATACCATGTTCTAGAATTTGTGTGTTTGTCGATTTCCATTGTGTTATGCATTCTTAAAGTACAACTTAGTAGATACCATGTTAAACACTTTAAGAATGAAAAGAGTTAGAGTAGATACCCATGCCTAACTTGTTGTTTAGGGAAATCAATAACTTAAAGAGTAGATATCATGCCTTTAGGTTGACAAACATAAGCATCCAAAATCTGTTTTGTAGCATTGTGCATGTCGTTTGCTTAAGGAAAAAGATTAGTGGTGAACATCGAATCCCTAACTAGTTTTCTCATTGTTTTAACCACAATCCAATTCTATTTTTAATCAAACGCTGTTTTCAATATTTAGCACAAATTAATCCAATCCTCGTGGGAACGATCTCGTGTTTGCTTTCTATACTATTTATCCGATCTTGTGCACTTGCGAGTTAAAACGTGCATATAGTTGCTTATTTTTTAGGTTACTATTTGTTCAAAAAAAATCCAAAGCAATGGCATGAGAAATTATCAGAAACTCTATGGGCATATAGGACTTCAAAGAGAGAGGCAACTGGCATGACCCCATATGCTCAAACTTATGGTCATGATGCAATTTTGCCTATGGAAATAGCAGTCCAATCTCTCAGAATTGCTTAGCAACACAATCTGATTGGGAAGACTACTCTCAAAGCCATGTGCTAGAACTAGAAGGTTTGGATACCAGCAGAATTGACACCCTCAACAAACTCTTAGCAGGAAAACATGTTGTATCAAGGGCCTACAACAAAAGAGTTAAAAACAAGAGTTTTGAAGAAGGAGAAATAGTCTGGAAAACAGTTATGCCCCTTGGAACACACATAGCTTGCTATGGAAAATGGTCACCCACATGGGAAGGTCTTTTCATAATCAAGCAAATCCTTGGATTAGGGGCATACAGATTACAGGATCGAGATGGAGATATTCATGCTACACCAAATCAATGGGAAATGGTTAAAGAAATTCTATCCAACTATGTGGGATTCACATGTTGTGCAAATAGATCCTGGAATAGAGAGGGAACAAGATGGAACTGTTGTTCAAATTTATGTTCAGAGTTGAGCTCTTAATGTAATTTGTTAAATATATTTTATTTTCTGCTTTCTTTTATTTTTGTCAAAAGAAATTGAAAATAAAGAAATTCCACAAAAATAAATAGCTTTTATAAAATATTGTCATTTTTATGACTAAATGTTTATTACATTCAAGATTTAAGTTTAAAACCCTAATTTCTTAAAGGTTTCTTGCAAACTGGTCTTCTTGATGAAGAGTTCTTTCTGAAGCAGCACCTCTTAGTGGATAGAAGCCTCTGTGATCTCCAAAGCTGGCTTGGAAGCTGAGACCATATTCTGCACAAGAAAGGTAGCCTTGGTTATGGAACTTAGTCCAGCCCCAAACTTGTTCTGCATCTCCCTGTATTCTGCCAGCTGCCTTTGGAGTTCTTCAATTTGCCTCTCCAGCTTATCGGCAGTAGCCATGGCTTCTTTGTAACCTGCAACCATCTGGTCTAGTTCTGCCTTCTGTTTTGCATAATCGGCCAAGTTGGCTTCATGAGTAGCCTTGCAGAACTCAGAGGTTTTGAAGGTAGGCTTGAGATCCTCATAACGATCGTGAAGGTTGAGCACATCTCGGGCCAAGCCAAGGCTCATCTCAAGTATAGGCTTGGGAGCCATGTTCTGTCTGTGCATTAGATCCAGGTCCTTCATCAATTGGTCAAGAACTTCTTTGTTCTCATCCAGTTCCATCTCAGTGGATTTCCAGATCTTCACCCTCTCCATTGCCTCATCCACCGCCTTGGACTTAGCCCTGCTAGGAGTGGAGCTAAGCTTCTCTAGTTTGCCCAGCTGGGCATCTAAGTCCATAGCTTCAAACTCTGCCAATTCTGGATCAGCAAAGGAGGCCGTGATAGATGAACCTAGAAGAGAATGGATAGGCATCTGCAGCAAAAGATTGTAAGTCAGCACCAAGCAGAATCAGAAAAGAAAGAAGATCAAATCACAGTAATACTTACAGCTACGATGGGAGGATTCAGAGGGCTAGTCATCGCTGCAAAAATCCCAGCAATTCTAGGCACTTTTACTTGGAAAGACTGATAGTTAAATAAATAAAGATGAGACAGAACTGCAGGAAGCAGACAGAGTTAAAATAAGATCAACAAATTACCACAAGTCAGGGAACATCAGCAGCCACCTCCACTTTAGATTCTTGGACTGCAACATGAAGTTCTACCTGTTCCATAGGCTCTGATGCAGATTGCTCTGCCTGCTCCTTAGATACTAGAACTACAGTGGAGTGTTCTGCCTCTACATCATCGAAAAGGGCCAGCTCTGAGCAAGTCAGTTCTACCCTTGGGGTCTCATGCTGCTTCCATGCTAGAGCGATGCTCTTTGCAATCACTTAAGCAGGAATTTCCTCCTACAGATAGACAAAAGTCAGAAGTTAGAAGAAGAACATACACAAAGTTCATGTAGTAATAATAGAGGCTCACCTCTTCTTCAAACTCTTTGTTCTTCTCTTTTAAAGGGACATCCCCAGAAGTGGTTGTGGGAGCTGCTGCAGGTTCTTCTGTGGCCACATACTCCACCACAGTCCTCTTTCTAAGTCTTTTTGACTTAGTAGGAGGAGGAGGAGGAGTTTTAGCTGCAATGAACAGGCAATGAATGATTAGAACAAAAGCTGAATTGAATTATGACAGAGCAGAACAGAATCGAGAAGGCTCAAACTTTCAAGATTTACCTGAAGTATCAAGCTAGACAACACTATCATAGACTTGAGCAGTCTCTTTTCTCTTATTCCTTCTGCCAGAAGGAGTCGCCTCAACAGCCGGTTGTTCTGCCAGAGTTTCATCCTCCTCATCTCCGAAGGACAGGTCTAAATCTCCGGCAGCAAGGACAGAGGTGACTACACAGGAAACAAACAATCCAGCAGGAGAATAATAGAAGGAACAGAATGATGAAAAGCTTACCAATCACTTCTCCATAATGGATAGCTTGGCCTCTAATATTCTGGGTCAAAGAAGGATCTGTTACAGACAGAGCAAAGTTGTTAAACATCATCACAAGGGCAGAATGAGTAAAATACGGATAGAATTGAGAATCGAACTTCTATAACTTGAGAATTGATATCCTTAATGGTCTGCACCATGAATCTGTGAGTTTCCTCTCTTGCATGAATAGTCCAGGAATCCCAACCATCAAAAAGTACTTTTAGGGCAATACTTGAGGCAGGAAGACCTTGGAATCGAGCCTTCCACCATCCATCAAACTCAGCAGAACCACCCAGGATGGATAAAGGGCATCTGCACTGTTATTTATCTTGTTCACAGCAAACCTGGCATCCTTATGCACTTCCAAATCAACCGAATCCCTCCAGGAAGTGGCCCGATTACAGCTTCTATAGGATTTGAGTGGAATAAGCTGAGGGCAGCCAAGTTGCTTGTGCAGAAGTTGGGATGGTACACTTCTGCCCCCAAATGACAATTAAGAGGCTTCCCACCTCCAAAAGGCACGTCCCTTGGCAGTGTCACACTTAGGAACTTCTTCCTAAAGTCAATTCTGGCCACTTCTTCCTCTGGTTCTTTCTCAAATAGTCTGAATCCAAGCTGGAACCAAGGATATGTTCTTCTGATCACCACCTGCCACTGAGCTGCAAATCTCTTAGTCCAGTGCCTGAAGAACATCAGATACTCTTCAATTGAGCGTTTTGGCACTTCTGCTAACATCGGAGGAAGAGCCAGAACTTGGTCTTCAGGCAGGGCTATATCCGAAAATCTCAACCCTGGAAAGTAGACTTGCAGCCAGATCTGGATCATCCAGAATGCACCTAGAGCAGATAGGATCTGGATTCTCTAGGGTGGCAGTATGTAGATTCTCGAATAAATGGGCTAGAATTGTAGGCCCAAGCCCGACGTCAGTATGGTTGTGCAATGCTTCTGCCAGATGCCTATATTCGAGCAGAACTGCTGATGAACGATTTAGGAAAACAAATTGGTTTAGCCCGTACAGAAGGAACAACATATGCTGCTGATCCTTGTCCTTTTCAGTGCTGAACTTCCTCAAGTAATTAGAGCAGGAGTAGTTCTAGTTAATTGTGGCTGGAGAAATAGTGAAATGCTTGGCCAGTTTTTCTTGGCTCTCCCTCTTGTGATAGTCACCAACTGCATCCACAGGTCTTCCATGGGGTCTGAACCCAAAAATCGAAGCGATGTCCAGCAGAGTTGGAGCCATAGGGCCTACACAAAAGTCAAACGTGTTGTTGGCAAAATTCCAGAAACAGAGGGCATCAGCCAGAAGATTTTCGTCTTTATTGATAGACTGCTTGGACATAATGACTGCGTCATAAATTCTAGCCCTCTTCCAGTGAGCTCCATACCTTGAAATAAGCATGTCAATCCAATATGCCCATTTCACTGCTCTATTTCTCACTTCACTGGAGGGAAATGAGCGGCTTAGATTCTTGCTAACCCAGGTGTGAGAAGCTAGGGCAGAAGAGCTCTCAAAACATAGAGGAGCTTCAGCATCCTCTTTAAACAGTTCTGCCATTTCAGTAGGGACAGAACCAAACCAGTGAGGGCCTAGAACCAAGGTGTTTTCGAAAAGATGAAGGACATTTTCGTCCAGATTCTTCTGGGCAAACGGATGGAGCTTGCTTCGAACCTCTATTGCATGATTATCAACACCAGCCCTAGAGATATAAGCAGGAGGAAGAGAGGAGGAAGCTTAGTACGGGTTTTTGGAGACAACATTGTCAAAATATGAGCGAAAGAGAGGAATTCGAAGTTTGGTTGCAGGAAGGAACATGGAGTTTGAAACAAATCAAAGTCTGAAAGAGTTAGGTTTTTGAATGAACAGAAACTAGGGGGTTTGAATTTCTTTTAAAAGCTCAGAAACGTGGGAAGAAGAAGGCAAGGCATCATCTATTGATAGCTAGTAACTAGCTAGTAACTACCCAGTTTCCCACAAAGTTTAGCTCAGTAGACAAGACGTGGCAGACGTGGGTTAATTGAAACGTTAGAGAGTGGCACGCAACATTAATGGCCAATTGATTTAATTTGAACCGCTAAAAATTGGAAACTGTCTCGAGAAAAACAGTTCAAATTCAAGGGGGCATTGTTTGGGCCATCAATCTACACGCACAACCCAGCACTGGAGGCCCAAAAAAACAAAGCTCAGGATCCAAGCAATTTGGGCTTTTTGTTCAAAATTGGAATCAAGAGCCCGTGTCAAAAAAACCCATGTCAGATTGTGGGCAGCCACTAGAGTCTTTTTAAGATTGGGCCAATTTCCAACACACCCAACCCATTTCTTTTTCAGAAAAAGGGGCCATAAGACAAAAACATTTGGGGCTTTTTTATCCACTAAAAAGAGACTAGCCCTGCCTTTTTACACCATCTAAATCTCTACTCCAGAAGGTGGACAAAATCAGAAGATCTTTTAAAACAAACCCACGTGACTACCTGGCATTGAAAAGTCAAAATTTTCAACTATTACAGAGAGGTTGATAGGAAATTAATGAAGGCAGGTTTTGCAGAAAGGCTTCCCTATTTTTACTCAGCCAAAAGAAGAAAGTCAAAATTATTATATATATATATATACGTATAGAGAAGCTCTGCACCAAAACAGGTGGTTTTTTCAAGAAAGTCAAAATTATTATATATATACATATAGAGAAGGTGAACATAGCAAAAGGACAACCAAAAAAATCAATCAAAAACAAAAACTCAAAATGATCACTTGATCTCAAAAACCTTCAAAACACTGAAGCAACCAAAAGCTCATTGAGCCACAACAAAGAAGTCAGCTACATATCAGAATCCCTAACTTCAGTTCAGATTTAGAGAAATAAGTTCTTCAAAATGAGATTTCTCTCGTTACAAATTTGGTTCAGCATAAGACAAATCAAGCAGAGTTTGGGTTTTACAAATATGAGAACCTCAACAAAATTATGGAGAGCCCTGATCAAGCAGAACAGGTACCACAATGCAGTTCCAGCTGAGTAATCATTAAGTCCAGCCACTTATGCCCCTTCCAGACTGAAGAGGTCCCAATTCTACCCGTTCAAGAAGCCTTCCAGGCCTTGAAATAGATTAAAGCTCTGCCAAACTCGAACGTTGGTATCGATTTATAGCTGAAACTTGATAGTTGAAGTTGTTGACAGTCCAGTCCAGCACAGGAATATCCAATCCAGCCCAGATCAGAAGCATTTATCCAGGCAGAAATAGAAGTCCATACCTCTTTTTGTCTTTTTTAGAGTTGGTTTTCCTTTTTGAGCTTTGTAAAAGGCACTTCTGCCTAAAACAATTCACTTTCTTATCACTTATTTTGGCCAGAACTATCAGTTTTATACTATGAAAAATTGTGAAGTCCTCACCAGTCTGAGGCAAGAAAGGAACTTACTTGGTTGATATTCCTCACCTAAATTCACAATCACTTATTTAGGAATCAGTAACTTGGGCACAAGTTATCTATTTTTAAGAAGTCTGCTAAGATTTTTCATTGCTAGTAGTGGCACGCTTGCACACTAAATAAAGTTGATTTGTTGACCAACCAATGGTTTTCAAGGCAATGGAGAACTTTACCCTACCATCACAGGAACAAACATAAAACAGGTGTACAATCTGTTTCATGATTATGGATTTAAGAACTACGTGTGGCTTGATTCCTCACAAAGGGGTAGCCTGGGGTTAACCTAGGTGCAGCCGCAAAATAAACTATTTGAGATGTGCTTGTGTTGTTTTAAGTGTGGAAATGAATTTTGCTTGAAGAAAGGTCCTTTCTGATTGCTGTTACTATAATTGTTACGAGTGTATTGATTTACAAAGGACTTCATAAACAAGAATGTTTTAGAAATGTTTGGTTATGAGGCCGGAGGTCTGTTGTTTGTTGTGTGCACCATACTTTGTGCATGCTAAAGCTCGGTGATTTTAAAACTGTGTTTTTGACAAGTGGAAAAATTTGGTAAAGTCCATTTTTCAGGGGAGACTCTGCCGAAATTTCGGAAGAAGTCTCGGCCCTCTTTTCCTTTGTTCTATGGGAAGAGGATGTTTGAAATTAGTAAGTGGGCCTGGCATCGGTTGGATGTTGGAAAAACCACAGGATTTGTCATGAATTTGGAGGAATTCGGGGCAGGTCCTGTCGTATGATGTCTCAGGTTTGAGAACTAGTTTGCATATTGTAGCTTATGAGTTTTAGTTTGACATGGGAGTAAGACCCTCATCCTAGAATTTGTGGTTTGTTCGTATTCAATTTACTTATCTCTCTAAGCACCTACACACTTATTTTAGTTTCACTACACGTAATGACTTGAGATTAGTCATTCTCCTAATCGAGCGGATATAGTGCGTACCACTCTTTGCGGATGATCAATGCGCAATTAATAACCCTATGACTAGGAACATTTAGGAAATAATGTGGAAGTATGAGAGGTCTCCTTATATCCAATCTCATTGCATAGCTTTCATAATATTTCATATTCCAATGATTGTTGTTTACTGTTATGATTATAGACCAAATATCATGGTTGAAAACAACAATCTTGCCCATAAGTGATGGTGAAATATCCGAAAAGAAATATCACATGTTTGAATTTAGGGCATATTTTCAACATTATAGTCATCATGCAATAATTATCGGGCTTGTTTTCGAACATTGCTTGACCATGCTAATATTTTATGAGTTGAATATACATTTTATCATGTGCATAGTTTTAACATTTTATACTTCTATATATTGTAAATAATTATTTAATTTACTTCCAAATTGTTCAGGGTGTCCCCTTGATGCGGCCTTACTACTTGTCAATGTTAGAAATATGCTTTAGAAGCCAATACGAAAATGAAACTTCGAAGGACATAACACTTTGCAAATATAATTACTAGGGTACAAAAGTCACTTTAGGAAACTTATGCATAACCAATAAAGTGACAAGTCTATGGATTACGATACAAATAGAAACCAATCTAAAGATATAAGATTCACAAGAATTTTCCAATATGATGTATTTCATCCAAAATGTTCCTAGTCATAGTTTCACCAATTAGGAAATGACGATCCCCAAAGACTGGTACACACTGTGTCTTCTCAATCGGGAGGATGACTAGTCTTAAATCATTCAGAAACATTGAGACAAGTGTGTCAAACAAGAGTCAATTAAGAATTCTCTGATGGAAGTTTTACTCACAAGTGTCAAACAAGTAATTCTAAGTTGCGATAATGCAAATTAGTCCTCAGACCTGAGACATCACAGTTGTCTTATGGACGAGTTGTTTATCTTTGAGAACACTATACGGCTGTATTGAAAGATGTGGCTCAAAAGTGATCATCAGGATATTCAATAAGCTCATATGTGAATGTACAACAATAAATCTTTACTCTTAGTAAAGAAAGAGAATACTCTAGAGATATGATTCGTTGAATTTTTGGCCAAAGTATCGGATATGATTGCAAAAGGGAAGTTTGCAATCTCATCCACGTGAATTATATAACCTAGAAATGTCACATTAGGGATTTGACACAAGTTATATGTATCCCAATAATGTGACATAGAGTATTGTTTTAGAGAATGGCTGAATTGCATTGCAATTACAACTGAATAGGTTCTCCAATGAATTCTATTTAGCTTGTGTAGTCATGACATGCTAATAAGTGGTAGTCATGGTTTGTGGAAGTCTTGTAAGGTCAAATTACAATTAGCCTTCATGCTCAATTCAGGAGGAATCAGACTTATCCACTATCTCTCTAGTTAGAACCTAAAAGATTGCACACCACAAAAGGAATGGATTGAGAAATAAAAGAGAGAGATTTTACGCCTTTGTCAAAGTCGAAGTCAAGGTCAAAGTCAAAGGTCAACCATAGACCTGACACTTGATATGACTAACGAGAATTGACCGGAACCAATACTTGTAAGGCAAGGTTATGACTTAATGGATTAAGTCATTAAATTAATGAGAATAGTTTAATTAAACAATTAAAGTTATAAAATTTAGTTGGGTCCCACATGACTTAAAGAATAAAGAAATGACCCATATGACTTTGGATTTGTGTGACACATTAGAGGTTAATGGCATATTCACAATCCGAAATCGGAATAAAAATAAGGTGTTGAATTCTTATTAGGGATATTCGTGTGTTTACTTCACATGGAGGAATCAAAATGCCAGTGGGACCCACACAAAATCAGGAATTCAACTCCTGATTTTGGATGAACTAGACTCTTGGATGGGATGTGGTATTCTAATTCTTAGAGAACTAACCTATTAGGAATCCATCCTTTTTACCCATTATATCCTCACTCAATTTTCAAAATTTCAAATTTGCCATCTACTTTAACCCAATAGCAAGGTCATTTTATTAATCAATTTGGTTTCAATTCCAATTCATGTGAATTTAAAAAACAACTTATAAGGATTAGTACCACTCCTACCCCAATTCCTTGTGGTTTAGTAAACAATTTCAATCCGAATCAAGAATCTAACTCTCCTCAATCCAACTCCTCATCAATTCAATTATTCATAATCCACTTACGGATTAAGGTACATGTCATAAATGTGTAACCCAAGAGGCCCTAAATTAGGCCACCAAAGAGAGGATGCAGCACACATGTGTTAAGTCCACATGTGTACAATGTGGGTCAATTTATAAGATGTCATAGTTTCATGTTAGAGTTTTTAAGTTTGAAATTTTGAAGAGAGAAAACATCAAGCCTCTCTCTCAAGCATTGGCGTGAGAAATAACTAACGCACAAATTAAACCCTATATGCAATCGTAGTACGAGTAAGTAGGGATCGTTCTATTCCGGGGATTAGGAGGGATGCTAATCAACACAAATTAAACTTAACACAAATTAAACTCATTAAACTGGAAATTAAGTTGAGGGAACAATGATTGCGGGGAGTTGGATGATTTAGACCAAAGTAAAATTGACAGCAGCAAATAACTAAGTTGTGAATGAAATATGGATTAAGGGATAGCTAGAGGATTCTTCTGCACACATGGAACATATGCACACAAATTGATCTCCAGTTACTCTTTCTATAAAGTACGAATGACAAAGCCCCAAATTAATTGTGAACTGCACTAATTAACTCTCAGATTTTCCTAAGTTCATTGAATTGGACTCAGCGACTCAATCAAATTATTCTTATCAAGTTCCCTATATGAACAGCATGATAGAGATACATATCAAAGATCATTAAGTTCTATGAAAATCATAAGTTTTGACAAAGCATGTGTAACTATGAAAAGCATGATACTCCTGCCAGGAATTTACTTAACACAATCATGACTAGTGACTTTTACTACTTGTGAATATAAGTTCATAACGATTAGGTGAAATTCCCTCATATTCTAGCATCAAATCCCTGCATACAAACTAAGTATGCATCCTTAATAAACATGCAAGAATAAGTCTTGAATAAAACAGAAAAGTAAATCACATTCATACTTTACGAAACCATAACTGGAAGTGATCAATTCATATAAAACATGTCCATGGCTTCAAATTCACCTCTAACTAAGAAGAAATTCAGTTACTCATATTTAATAATTGAAAAGCAATATAGAATGGAAATACATAAGATAGGATAAAGAGAAGAAAAGAACTAGATGATGGCAGCAAGGACTTCCCAGGATAGCTCCAAGCTCTACTTCCTTTTGCAACTAGTAGCTCTCTTCTCTCTTTGTGATGGATGAAGTGAATTGATGGATTGATATGATCTGCCCTCTTAGCTCTTTGGAGACTCTATTTATAGGCACAAGGGTTAGAGGAATCTGATTATACAATTATGTTCACCAACCACACCTAACTTCACCTAACACACTTGCATTTGAAAACAATTCTTTTTTTTTTTAGGCTTTATATTGCAGCTCCCACTTCATTATGTTTGATTCCCTTTAGCTGCTGTAAAACTCCACTCAAATATAAGAAATGCATCTGCTTCACCTAACTTCCCACAATCAATAATACCTCATCCTCATGTCATTATGACCAAGCACACTTAGCTCATGCTTAGGTCAGCATGACCAGAAACTTCAAGGGCTTACGAATTGGGCTTCCCTTAAGAAAATGATGACTTTGAACCCTCAAACTTGAAGTTCAGAATGTCTTCTTTCCAGCCATATGTAGCCCAACTCAAGGGAAAACAGGGAAGACCTTCAAATGTCATTTTTGGCCCAGTAACGCAGATGCTGCCGAATTTTGACCTTGAGCTACTAAATCATGTATAACTTCCTCTAGAAGACTCCAAATCATGAACCGTAAAATGCTACGGAAACTAGACTTCCGTATCTTTCCAATGATATATGGCTCATTATCTAGTTCTTCTTGAGCAAGTACAGGTTAATCCGTGAATGTGACTGATCTGCAGACACTGTTTTGAGCTAACTTGTCTTCAAAATGCATGTATTGTATCAAATGTGATCCCCTTGCTATTTTAACCTAAAAACACACAAACATAGGTAAGAGACTTCAAATAAAGAGAAACTAAACAGAATTACTAAGCAAAGAAGGCATGCAAGTGTGTGAAATTATAACCTTATCAAGCATCACCTTGGTCGGCCACTTAGGGAGCACTAGCACTCTTGTGCTCTCCCAAGTTCTCTTTCTCTTGTCTCCATCCATCCTTGGTGAAGAGCTTTGGTGAGGTACATATCTTTGTACCTATTGGAGAGTCATTGTGGAGTAATAAGTAAGGAGAGATCAAAACCTTTACTTGAATACCTTCCTAGGTTTCACGATTCGCTCCAAGGGTAACTATACCTCTAATCCCTCTCTATATAGTATATTTAGAGAGTCTTTGGTGCAACATTTCATAAGCCTAGAAAGATATTTATACTTGGGTTTTCGCTTCCGCTTTTATATATTTACTTGAAACGCATGCTAGATAACTTATTATCCTATTTGCTATTTTAGAAATTACTTAGACAACGCTTTCCCTTCAGTCAACTCTAGCAATTAGCAACTCTTTTGTACCTCCCAGGCAAGTCAAGATGATAAATTTGTGTTTGTTTTTCATAAACTTTGTTAATATTTCTGAAGTTGTGAATTTATATGGCTTCTTCATTTTCAATAGTTATAAACTCTTATAATCATTTTGGGGTTGTGATTGAAACTCCATTGTTTTTTAAACTTAACTAAGGTTACGCCCGAACCATTTGTAACCTTGACCATGGTTTTTACGTAAATAATTTTGATTTACATTTAGGGCTCATTTGGGAGTGCTTCTGGAAGGGCTAAAAGCGCTTTTTGACAACCGAAAGCGCTTCTGACGGTGTTTGGCAGAAAAGTTTAGAAGTGCTTCCGGGCCATAGAAACGCTTTTTAGAGAAGCACCTGCCATGTGCTTCTTCAGGAAGCACTTCCAAGTGCTTTTTCAAGAAGTACTTCGATTTTTTATGAAATTTTCAACAACTTTATAACAAAAACATTTTTATTAAAAGCGCTTATAAACAGAAGTGCTTCCAAAAGAAGCAGTCCCAAATGAGCCCTTACACTCTTTTGGTGTACCCATACACCAAAGAATATATACCCTTATATTGAGATGAGTTAATCTATACCGTTGATAGGAATAATACAGAAACATTGGGGGTTAAAAATTTTATTAATAAAAAAGATAAAAAGAAACAGAAAAACAACACCTAAGAAGAATGTGAGTAACCCATCCTCTGTTAACGTCGCAAATCTCGCGGCCTGGTGATCCGGGCCGAGGGGATGTACGCGAACACGCGAGTCCTACTTTTGGATGCGGTGTGGCTTGTGCGCGGGCGTGCCAGCACGGTCTACCGTGCGTCGAGTTCGGTGGAGTGTTTGGGTAGAAGATGTCTGGAGTGTTGAGCCTGTTTGGTCTGGGCTTCTAATCAAACGATTGTGGCCGAGAAAGGAACTGGTATCGGCCGTAAGGTTCACGGCCTGAGCTACAAGGCCGTTAGTGGTGGTGTAGGTGGTGGATTTTTGGGCGGTGCTCCGGCGCGTTGCTCGGGGAGCAACGGTCGTATGATATATGGGGTGAGTGAGGCGATAACTAGGATGATGCTCCGGCGCCTTGAAAAATCAAGGGTCGTATGATATATTGATGAATGGATGTCTCTTACAATCTACCACTACTCCTAGGAAAGCATGTAAAGATATTGAAAGTGCGTGACAGAAAAGTAAGTTGCTCCGTGGGAGGCTTTTGGTTTTGGTGTTGGACCCTTTGATTGTGGTCTTGAGCTTGTTATTTATAGTAGGGGTCCTGGAGGGACAATCGAGGCTTGACAAGACCTGCATGGTGGGGTCTAATCAGGGCAAGCATGGCTGGGTCTGATCAGCATTTGGGATCGTGAAGCATGGTGGTGTGACCCCCATAAATCTCGGCAAATCTCGGCCACCGCCCTGATCGAGGGCTCTGCACCTCTGGCCGTGGGAACGCATTAAATGCTCTGGTTTAGTGGTTGGTGAAGAGACTGCCAATTGCAAGAACATTTGCAAGAATGTTTGTACCTAACCACTCTGATTACCAAATCCTGACTCCAATCACTTCCCTTCTGCCCTCATGCATTAAATGCTTCATGCCCTAGTGGTTTTGCTGCGACGGACAGAGGCACTACTTCATTAAATGGGGCGTGGGGCCCAGAAGCCATGTGACTTTCTTACCATAATATCTTTGGCCGTGTGTTACATGATCCTCGGCCTTAGCCCATAAGGCTATGGTCGAGAGGCCGAGACGACCCTGCCTTAGTATTTACCCGGAGCTTCTTTAGGAGCGCAAGGCACTTCGACAAAACGCGACCGTTTTACTTAATGAACAGGCGCCAAGGCCGATAGGTGGCCTCTTCTCACGGCCGTGTTTTATTAGGCACAAACATCCTCTTCTTCTCGAAAAAAATGGGGAAAATGCTAGGTTTCCCATTTTGGCAGAAACCCAATTATCACTTGGAGGGCCAGATCCATAAGGAAGAAGAGTGAAATTTCAGATTTCTAGTTCCAACCTCTTCTTCTCCGCTCGAAGGTCTACATCGTATAAAGCCAAGTTTTTTTTTCTTCTATAATCTCAACTCACCTTAACATATTCATATGGATTTTGGGACTGGAATTTGTTAATTAGGGAATTCATTATGAGTTTAAGAGCGTAAATATTGTTGAAGTGAAATAAGGGACAATTCTGGTTGCAATATATTAACTTTACATGGTTGATATGCTTTGTTACCTTTAGGTTGATTCCATTTTTATCATTCACTATATTGCTTAGGAATTTCAATTGACTAATGCAATTGGATTTAAGTCATGCAATTAGTCAGCCACTGTCTAGTAATTGGATTTAAGTTATGCAAAGGGTTTTCGAAAACTTTTAAATTACAAGATTTGGGTAATTATTTATAAGGTTTTGCAACTAGATTACAAAGTTATGGTTCACCCCAATCCCTAATATTGTAAATCTCCTTTTTTACAAGAATATGGATCCAACATTACAAGGAAATGGTGAAGAATGAACCTTTGTGATATAAAATGGGGTCCTCATTCTAGTAAAACGAGGATTTACAAGATTAAACACCGGTATTATGATGTTTTGGACACTAGGGTACCATAACAATGTAAAGAGGATCCTAAAACTTGTAATTTACAAGATTTGGGTACTTATTTACAAGGTTTTGCAATTAGATTACAACTTTATGGTTCGTCCCAATCCATAATGTTGTAAATCTCCTTTTTACAAGGATATGGATACACATTACAAAGAAATGGTAAAGGGTTAACCTTAGCGAAGTAAAATGGGGTCCTACTTATAGTAAAGGTTTATTTACTCAAATATTCCTCAAACTTATACCCAAGTTGCATTTTAGTCCCTCAACTAAATTATTCGTTCAAATGGTCCATCAACTCTACATTATTCGATGCATTGGTCCTACTGTTACATTCTGTCAATGTTGCCGTCAAATTTAAGGGTAAAACTGCCCACAAGTCTGCTCTTAAACGACAAAGGCTCCGTTTTTGTCCACCTTCTTCTTCCTATCTCCCGCAAATTGAAACCTAAGTGCATGCAGAACTACACAAAATCAACGAAGGCTATAAATTCTCAAAGTTCAATGGATTCAACTCGGTACAATCGGTATTGATTTTGCGTGATGAAGATTAACAGTGCACTTCATGGATAGATCTTAACCTTGAAAGAAGGTTTGAGGCATGTGACCAAAATCAAGTAAGGATAGAGTAAGGTTTTGTTATGTTTAAGTGAAGAAACAAGAATATATAATCAACTCACCTTACATATTTTAAACGTAGTTACATTTTCACTACAACGTAAAACTAGTCCTATCTACAGTTTTTATATTCATAATCTCGCTTTGTCAATATTTGAAAAAATTCAACATAAATATATAATACTTCTAGAACTTGTACGAAATCACAATCATGTAACATAGAATGGTTGACTAGTTCAATGATTATTATCGTTTTCATTTTACAAATTGGATTCTTAGAAATGCAATTTGATCAAATGCCATTTGAGAATATGCGACTGCATTTTAAGATATACCACAACATTTTCTGTTCAAGCAATTTCATAGACATCTTCCTTGTCTATGTATACTAGATAATAGTTTTAAATTCTCAAGTTGTTCTCGACAAAGAAAAGAAAAAAAAAAAAAAAAAAACCACCCCAACTTGGGGATGTAAAAGGGAAGCAAACTTTGGAATGGTTTTTATTTTCTTCTTAGCTTATGTTTGTGCCTAATAAATCACGGCCTTTGTGGCCGAGGAATCCTCCTCTCGGCCGTGGCCTTTTTCTCATGGACTCAAAGAAACGGCAACATTTCGTTGTTTCCTGTTTCCCTACAACGAAGGAAAAACGCGAAGGCAAGGTTTCCTCGACCTCTCAAACAGCCTCACGGGCCGAGGCTGAGGAACACGCAGGGCACGGCCGAAGATATTATGGTCAGAAAGTCACATGGCTTCTGGGTCCCACGCCCCATTTAATGAAGTAGTGCCTCTGTCCGTCGCAGCAAATCCACTAGGGCATGAAGCATTTAATGCATGAGGGCAGAAGGGAAGTGATTGAAGTCAGGATTTGGTAAATCAGAGTGGTTAGGTACAAACATTCTTGCAAATGTTCTTGCAATTGGCAGTCTCTTCGTCAACCACTAAACCAGAGCATTTAATGCATTCCCACGGCCAGAGGTGCAGAGCCCTCGATCTGGGTGATGGCCGAGATCTGCCGAGATTTATGGGAGTCACACCACCATGCTTCACGATCCCAAATGCTGATCAGACCCAGCCATGCTTGA